>CM031392.1:20343089-20943089 GCA_018350135.1 Citrus trifoliata | reverse complement strand
CAAAATATCCATCATATCTTTATCTTCATTTTCTCGATCATTCATTTCATTTTCTTCATAACCCTTCATGATCTCCTCTATAAGTTCATCATACCGCCACATTGCATCTTTAAGATTCTTCCCATTTCCAAACAAATCAATCTTGTTCAGAAACCCAAACAATTCATTAATACCAAACTTGGTCGCTAGCTCCATGATCTCCACAATCGAATCCCTCATCCTTTTAGCTTCACTACCATTGTTTTCACAAAACCTCTTATTCATAATCATTCTAAATGTTAAATTATTTGCCATTGCCGCTAACTCTAAACCCAAATCACAAGGCTTCCCTTCTCTAGAACTCTTCATTAGAGATTTCAACAGTCTTTCAATTTCTTGCTCTCTTAACTTGTTGTACCGATCCATTTGGGGCCCGGCAAAAAGTTCTGTAGCACATAGCTTTCTCATAAATCGATAGTACGCACCGTAAGGGCCAGTGATAAAACCTGTGCCTCTGTAAATGTTGTATGCACTAGGCCCAGATTCATACCTAGAGGAAAAATTAATGTCATGTGTTTTAAATATTTCTTTGGCAATGGTAGCATTTGAGACGACAAAGAATGTTGATGCACCAATGCGGATGCGCATGAGAGGGCCATAGCGGTGAGCTAGGGTTTGCAAGGACTCTGGTAATTTGGAGCTTAGTAGATAAAGGTGACCAACAATTGGTAGAGCTGGTGGGCTTGGTGGTAACAGATCTATAGATCGAGATTTTGTGAATGTTTTGATAAGCCAATGCACAACAACTAGTGAAATTATCGAAATGAAAATGGGGATGCTATTTGAAATGATAGGATTAAAATTCCAGGCCATAGCGACGTCAATGATGTGGCTGAAGAGGAAAGATATAGGTCTCGTGTAGAAACTTCTAATTGAGTTATGCAGTGTGATTTTCAAAAAATACTTGCATACATAACAAGAGATAGGATACTTTATTGATCTAATTGATATATATATATATATAATGTGTTTGTAGTTACGGTATTTAATTAATTGAGAAGAATATATTCAAAAATATAAAATTTAAGTAGATCATGCGAACAAAGTTGAAATGCAAATTAAAAATGTTGACTTACCAGACTCCCTAGATGGAGTCTAGGGAAATTACATGGCCGATCGTTTTGAATAAATTTTGGTTAACGAAGTACAATGTTTCTGAGTTACTCAATATTTAAGACCTTGAGTTGCGGGTAAACCTAGGACAATGTTCGAAGGAAACAATGACAATTGGTCCGATAGTTTCATTGGACCTGTAGTTGCGGCTAAACTCTAGCTAGTTGGTGTACTAATTTGTTAATTTATACCATAACAAATGTTTCTTTTTGGGTTCTTAGTATAAAAGATTATAAATCAATTATGTGTACCATTTGAGTTTGGCGTCATTAGTGCGTTGAATGTCTCGGGATGTCCTAAATGGCAAAACCCGTTCACCAATTACTCCTTTAGAATGGTGTAGCAGTTTCCTTTGTCAAATCTTGTCTCTTTCACACTTGTACTTGCAATTACACGATCGATCATGTGCTTGATTGACTAATGGTTTGTCCAAAAGAAGGAAACCGTAAAGGGTTTAACAGACAAGTCATCTTCGTGAAGATCATTTCTTCCTTCATCTCCCAGCTCATTATTTGGCACTAGCATGTGCAATGAAATGATCACACAGTCAGCACGTGTCAATGATCAATTTGTGTTCATATAACCCCTTTTATATTTGTAATTACTTCAAACATTAATGAGTCCCCTGTTCCTTAATTTTTTTTTATTTTCTATATATGATGGAGCAAAAAATATGAGGGTCCAAATAGTGGAATACAGTAGATGTGTTTTATTAGTGGATTACAGTTGGTGTGTTTTATTGAGTGGAATGTAGTAGGTGGAGCTTAATATGAATACTATAAATATGTGTTAAATCCATTGTAAAAATCAATCAATCTTTAATTAAATTTAAGTATTTTTCAATACAAATTCACGTTATGAATTTGTAATACCTCTTCTCTCTGTGAGAGTCTCTGTGAGAGCGCAAGTCAAATTGGGGCGAAATCTAACAAAATGCTATGTCAATTGGTATCAGAGACTTCCTCTGTATCAGGCGGAGCTTTCCTAGTAATCATATCTTCCATTTCCATCCATCACAAACTACTCAAATTCTCCATCGCCATTTTCCATCAAACCAAAAAAAAATCAAATTAAAACCCTAGACCTAGCAGCCGCCACTGTACTTACCACCATTGCAAATACAACTAACCACTTTACAAATTTCCAAACCACCTATCTCCACCTCTGTCAATCTCTATTTCAAAAAAGAAAAGAGAAACAAAAATATATATTCACTTCCGGTTCATCAAAATCACCACCGTAGCACACCAAACCAACGTCATCTTCTAGTCGATTTTGCCTACAAACCACTAAGGCTATGTTCAAGTTTTGTCTCTGACTAAGACATTATTGTTGGACTGTCATTGTTTTTTTCCCATAAGTCATGTTAAATATAAACTTGATATTGTGATACATAAAAAGAACTATGTTGAAATAATGATGTGGAACCGCTATGATCCGTATTAGTTTTTGCTTAAATGATAATTTTATATTTGACCAAGTAAGGATTTAACTTTTATTATGCGTATAACGTTTATTATTATTAAACCATTATTTTGAATGTGCCACATGGGCCAAGTGGGAGAATGTTGGAATATTTTATAATAGCCCATGTGCCACATTATTAAATTAGTAATATTTAGGATTTAAATAGTAAATAAATTATGAACTGAAATCTTATTGGTAATTGAGAAAAACAAATTCTTCACTTTGATGGAAAAGTGTGAATTATGATTTTATTAAAATTAGTCCTCACTCCACCCAATATAAAAAGAATATCAAGTTAATTTTCTTTCAATCAGAAAGTGAAGCACTCTAAAATGGTCAAGATAGAGAAATCAATTTTGTTAATCTTTAAATCTTGACAGTGAGATTTGATCAAGAAAATTATTATGGATCAATATATATTTTTTCTCAATTATGATGATGTGAAAATTATAATATTTTATTATTTTAAGAATTAAAGTTTATTGAAATTAATATTTATTTACTTTATGGGAATTGTAAAAATTCCAACACCTGGCTCTTAATTCAGAGTCCTTTATTTAATAGATGCATTTATTATTTAGAATTGTATTTGCAATTGGCTAAACGTGCAAGCGTGCAGATAGCCAGATATCTTGATCTGATCCATTTGATTGGTTAGATTCGCGTGAACTCAAAATAACTAAACTTGCCATTCTGAATTGAGAGAGGTCAGGGTAAGCCAACGTCAAAAGAGTGAACAAATTTATTCAAGGGAAACGTAAAAGCAAAATAATAATAATAATAATAATAAATCAAGAAGCACAAATAAGCTATAGCAAGAATACAACATACAAAGATCAAGACTAACAAATCCTATAATTCGGAAAACGATTTGCACCAACAGACCAATTCGCAAGAAAATCAGCTGCATGCATTGTTACACTTCCGAAAAGCATGAGTATACCAAAAATTCATCCCATTTATTATCTTATGACAACTAATCCAAAGATTACGAACACACCAAGGAGGATGTCAGATATACGAATGATTTTTAGTATAAACTTTTAATCATTAGATCATTAATTATACAACTACATGGTAGTATGACTATCTCGATCCCAATCGAATGTGATTAAAATTACTTCTTTTGGTTAAAGGATGCAAAATAATTGGTAAATTAAGGCGAATGTGTTTCGCCAAATTGAACTTTGGAAATAATAGCTCGCTTAATGGACAAAAATTAAAGGGCTAAAATGGTTGTCCCTCGGTTCATCGTTAGAAGTTTTGACAACTGAAATTTCAATGTAAAAAATGAACATACAAAAAATATTAAACGATTCTCAAGTGAATTCAAAACCTGAATAAAAACATTAAGCTGGATCTCATTTACTTTGGAATTTCGGAAGACTTTTAATATTATACGATACATTACAAATCATACATTGAAAGTGCTTGCAATTTTTTTTTTAATTACTCAATACAATTTTGCAAATCAATTTAAATGCCACAACTAAATATGAAGCTTCACTTCTTAAGAAAAGGGATCAAAACGTGCGATAGGGTAACAAACAAGAGGCAGGGCTATTTCTCCATAAAATCCTGACCCTAAATTTTGATCAACCTCTTTCCCAAGGTAGATTTTCCAATCAAAGCACTGAACCAAGGCTCCAATTGTTGTGTGCATCACTAGATTAGCATATGTACTGCCCACACATCCTCTACTTCCACCACCAAAGGGAATGTAACAGAAATCCTGACCCTTCATTTCCATCTCCTCATGATGTCCAGCATCACTGTTCAAGAATCTCTCTGGTAGAAACTCGTCAGGATCATTCCACGCATCTGGGTCCCGCATGATTGCATATGCATTAATCAGTGCTCTAGTCTTCACCTTTACATCAAAACCGTTGATCTTGCAATCTCTGATGCATTCTCTGTGAATGATGGAGCCTAGAGGGTGCAATCTAAGTGTCTCCTTTAAAACTGCTTGCAAGAAAGGGAGTTCTGAAACGTCCGATTCGTTGACCAGTCTTGTCAACCCCACAACTGAATCAATTTCATCTCTAAGCTTCTTGAACATCTGGGGGCGTTTCATGAGCTCTGCAATGGCCCATTGTATGGATGCTGATATGCCATCAACGCTCGCTAAAAATAGTTCCTATGAATTCATAATCTTTAAGAAATTAAGAATCATGGTAAATGGCTTTACTAGTCCAAAGTTTGAGCTTATTAGTTACCAAATTAGTTATGTATTTTTAAAAGTTTCCTAAAACATGTCGTTGTATATCTATTTTTACTAGAATTTAAGTTATTATTCTCTTTTCTTTTTTTCTATGGCATTGGGTATGGTAAAAAAGCTTGGGTCTGCCCGAGACCAGGCCGGCCAAGTCCATTCCCACGAGCCTTGGCTTGGGCTTCCCACATGAGGGCCTGAACAATAACTTAGGAAAAAAAGTCCAGATCAGACTCAAGCCTTCTATTTTTAAAAAAACTAAATTTATATATTAAAATAATAAATTAAAATTTGAAAAAAAAAGGAAATCTTAAATCCCTAATTTATATATCAATAATGAATCAAAAAATTATAATTATAATACTAAACTCTCTTTTAAGTGTTAATTAATTAAGAGAGTATTTGAATTAGAGAATCTAGTACTAAAAAAATTAAATCTCTAAATTTTTATTTGCTTCATTTTTATTTATTATTTTATTTTAAAATATTTAGTTTATTTAATTCATTATTGATTATAACAACTAGATTATTATTAACTCATTTCATATTTACAACAATTTTTAAAAATTTTAAAAATAAGTAAAAGTCCAAGACCGACCCAAACCTAACCCTTACAATTCTACTCTAATGGGATTGGGCATGAGTTTGAAAAAGCCCTGCCCTAACTCTTAATTTACCAATTCTATATGGCGTATCAGCTGTCTTTGAATTTTAAAGTTACACCAGATGAAAAATATTATTGTATCCCTAAAAAATTAGATTTAAGAAGTAATGACAGAGATATTTTAAGTAATATTTTGAACATGTAAAGAGTAATTGCATTATTAACTATGGGGCCCTGACAATTACTTGCTATATTGGGCTAGTATTTTTTTTTTCAATTGTTATTTAAAAGATATGGTTGGTCAAACCTAAATTAATTTTTTAATTTCTATATCTTCACGATTCCAGCTCAGAGTGGCCAGCTAAATAAAAGTGTTTAAAAACCATTTCAGCAGACCGTCGGGACTAATATCAGCTGGTTAAATGCAAGACATCATAATTAAATGAAAAGAAAATAATTACTTACTAAGACAAAATACTTGATCTGATTTCTTGTTAACTTCGCTTCAGAATTTTCGTCTCTGCATGTCTCCAATAAAATACCCATCAAATCTCCATCATCATTTTTTTGAGTTTTAATCCCATTGTCGTCCTCATAGTCCCTCATTATCTTCTCCAAGAGTTCATCATAACGCCAAAATACTTCTCTTAGCTTCTTCCCATTACCATGGAGATCCATCTTTGTCCGAAAGCTGTACACTTTACTAACACCAAGTTTGGCCGCAAGCCCCATCATCTCCACAACCAGCTTCCTCATCATTTGTGCTTCATTTTCAATTTCATTTTCCGAAATTCTCTTCTTGTTCATGATCATTCTGAATATCAAATTGTTGGTCATGTTGGTCACCTCCGTGCCTAAATTACAGGGAGGCCCTCCTTCTTCGGAATAATTCTTCATGATCAATGATTTCAAGAGTCTTTCAATTTCTTGCTCCCGGATTTTATTGAACCGATCAATCTGGTAGGGCCCAGCAAAAAGTTTGGTGACGCAGAGATGTTTCATGAATCGCCAGTACGCACCATAAGGGCCCGTCACAAAACCAGAGCCATCGTAAATATTGTACTGAGAGGGACAAGGTTCGTACCTAGAGGCAAAATCAAGATCATGGGTTGTAAAGATCTCTTTCGCGACGGTTGCATTTGAAACAACAACATATGTCGATGGTCCTATATGTATTTGCATCAAAGGGCCGTAGCGGCGAGCTAGGGTTTGCAAGGACTCTGGTAATTTAGAGCTTAGTAGATAATTGTGACCGATTATGGGTAGAGCTGGTGGGCTTGGCGGAAAGTTATAGGATTTTGTGAATGTTTTGATTAGCCAACGTGCAATAAGTAATGAGATTATCGAAATGAAGAAGGGGAAGCAATAGGCGTACATTAGGTTAAGATTTGAGGCCATAGCTGGTTTCTTGCAAGAGACTTCAAAATGAATTAATGAGTTTATATGGTTAATTAACGAGCATCCTTTATCGCATATAATTAGAGGAGATAATGTTTTTGACTTACTGATAGTGATATATGTATAAATAAATAAAATTATGACTGTATCTAGAGAGCGTACATTTTGGACTCTTAGGTGCTTTAAAATCATTACTTCCTTTTTCATTCAAGTTTATATTATTTGTGGGTGAATATTTTTATGATCAGTTGAAAGGAGAATGTGACCACTTATTTTTCAATGGATTATGACGCAACCAGAAAATTACGTTAAAGGAATCCTGACGTTTGTGCAATGGTACCACTATTAAGTATTTGCTATAGTTGCTACGACTGTTGTGAATATTGCTTATAAACAATATGCATGCGACGCAGGTAATGACGTGCATAATGCTATTAAATTTGAACTCAGTACTATGCCCATTAGTAAACCATTTCTTTCAACAGGCAAAAAAATAATAATAATGATCTGTCAATAATATAGTTTGTTCATCAAGTCGCTACCTGAATTTGTGAATCAATTAACCATGGTTAACTGGTTTCAAAATAATATATATATAAGCTGTAATCTAGCTTCTCGGTGTACAATATATAACTTATTAACATAGCAACGGGCCAGGGATGGTTAATTATTTTTTAGCCAAAATGCTTTGACGAGCATAAAAAAAAGTTCGTGCAATCGCACACCCTACATCACAGGCTCTTCAATGAAAGGTTGACGCTTGTGTAGTCGCACATCAGATCAGTTCCCATAATTTAATCCCAGCTCAATTAATCATTGGGTCACAAAATAATGTGCACAGAAACTTTTACGAGGGTAGGTTTTTTGACACCCCTCAAAATTCTTCATATATAAATCCTCTTTTCGACAAATTAATTGATTCTTATTTTGTTTGGGAGTTTAAGTAAGTATTTAAATAAATTATTCTTTTAGCAAATATTTTACGTCCACCTTATTTCATAATTTATATTATATTTATATTTTTTAACTAAAAGTATGTTTTAACAAAAATTATGAGAGTTTAGAGTTATGAGATAGAAATTATATAAGAAAATAGTTTAAGATTTTAGGATTTACATGTTTAATAAATAAAAACTGAAAAGAAATATTTTTTAGTGTGAAATTTTTATAGCAAAATAGTTAATTTTAATATATAGTTTGTATTTGTAACTTAAATTAGAGGTATTTTAGGAAATAAAATTTAATTAAAAAGGGTTGGGGAAGGGTGGATTGGGGTGCTGGTGTTTGTTAAAACTTAAAAGATCCAATTTTGCAACGGGATGGCATTAGCAAGGGGATATGATTGTCATCTCCATAAAACATCAAAAATTAAAAATAAATTGAAAAAAGTGGAAAGCTTAAATTGATACTATAAGTTCCTAACCCGATTGGCTTTCGAAAACACAAGAAAAAGCCTAAATCCCACAAGACAGGAAATTTTGACATCCCTTGGGTTACGCTTTCTTTTATAACCATTAATTAATCATAATTTTAAAAAAGGAAAAGGGAAAAAATTATTCAATGATAAAATTTGTACTCATGTTTGAAGGCTTATCAAAAAGAAGAAATAAACAATGAAAATTAAGTAATTAAGGGTGCTACAAGAGATACGAGGTTGGAAATTTGCTCACTTAAATGAGGAAAAGATTGAATTGTGTTTTTCAAAAAAGTGAAATCAGTTAATAATAATAATTATGAGGAATGTATAAATTTGTAAAAATTATAATTAATAAAGATTAATCGCTAGCTAAGATTTTTCTAATTGTAGTTTTTCTTTAAAAAAAAAAAACTATTGTTCATATAATATTATACTAATCTGTCGTTGGCCTATTAGGGTGCGTTTGGGATTAAGGTGTTGTAACTTCTGCTGTGGAAAAAAAAGATGTGATTATAAAATAAAAATTAATAATATATAGTAAATATAAATTTTAAATAATAATTTTGACAAAATTATTAAAAATATAATAAATTTTTCATTATACAAGTAAAAAATTATATTAATATAACTTCTAATTTACAACAACTAGTGTTTACCAAATATTTTAGTGTTGTAACTTAAAAGGTACAGCTGCCCAACTTCAATCCCAAACACACTCTCAGTATAATATAAGAAACATGCACCGCGAAACTTGAGAAGTACAAGTACGAGTCCTACGAAAATGAAAAAAAAAAAAAAAAGCATCTTACGACTTCAATGCTAAGATTTTAGTTTCCCTCCTATTGACCAGGATAGATTGGAGGATTAAAAAAAATCCTGTACTAATTAATTTGCCCATACATGTAACATATACGTGTTAAGCTTTTATTAATAATAATAAAATTACTCTAATCCCAAGCATACTTAAAAAAGAGCACGAAAGTTTACATAACAGACCATAACCACAACTACACAACTTTGAAAAGACAGGAGCTTAATTAACAAAGCTTACAGAATTTACGAACTAAACAAGTAGCAAACGATCATTACAAAAAAAAAAAAAAAAAGGCTCCACTTATTTGAATAGTATTCATGCAAGCTAATGGCTGGCTACAAAAGCTTCAAATGTGGAACCGGATAACACACAAGTGGTGTAGCCATTTCTGCTGCAAAGCCTGACCCCGTGCACAAATCAACCTTCTCCCCATCCTTGACTTTCCAATCGAAGCACTGAACCAAGGCTCCCACAGCTGCATGCATCACTAGCATTGCAAGTGATGCACCGGGGCATCCTCTGCGCCCGCTCCCAAATGGAAGGTACCGAAAATTCTGACCCTTAAATTCCATTTGATGCTCGCCAATTTTCTCACCAGATCTCTCCAGGAATCTCTCAGGCATGAACTCATCAGGATTAGCCCACAACTCAGGGTCTCTCATTATGGCATACACGTTAACCAGCACCCTTGTTTTGGCCTTGACGAGGGAGCCATTGACCATGCAATCTTCGGCACATTCTCTGATGATCAGCGGTGCTGACGGGTGAAGCCTTAGTGTTTCGCGGACTACAGCTCGAAGGTAAGGCAGATTTTGGACGTCTGATTCTTTGACGAGCCTGTTGGGTCCAACAACTGCATTGATCTCTTCTCTAAGCTTATTGAATGCTTCTGGACGATTCAGGAGCTCCCCCATGGCCCATTGCATCGCTGCTGACGACGTGTCGGTGCCAGCCATGAATACATCCTGGTTAAAGAAAAATAGATTACTTTATGAAGGAAGGCTGCTAATTAGAACAGATTTTAAATATTAAACTTACGAGCAGGAAAGACTTGATATCCTTTTTAGTTAACTTGAGTTCTGCATTTGAGTCCCTATATATCTCCAACAAAATATCCATCAAATCCTTCCTTTGATCAGCATCAAAGCCCTTGATGGCCTCCTCTTCATGTTCCTTCAAGATCCTCTCCACAATCCGATCAAACTTGTGCAATGCAGACACAAGCTTCTTCCCGCTTCCAGAGAAGTCAAATATTTTGAAAGGTCCCAGAACATCCCCTACACTTACTTTGCCTGCAAGCTCCAAGCAAGTCCTGACCAGCCCCTCAATCTCTTTGGCTTCGTTCTGGCTCCCCGAACACCGCGTGCTCATAGCCATCCTGCAAATAGTATTGTTTGTCAAAGTTGTTAGTTCACTGCTCAAATGACAAGGCTTTCCTTCTCTGTAACACTTCATCACCGACTCCACGAGCTTGATCTTCTCTTGCTCGCGTACATCGATGAACATATCAAGCTGAGGAACTGCTAAGAGCCTTGTCATGCATAGCTTCTTCATGAACCTCCAGTAGTCACCATACTGAGCAAGAACAAATCTTGATCCTCGGTATATGAAGTACTCTGAGGAACCAAATTCGGGCCTAGAGGAAAAGTTGAGCTCTTGGGCTTTGAATATTTCTTTGGCAACATCAGCATTGGATACAACAACACATGCTGAGGCACCAAGACGAATCTGCATGAGAGGGCCATAGCGGCGTGCCAGGGTTTGGAAGGATTTTGGCAGGACTTTTCCTACAAGGTGAAGATGACCGATTAACGGAAGCGCAGGAGGGCTAGGTGGGGCTGAATTTGGACTGAGAGCTGGTTTTAAGTAGGTCTTGATGAAAGAGTGAATTAAAAGAGCAGTGATGAACCAAATCAAGAACACAAAGTAGAATAGCAAGTCACCAGCAGTAGTGATAGCCATGGCATTAAGAATTTTAGATGACTTGTTGCCCTGAGCTTTTAGGTCTTTAAAGAGAGTGAACTAGTTGTAACAAGCTTATATAGAGATTTTCAAGTGGCAAAATGAAAATATTTCATACCCCAGTTTTTTATTTGATTAGTATGACACGGCAATCAAAATTAAGTTAGAAACAGGACAAACACAAAGCGTGTATATATAGCATTAGTATCCCCTCCTTGTATCTTCTATCTAGCCTCTCCTTGTTTTTTAAATCTAATTGAAAAAATAGGCTCTATTGTAAATAAGCTTAAAAGAACTGGCTTAATTGTCAATGACTCAATATTAAAATTCAAAACCCAATCTTAATCACTCATTTAACGAAAAGAAATATATAAAAAAATACATCCTTGTCCATAGATATATCTTTGTCATTGTCCCATGTGTTACATGTGTTAACGATATATGTAAATGAATGCATCCAAATTGCAAAATCATTTCATATTTTGATCATAGAAAAGGAGAATCTTGCCTCTAGATTTGACAAACAAGAAGTGGAGGAAACCTTGTACGGACTGAGATGGGGCTAGATTACGAAGCATAATAAATCAATTAATATTTACAAATGAGATCATCGATTGATTGCAAAGTCTTAAGACTTTTGATGAAATTATTGGCATCATACACGTAATGTGAGAGGGAATTAGGTGTGGTCCTCATACGCACCTGATGTCATGATGTGGTCCTCAACATGACTAAGCACTGGGTAACTATCAATCTTAGGCTCCACTTCTGATTGGAAGAATTGGTTAAATTCTTAATTGATTCACCCTCCCTCCGCTGATGCATTTGAGGAGACACATCAAAGATAAATGGGTCCGATTTATTAACAATTTCTAAATTCCATCCATATCAAAATATTGGCCTTTATCACTTTGGATTGGAATCTCAACTGCAATCATTGAACTCTTCATAAACTGAATTGTAACAAAAAATTGAAATCCCCAATTGTATTGACTTCCTTGATCTTGAATGTCAAGAATCGATTTGCTAAATAGTTTAGCAAATAAACTTGTCAAGAGGTACTCATATCAAACCTGAGCGCATCAATGGGCACCATTATCGACTGCCGATACTATCTTTTCTTGATCCTCCTCTGGCTCATCACTACTCTTTCTTTTCTCCTGCACGACAAGACCAGAACATGATATCAGCATTGCGTGTGCAAAGGTGCACGAAAGATAAACATGTCACTGCATCAAACTGTAGGCTTAAAAGTAGAGATTGTATATATAGTTCAAACTTCGAACAAGCAGATTGTTCTAAACCCAATTAGGAAAGCTTACCATCTGTTTGCTTTCTCCTTGATGTCTTGGGAATGTTTGTTCTATGTACATTTCTACCACTGCTGTGACTATATTACAGTAATCATTGTAAAATAAATCTTTTCTACAAACACTATACACATGCATTTTCCAAAAATGCCAAAGGCTTCTCTGCAATGGACAATGATATTCCATTTTTCCAGTGAAACATTGAAGTTTCCTACATGAAAGTTTTGCCCACAAAAGAATTTCAGATAGAAGGCTGCTATTAGTTCTTTCCCATGTAAAATCTAATTATCAGGCAAATACTACTTGCTCCATAAGAAGTGGAACTCTGATAAAGTAAATAAGATGTGATGCTGCCTTGTAATCTTGTTTATTTACGTCAGCTTTCAACAACCAATTCAAATCTTGACTCGTATACACATTTCTCTTCAGCAGGAATTGAAGGTGCTCCAGTTACACAAACTGCATGGAATGAATCGTGAACTAAAAACTATGTATTTTTCAGAACATCATTATCATACTACCGAAAACTTAACTATGAAAGAGAGTTTTGGCTCCTCACACAACAATGAAACCAGAAGGCTGAAAAGCCGCTGTGATTAAAACTGAGATTGACTGAAACAAAACCAAAGGAATTGGAAAAAAGAAATAAAAAAATCTCATCAAAGATTATTAAAACAAAATATCACAAAATTTCATAACTTCTAACATTTGGTAAGAAGTTCCATTATGCAAACAAATGATTATGACAGCATATATAAGTGCAAAGAGACAAGGGTAAGCGAAACATACTTTTAATGAGTTAAGACTCACCTGAGAAATAATGGAATGCACCTCTCCTGATAGCCAAAAGGCTTATCAGAATGCATCCTGAGAATATCATAAATTTATCCATCTAATACAGTTAGGAACAAGTAACAAAACTATCAATCAGACTCATGTAAGAGTATAAGATACAAAACAAACTGAATTGGGACAGTGCCTGCTGAAAATTTATTATTGCAGGGATTGTAATACACTTTGTTAAAACTTCAAAAATGCATTTTGTGAACAAAACTTCCTTTCAGACAAATATTGTTATTCATTATTATCCTCGCAACTACATAGGCAAAGATCTAACAGAAGCAATGTAACAGAAACTGAAATACAGATATTATATACATCATTAAACAATAGTACGTAAATTCCTACTTCAACCTTCAAAGAATGAAGGCAGCAAAAGAAATGACTACAGATCGCCAAGCTTTCAGCAAGACAGCAACAATGTTAAACAAGCAACAAGCACAATTGCCTAC
This sequence comes from Citrus trifoliata, assembly GCA_018350135.1. Classification (NCBI taxonomy): domain Eukaryota; kingdom Viridiplantae; phylum Streptophyta; class Magnoliopsida; order Sapindales; family Rutaceae; genus Citrus; species Citrus trifoliata. The sequence goes on along the minus strand of CM031392.1, from coordinate 20,929,461 downwards.
TCATCTATACAGTGATCTTAGCTGGATCTCAGCAAACAAAAGAAAAGTATGGAAACTATTTGCTAAATCAAGATATGAAATCAAATAGAATGTCATCAGAGGATGACCAATGTCGGAAATGGTACTGATCATCAGAGGATGATCAATCTCACTGCACAGGGCCCCTATCTCATCTTTTAATTTCTGGACGGTGCTGTCTCCTACAACAGAATTTGTGAGAGAATAACAGCAATCAACGCATTGACATCAGAGTGCGAACTCTTTTTTCCCTCTCAGCCTTTTTAGCAGTTGGGGTTCTCTTCAATTTATTCAACTCCTCCATTACAACCTTCTCAACTTTGTCAATTGAGTTCAGAAGTTTCTTCTGGGGTGTGAGAGACTCCAACTCTGCACCAGCCTGATTTGTGATATCAAGCAAAATCTTAGGCACTTTACCAATAGAGGGAGGACAAGCCTTCACACTTAAGGTTGGAGTTGGGGTCATCATAGAAATATTGTGCTCTGGTGGAGCACCTGACAGTGGCACAAAAGAATCATTGCCTCTCTGGCTGTGGGACATTGGACTCTCCATCTGTAGGCCTTCGACTTCTCCCAAATGAGCTCTTCTTCTTTCAATAGCCTAAAAAGCCAGAGTTAGAGTTATCATTAATTGGGCTCAAGAAGAGCCTTGAATAAGGACAGCATATACAGAACTGCCAAAGAAATTTTACTTATGACTCAAATGAAGTCCACTGCTGTCTCTGACTTAAGAATTGATGACCCCCCAAACAGAAGCAACTCTTTGGGGTTGAATTCCTGTTTTCAACAATAAACTCCCAGCCTCCCCCTAATTCACTGAACATGATATTTCCCGAAAGGAAATGTTCTGTTATCACCACAAGAACTGACCCCCATCAACATCAAAACAATGGTTTAAACAGACATGAACTGAACCAAAATTATCTATTTGGAAAACTTAATAGTCCAATGATATTTCTGGCCCAAGAATTGACCACCAAAAATACAGGAGTAACTCAGTCACTGGGGTTGAGAATTCTTGGCTTAAACAATATGTCTTCTTCAATAAACTGCTAAAATCAGGACCCATCCACGCCCTAATCACGGAAAGCAAATGTGACACCCCAACTACAAGTTATGGGCAAAAGGAAATGCTATGACATCACCACAAGATCCAACTTGTCCCAATCAATGCAACATACTCAACATGCACAAACTGAAACAAAAATACGTATTTGCAAAACTGAATCAAAATATCAACATAATGCATCCAACAAAATCTGAAGCAAGACTACATTCCATTTATGCCCATTATAAAAAATGGTGATACATCAGAACATACAAAAAGAAACGCCAATATATTCACTTGCTAAATACAAAGCCATCAATAATCTGACAAAAGAAAATATATACAACAGCAATCCCTCTTCATATCTATTATGGGTTCATATGATATCAAAGAATACAAATTAATTGAGTGACATGACACCAAGTGGAAATGAAAAGGAACAATATTATCTCAAATGAAAAGATTGATATGGATCCTAAATTCGTTAAAAATAAACCTAATTCATAAAGTGTAGGGCATATCTAACTAATGATAAAAGAAATTTCAAGTACCCAAGAATCCAGCACTTAGCAGAAACTCAAGTTCATTTCTAATTCAAAAAAACATAACCAAGAGTATAATAACACATTTTAAAATAAATAATAAAGAATCGGATTTCAGTTCAAAATCACTCCATAAAATTTCGAGCAATACCCTCACAACAGCAGTGATATCCCTAAGGGGCGTCCTCGGGTACCAAGAAGGTAACACGGTGCGTCCTCTCCTGGCAGCACTCCCCGCAGGCGTATTCTCTCTCCCGATTGGTCCACGTGTCACCGTTGCAGATCCAAAAGCATTCCTTCTTCCACGTACAACGCCACTCCTCGGGGTCCCCAATCCGCCACCTCTTCCAGCAACTCTCGTTTGTACACGTGGCGTCGCAGCAGCTGCTCTACCGAGTGGAGATCCGAGCGGATTCGAAGTGCTTTCCGGCTCGTCTTGAAGGATTCCGAGAACTCCCTGCCGCCTTTGGGCAAAGACGACCGCGACGTCCACCGGCCTCACGAGCCTGTCACGTGCCTCCGGCATTGTCTTTTATTTTCTTGATTTATCCTGGAAACTGCAGAAAAACAAGAAAATGAAGATCTCATAAATCCAAAGGACCATCTTCGAAGAGACTGATAAACCTCACATTTTTTCACGAAAATGAAAATTTTCCCGAGAAACGAACACTTGAGCTTACCTTGAAGAGATGAAGAGCGCAGAAAAACGAAGAACAAGACGACGACTTTGTTCTTTAAAAAGTTAAAGGGAGGAGAAGAAGGAGGCTAGGGTTTTGGCTGGGTATCTGCTGTGCATCAGAAAGATAAGAAGAAGAGAGAGGAGAGAGAAGCGAATTTGGCAAATTTTCGAAATGAAATTTTGGGCGGTCTTATAGAAAGAAAATGTGTTGTTGAGTATCATCAGCCAAGTGAGAAAAAAAAAAAAAAGAAAGAAGCACGTGCGGGAGTGAGATTCGAAATTCAAATTTTCTCAAGAGCGGGCGATGGGAACGAGCCGTTTTGGTGTGTCCAAACAATTACTCTTTTGCCCTTATCAATTCAGGTGGATTTCGGGGTTGACAATTTGACATGATTTTAATTTTTAAACACCAATTTATTGTTTTAATACAACTCAAATTCATCAATGGGCCTTTGATCTGATAGGAGAGTACATGTACTTACACTAGTAAAAAAAGGATTTAAGAATAAATATCAATTATAGTCCAATAATATTTTTTAAAAAACATAAAAGTTACAATGTAAATTATTTAAATATATCAATTTTTTTGAATTGATACAATATGGGGAAAGCCTACTACAAATCTTGATACAAACACTAATGCAGTTTACTGGTCTAGTGAGTCTACTGAGCATAGATCATTAATCTGTTTTTTTTTTTTTTTAACATCAACAAGAATTTAATTTCCTTAAAATAGAAAACATTACAACATCAAGTTCATAAGAGATAACAATCGGAGATAATTAACAATTAAAGACAAACTAACGAAATACCCTCCAATGCACAACATATGAGCACGTAACTATATCAAGCTCTAACCGAAATATTCCTGGCTCTTTTTTAACATCCACTACCACCATGGTTGGCTTCTCCAACTAATATCTTAATTCTTGTAACAACTGATCCAAAGCATTTAGTTACCTAGATTTGAAGCTTTGAATCTCCAAATCTATGAGGAAATGATTTGCTGCCAAAAAAAACCACAAAAGACAATAATCACCACAAAATTGAGTAGGGGATGAAATCTAGGCCCATATTTATTTATTCGATTTGATTTTATGTAAATTAAATGAGTTTAACTTTGAAAAATTTGATTCATTTAATAAATGGTGAATTCAACTCGATTCACTAATTAAACGAATTGAATTCGGGTTTGAGGACATTAATTCATTTATTAGTTTAGGATTCGTTTAATAAATAGGTCACAAATGAATAGAATACGATTCATTTATTATCCGTGTAATTAAATTACTTATTTTTCCTTAAATATGCACGAAAAACTTTAAAGTTTGCGGCTAATATGGTAATTATAAATGATAATACTTTGTATTTTAGAGGATATTAAATTTATGGTCTTTTTATATTTTATTTTGCTATTTTTGTTTATTAATTATATTTTTGTAAATGAATTAATATTCAATTGGATTTGTTAAGGATTCATATAGGATAACAAATAATAAATCAATCCAAATTTGATTCGATTCGTTTATTAATCATATTAAATGAATCTAACTGAATATTTGTTTAATAAACCAATCAAATACAAATCCTAAGATTTCAAATCGTTTAATAAACGAATCAAATATGAATCAACACAGCTTTGACCATATTCATTTACGATTTGATTTGAATTCAATTCATTTATTCGTTTTGACATTCTTAAAAATGAGTTGAGTAACAGCCACCACAAATCTAAAAAGATTTCCGCTCCATTCCATTTATGGTGAGAAAAGTGACTTGAAATTACCAAGCAAAGGGGTTATATAGAGAAAATGAGGGGATAGCTGTATTACAGTGAAAACAATCTTTCCAATGCATAGCTCCGAAATCTACTTCTACTAATATTGGGAAGATATCTACCCTTATTTCATATTTCATCAAAAAGTGATATACCACCTAATTCATGGAATTACATGGCGACTATATAACTAATTTTGTGGCTAAAAAAAAATCAAACTAAAAGCCAAAGATTAATAAAACAAGAGAAGAGAAGGGAGATCTACGAAGAGAGGAGAAGGAAGATCTAGGAAGAGAGAGCACGGCAAAGGGAGAGAAAAAATATGGGGTGAGAAAGATTTGGAGTGGGGTTCACGTAGAGAGAGAGAGAATATTAAAAATTCTTAGATATTTAATTTCAATAAATCTTATCAATAATTGATATTAATAAGTGTAAATTAAGGGTACTTTTAGGGGATTGTTGATCACATGTGTGTGTGTGTATTTATATATATATATATATATATAAATGTTTCAATCCGAATATTTAAAGTGTGAGAAAGTGCAGGAAATTTTTAAAATCATGACGTTTTAAAAGATTAAATTAAATGTCTTTAAAACCGTACGGTTTTAAAGCTTTCCCGTACTTTAAAATTACTGACTAGAAAACTACTATATATATATATATTTTTTTTTTTATGTGGCTTAATAAAGTTATTTTTTATTATTGTTAAATTATACGGTTTTATAATACATTAAAAATTAAGTTTATTAAACCACATGGTTTAATAATGTGTTTACATTAAAAATATATATATATATATATTGAGAGAGAGAGAGAGAGAGAGAGGAGTGTGTGTGTGTGTGTGTGAAAGTGACCGACTATAAAAGCACATTGACATGACGTATATAGCATACGGTGAATAAAGTTGATATTGTCGGTTAGGGTAATTTTAAAAAATCTCCCCTAAAGTTTGAGCTTGTTATAAGTAGATGGCGAGAATCTGTTTATTTGTAAAAAACCCTCTACCGTTAGTTACTTTTAACATTGACCGTTAGTTGACTGTGTAAAGACAATATCACCCTTAACACCAGTTTGTAGATGAAATTAACTAAAAAAAACTAAAAGAGAGAGAACAAAACAAGAAACAGAGGATTGAATTCCTCATTAAATTCAATTAACAACAACAATAACAATAAATATAACAAATGAATAATACAAAAAATTGAGTGAATGGTGAGCGTTTGCCCCTTGTGAATGTGATGTGAGCCTAGCATGCTAATGCGTTTGCAACTATCGACTTTAAAACAAGAAAAATGAAGAAAGTGATTTCCACAAATATACTTGATATTAAGAATTCTATATTCCTCCAGACAAACTAAAAATAGTATCTTCCGTTTACAAATGCCTACCGTAGGAGAAAGGCTGTTCTCTAGCAATTAGGCTGGTAGAGCTAGTCTAATACTCTTCATGATCAAACCAATAAAAGGAAAAAAAAAAAAAAATCAATAACTTAACAGATGTCTCATCCTGTCCTTCCAGCATCAATACACTCTTTTTACATGAATATACCCTTTTCTTAAAAAATAATAAATCCTAAATGAACAAAATTTCCCAAAAAGAGAATCAAGTGTTGAAAAAATGTGAAGCAAAATTACGAAGAAAGGCAGCAGCCACGCTTGGATGCAGAATTCTGATCCTGGCCGGGAACAATAATTCTGGTACCTTTAAGAAGATTAGAGTTGCCTGCCACATCATGCTCATCATTGGCAGTAAGGGATTTCTTGCTGATTATCCTATAAATCTCTGTTAACACTGTTAAAAATGCAGTTTCAACATTGGTGGCCTCAAGAGCTGATGTCTCCATAAAGAAAAGGTTTTCTCTTTGGGCAAACTCTTGGGCATCTTCCGTTGGCACTGCACGAAGACTTCCCAAGTCACACTTGTTGCCAATGAGCATAATAACAATATTCTTATCAGCATGCCCCCTTAGTTCATCCAGCCATCTTGCCATGTGGTCAAATGACTGACGCTTGGTCATGTCATAAACTAACATTGCCCCAACTGCTCCTCGGTAATATGCGCTTGTCACAGCCCTGTACCTGAGAAGCAAAAAAAAAAAGACAATTTCAAGACACCATAAATTAATATAAATTCAATAGCTTCAAATATCTTTATTTGTCAAACAACATAAAAAAGTTTTCAAATGATTAGCTCAGGCCACCTAAGTTAGGCCTGAGTCAGACACACATTAGATGAAGCGTGCACAATAACTATTTTCAGGAAGCAGAAGGAAAAACAATCAACTATGACCTCATACACCAACCTACCAGCCTCTGTAGTTGCAAAAGTGGGATGGGACCAAACTTCTTAAATCAAGATGATTGTCTTGTTTCACAGATCAAAAACAAGTAAACCGTACAAGTCTATAGTTTGAATTCATTCTGTCATGGTTCAGCTTACATATATAGAGGGGGGGGGGGGGTGGGGGGGGGAACATAAAGGTTATGAAATACACATGAAAATTTATGTAACCAATTTCAACAAGAATATATTAAGCTTCAACCTGGCTATCTTCAGGATAAGATGATCAACCTGGAGGCCACCAGATAGATTATAAGTAGCAAAATAGAATCCGTTTATCTTTCACTTGGACCATGCCAATGCCAGACAGAACATTGTTCATGAGTCTTAAGTTACTAAGATATATATATATATATATATATATATGGTTGAAAGAATTAAGAGCCTGACAAGAACATCAGGTATCTGCGGTAGAGATGTGTACTCTTGTAACAACTCGAATTTTTCGTTGGGAAGAATTACATGGTTGCAGAAAAAAAGGATCAATAAGCAGAGGTTCAGTAAAAATATCAGGAATGAGTTCTTAGGTTCTTAAAGATAGAAAAACTTATATTGGTAGTTTGTAGCAGAACCTTCAGTTCCTCAGCATTAATTTTGCTACAAATTAAATATTAGATGAGTTTCCTTGATATGCAAAAAAAGAAGATATGGCTTATCAGTTATCAAGCTGGCAAACCCACAATAAAACAAATACATAGGGTGATCATGCCATGCAAAGTTAATACACCTTCAGGAGGTTCAAATAATGTAACTAATAAACCTGAGATAGATAGCAACATTGCCTTACAAGTCAAGATTGATCACACATGAATTGAAACTACAAGGTAGTCTAACTATTGTACATGGTCAGCGAACGTATGCTTACACTGCTGTTTGCGTGTACAACCACCAAGGGATCTAAAGTAAGAAGCAGCAACCTAAGATGACAGCTAATAATGCAAATGAATTTTGCTGTCTTCAAAGTTAACTTAAAAGTAGAAACTAGGGAGGGTTGGTTCATAAGTACTTACATACTGGGAAAAGTGGAAAATATTGCAGGAAAAATAAATAAACAAATAAGTTGCTTGAGATTCATGAAATTAATACAGTTGAAACTTGAAACTAAGGAGGGTTGACCATAAATGTTCATATTGGACAATTCTTGCACAGCAGGGAAAAGCAAATAAGTTGCTTAAAAGTGGAAAATGGGTGCATTTAATAGATAATACCTTTTTGGGGGGCTACACAGTCTAGCGAATAGATAAGATAATTCATGAGAGATAAAGAATACTCCTGGTATTAATTTGCTATTAGGTACACACACTGATGATTTTATCCTTAATAGTGAAAAGAATGAGTGATGTAAAAATTCAGCTCCTTGAATTGAAAGAATCTACAGAGACCCATAACTTAAAGTCTTATAAGATATGTAGACTCAGCCTTCACGCTATAACCAAAAGCAACCAATTAGCGAGCAGTCACCTAGTCAACAAGAACTACATATCCCTAAAATTCAAGCAGTAAAGATTACCACACCCAATAAGCCTAACCAATATCCGCAGCTCCGAAGAAATCAATCCACCGATGATCCAATTATATCCTTCAAACTAACCAGCTAAACAGCCTCACCCAAAATTTGCCAACACCACAATTCACTATTAAAACAAATTTCTTTAAATGTGATTCATGAAAGAATTAAATTAAATCGAAAACGAAGGAATCAGAAAGAGAAAAATAACTCACCTTTCTTGGCCGGCAGTGTCCCAAATCTGAGCTTTGACAGTTTTGTGATCAATGGAAAGGGTTTTGGTTTGAAATTCGACACCAATCGTGGCCTTGGAATCGACGCTGAATTCATTTCTAGCAAAACGCGCCAGTAGCTGTGATTTCCCCACCGCCGAATCCCCTATTAATACAACTTTGAATACATAATCAATCTTTTGATTGTAATCTCCGTACAAATTTGACATCGTCGACGCCACCAAACAATTGTTATATAAACCTAATTTCCTCTAAAGATTCGCATAAAATCAATCATGTGGAGGCGTTGAACGACAAGATCCGAAGCTCATGATCTTAGAATAAATTGGAGAAGAAAAAGATATATCAAAATTGGGGAAGGGAGAAAAAAACAATTCTCAGCAAATCAGAGAGAGGGAAAATGTGATGTGGAGACCAACGGCCAATGCGGGACCCATTAACGGTTTTCGTTGGCAGATTAAATGAAATGTTTTTGCTATATTCAGGGAAGGTGTGATTTTCGTGCGAAAGAGAGTTAAGCGTCGACGGTGGCCGTTGATCAAAACGTGAATCAAATGGAACCTGATAGATTTCCATCTGGCGGTAGCCAGCAATGCTCGAGGCTTTTTCCTTTTAACTAATTAATACTTAAGCAATCAAGCTTTGGTGGCCCGGTCCAAATTTAATTAGGCTGCCGGCCAGTTACTTAGCAAGGGAGCGGATGGGTGTTGTCTGGGGTTGACTATTCGCACCCCTCCAATTTCCCTGAAAAATCCCCGTTTCTAAGTACACCTCGTGAATCATTTTTATTGTACCTTACCTTTCGTGTATGCCGCGTTAATTTCAAATTTACTCTCACCTCTCCTTTTCAAAACTTCCAAAATTTGGCTTATCCATTGAATTGAACTTGAAATTTTTTTTTTGGGTTTTTGATTCGGTCCAATTTGATCTTAAAAATTGATTGTATTGAGAATTGAAAGTCTATCAAGTTTAAATTCAGTTCCGATTAAAACTGAAACCGAACATCAAAATTGAATCGAGTTACATTTAAATATTAAAAAAAAAACTCTAAACTAAAAAAAAATTCAATTTTCCTCAAATCTCAAACTCATTCCCTCAATTGCAACATAAATTAAATTTTTGACTTGAAATTATAACCCGAACCTAATTTGAATCAAACTAATTTTTAAATCTGTTTGGGTTGAATTCTCAAAATCAAAAAAGTTGCAACCCGAACTCAAACCCTTGGAAATCAAACTGAAATAAGAAACTTGAAACGTGCACCCCTAGATGCTGGGAGGCTGGAGCAAGCAACGTTGCCTGACCTGGTTAATTGGTGGTGGAAGTAGTAGCCCACCAATAGTGTAAGAAAGAGGGAAAGAGTATGCAAAGCAAAGACACCATTATTTATGAAATATGGAGTTCGTAGGAATAAAAAACTAACAAGGTTTTATTATAAAAAATTGCAATGCATTCAAATTTTAATTCTTTACTGATAGTGCTATTGCACTCCATCATGGTAAAACAATAATAATTGAGATATCAACAGTTCAATCTCAACTTAAGTTTCAATTATTATGTGGCATCCATTTAGTAGATAATAAAATTCATAATTAATAAAAATAATATTATACTCTTTATTAAATAAATGACACATCAGTTAGAACTTAGTTATTGTAACCCTGAGCATTAATCATGGTAAAATCAGGGGTTTGATAAAGAATTTAGAGTGGTGCATCAACTCCTGGGGTTATTCAGCAAGTATTCCTTTTAAAGGCTTTGAGAAGCCCAAAAATAAGTGATTTTATTACTTTCAACAGCGCGAGAAATAGGTCAGATAGTGGCGGATCTATAAAAATAATTTACGGACTAAATTAAATAACAACAAAATGTAAAAATTGAAATTTGAATATATAAAATTTTTGATAACATATTTACAATTGTTCTCTATGCAATTTTATATTATGAAAACGTTGTGTAATAGATTCATTATCAACATTATTAAATATATCTTTTGCTACATAAACAATCAAATTATCATTCAACCATTCATTTCCCGTCTAATTCTGAAATTCGTTCTTCACAAATATCATTGATAAACTCTATTGTGGCTATAGAAACTGAAAGAACAAGACTATTTAATAATCTGACAGTGATTATTTAAAAATTAATTAATTTTTTTTAAACAAAAAGGAGAAATTTTTTTGGGGGTCCTACAGTGCATCGGCCTCTAAGGCCATAAACATTTTTCTATAAATAATATTGTAGAAAGTGATGTGGCATATAATAATATATAAAATTAAGATAACGAAGCAGCCCATATCATTTATTTTGATTATTTATAATTTTAATCAATCAACCATAACATGCAGCGTCACATTGTACGAGTATTTGTTCTCATTTAGAAACTCTTTGGAGGATGTGGATCCTATGTTCCTTTCGCTTGTCTTTGCAATTACAGCCTCAGTGATTGCTTGTTTCCGCATAAACATTTAAAGCATATCAACAACAGCAGCCGAAAAATTGAAAGGGCTCAAAATCAGACCATAACTCCTGCATTAATGGCGGTCCCCTTGATGAATACAAAATGGATAAATTTCCATGAAACAGTGCTCAAGCCGCAGTCATAGAGATCATCAAGTAGTTCGGGCCATAAATGAGCTTGAGCTTGATCATTCACACCCCCAAAATTGACTTTTCTATTAATTTTGATTGTGGTTGTTGCAACCTTAACAAACCATAACACATTGGATTTGGAGCTTCAAATCCCACAAGCCCACAAGTTGTTCATTTTTATTTTTTTCCTCCTTTTTGAGAAAAATTCTAACAACTATGTCGGAAGAATTGTCTCCGGTTTTTTCGCCACTAGCCTTTCCTGCATCTTTGGGTCAAAGTCAAACCAATATGAAGTAGCACAAATTGAAATTTCTGGCTTTGAAAGACTTATGTAGCTGAAACATGAAAGCTTAGCATTAAAACAAGAAATGCATTTGAAAAAAAGGGAGGAAAAAAAAGTGTCCTGTACAATTATCTCTTTATTTCACATATTTTGTAACTGGGAACTGTATCAGCTAACAGGATCTAAATCTTGTGGAGGAAAATCCTATCCGACATTCTATTTCAAACCCATTGAAGCCAAAAACGTTTCAACTTTTTAAGCTCGTTTGTACTTTAGTGCATGGAAAGAAAAAGGAAAGAAGATATTAATTCTATCCCCTCAGAAGGGGGCCTTCTCCATTACTTAGCTTATCTCTGACTTTCTGTACAGGAGCTTATCTCTGACTTTCTGTACAGGAGCAAAGTCAAACCATTTGATTCTCGACTGGTTTCTGAATTTTTGAACACTTGCACTTTGCTCGGTTGTCGCTGAGAGTCTGCAAACAAGACAATTATCAAAATGTAAGATTAAAAATTGTACGGCAAGAATGTTGAAGTTGCAAGTTTAGGTTCTTCTGTTATTACCTTGAACTGATTTTGAAGGTCTTTGATATAGTCGACAGCCAAATCTAACATGTCTGCTGTGTTTGTTTGCTGGCAAGATGAAACAAAAACATTTTGAGTATTTGGAAATACTATTGTTCTGAGGTTTAAAAGATTGGAGAAGTAATATGTATTATTACCTTGTCCATATTTGGAACAAGCTCTTGTAGTTTCCTCATTCGCTCACTGATACGGGTTCTTCTCACCTGAAAACATTTAGCCCTTATAATTAACTCAAACAAAATGCCCCTTTTGCTCAAGTTAATTAGATAGATTATAACTGGTTTCTGAAATAGATATTTTTACCCTTTCAGCAATGCTTCGAGGATGAGTAGCACAACCACGCTTTGCTCTAATCTTACAAGGAACAGAATCTTGGAATTGCAGGAACTTTTCCACAGCAGCCATCTCTGCTGAAGTCTTAGGCAAACTCAAATGGTGAGACAACATATGAACTGAATTCCCAAGCTCCCCATTCTGAAGATAGAATTTACCAAATAGATTAAAATCTAACAAGCAACAAGTTATGGAGAAAATTAAAAACTAATATGCACATCCATACCCCTTGCTCTCTTTTCATGTCGGTAAAACTCTCCGTGAAATGGGATGAATCATTCCAAGAACCATACGAGAATCCAGTGCTATAAAACTGAGCATCACCATTCCCATTTCTGACTTTTCCACGTGTAGGGCCATCACTCTCGACTTCAGAGATCTGTGACAACATGCCCAAAGAAGAAGGTACTCTTGAAGGGATGCTAGTCTGACTTTTCAGCCTTTTTGTAGATGGACTCAGGTCTCCATTAGAGCCATTCACCCCACCATAACTTCCCACTTCTTTCGCGCTCGCATAGCCTGCAATTCATTAGGTCATTTTTCTGACTCCTAGCTATGATAAGATTATTCTTCTCAGAAGAAATCTTCCCTATAGATATATGCCTCATAGGGCAGCATTAAGCCAACCAAATTTACAAAAATATGACACCTAAAGGAAACTGAATTTTTGACTCTCAGTATTAATCTATACAAATAACTATCAATTCATCAATACTATATTATCTTAAGACAAAAAACCAAGAAACCTATAACGGGATAGCCAATTCAATATTGAAAATTGAAACTACTCTCAAAACAAGAAGAATTTCAAATATAAAATCTAAACAAAAACATTCAAAATGAAACAAAAAGAATAAAGAAAGTAAGAAGACAAATCTTATAAAGCACAGTAACAGAAATATTGAACTGAAGAATGAAAATACCATTTTGAGCAGACAGCTTCGCGAAAACTCCAGCAGGGGAGCTACTCTGCCTGACAAGATTGGAGTTAACAGATTTCACTCGTGAGCTTTGATCCAAAAACAAATCATACGAGTTATGATCCATAGCAGAGCTCTGCCTCGGATAATGAGGCGGCAAACCAGAACAACTTTGCTGAGAATTCCCATAACTGACTGGAGATTTAACCTCAAATTCTTGAAAGCTTGAGTTGTTGCTATTATCACCACCAGAGTTCATGAATCTTGATATTAATCTCTCTGATTCAAAACTGCTCTTATTAACACCACCAGATTCTAAACTGTCAGTGAAATTTACCAGAAGCGCGGTTGGAGCAGAGTTAAATCTCGACAACCCAGAATTGGATTGCTGGTGATAATTATGATTAGTACTTGAATCCATGCCACAATCACTCTGATTCCTCTGTTTTTGCTCTGTTTCGGTCTGTTTCTTATTGAGAAAGGACTGTTTTGGTTGAGTTAATAGAGCCAGTGAAACATTACAGGTAGATTGACAGAAATTTATTCAGCAAGAAAAATTCTGGGAATTTGCTTGCATCGCTTTCTCAAGAAATTTTTTCAGCTTTAATTGTAAGCAGAGTGAAGATAAGATCTTGAACAGGAAGCAACCAAAAGAAAAGAGCTCTATCTGAAGCTTCAAAGGATATATAAGCTATAACATGAGCAACAAAACACAGACCCCATTTACAGAAAAGGTAATTAAAACTTGGGATGAACGTTGGATCAGCTAAAAAATGAGAATATTAATAATAATAATGAGAAAGTAATAAAAGATCGCTAATAAGAAAGAAGGTTCCTTCAGGTTTTGTATTGAAAGCAGAGAAAGCGAGGAAGATCTTGAGAAAGTTAAAAAGAAAAAGAGATGGCACTGGCGGTGTTCGTGGCAGTGAAAGATATGAAAGATTTGTTGAAAGGGAAGGTGATATTTATTTATCTTCTTCTTCTTGTAGCCAGTGCTCAACTACATCATTCAGGGACCTTTCTCAATCTAAGTTTCGTAGATTTTATTTATTTATTTATTTATATTTTTATTATTTGCCCAAAATACCCTTTTGATTAACCAAAGAGAAAGCGAGGTAATTTTTTTTTCTAAAATAATGTTAAATTCGTCACTAAATTTGTGATTGGGGAATTTTACTTCAAACACAATAGTGGGCGTATCATTTTTTTTTTCATGCAAAACTGTATGGTTTATAAAAGTTAGTTTTTAATTCTTTTAAACCGCATGGTTTTATAATTTATTTAATAATTAATTCTTTAAAATTATACGGTTTAAAAATATATTTGTATTAAGAAAAATACGGACGTCCGCACCTAACGATGATTATTAAACAGAATATTGCAATTGTTTCTTTTTTAAAAAAAACTTTCTCTTTGGTTAATTCTTAATTCAAACTCCAAAGATGAACCAAAGCATATACGACCAGATGCAAAAAGAAAATGAATCTCAATCCATTAAACTTGATTTAGATACTATTTTTTTTAAAAAAATCTAAAATATATCGAAAGTACCATGTCGTCTATAAAATAAGCATGTTATGAAATATATACATTTATTTAAAAAAATCATCATATAAGTTGTGGTTATATTAAATTTAATTACATATGTCATGTGTGCATCATTTGATTATCATACATTAAAGATATTTTAGAATTTCTCTTAATTTTAATCACCTCAATCCCAATTTAGTAATTCTTTATAATATAATTCTCAAGTCCTTTTCAAATGGAAAATCCTAGTTGATAAATACGCCCATTGATTTCTAAATCAAAATCTAACAAAACTTCTTTAATATTAAATTATATGGCATATTATAAAAAACTTGAAGTTGGGACCTGCCTCAGAGCCCCTCCCAAAAAAAAAAAAAAGTGCAGTAGAAATCCGTGAAGAATTCAAACGTTTATCATAGTTAAAGTCATAGTTGAGAGATTCAAAACTGAATTAAAAAATAAAATAAAGTACTTGAAATTAAGTAATGGTTAATTAAAACCCGAATCAACTTTAAAAATACATATTATGATAGCATAAAAGTATTCTTAGATATTCTACTATATAGTTCGAATATCATCAAATAATTACATTTTAAAGGCTCTAAAAATATGGTCAAATATTTTATAAGTTAAATTCTTGGAGTTAATAATTTTTATTGACTTTTTCTTAACTAACCGTGACAAGACCGTGGGGTAAAATTCCCATCAGGCCTCTTTATGTCGTAGAAGAAATTTCTTTATGATTAATCATTCAATTAAGAAAGGGGTTAAAAAAAAAAAGGGATAACTGTGCGGGAGAGAGATAACGGGGAATAACGAAAATAAAATAGACGGCGTTAAGAGTTGGGAATGGTGTCAATCACGGATAAGGCATAACCGCACGAGGTGTGAAAGCAAAAGCCAGAACCTAGAAAAAATGCTATTGGAGGATGATTGTGGCTTGACGTCACCGTATTGTGCCCGTGAGCACCAGATTCATGCCGCATCTGATTCCCGCCCGTCGTTTTCGCCCTTTTCATCGGTTTCAATGATATCACAGGCGCCGCC
Source organism: Citrus trifoliata (assembly GCA_018350135.1). Lineage (NCBI taxonomy): Eukaryota > Viridiplantae > Streptophyta > Magnoliopsida > Sapindales > Rutaceae > Citrus > Citrus trifoliata. The sequence continues at coordinate 20,914,022 of CM031392.1, read as the reverse complement.
GCCTTTCTATATTTGTACCTTCCTATAAATTTTCCCCCACTCTTTTCTTAATATTTACCAAGTTGCCACTATAGTTTATTACGGTCAAAACTATATATAATATTTAGATCTTCTTCTTGTTGTTCTGGAATTATCTCAGCGTTTGAATGGATCCGGTTTAGTCTACTGAATTAGTGGGGGTAAGAAATTAAAAAGTTTAATATTTTATTAAGAAATAATCTAAGATTAAGAAGAGAAAAAAAAAATGTAAATGTTGAATGCGAATCAAATTTATTCTAATATATTCCCCACTTGAGATAATACAATTCCTTTTCTAAGAAAAATAATTGTGGTCATTATGCATTCTTGAAATATTTATAAGTTGACCCTATTATTAAAGGCATTTCCAAAATAAAGAGAATATCGCCTATAAAAATCTTATGACTAGGTGATTTTCCAAGGAGAATAATTTAAAGTTTTTTTTGGTTCAAAAACACAATAATAATTTAATTCTTCTAAAAAAAAGAAGGACGTAATTTGATTTCCATTAAAAACAAAAACAAAAGCACTTTAATTCTCTTTCTTAACCCTGCCTAATATCTCTAAATTCTTCTCTAGAGGAAAAAAAAAAACAAAATTTGATATGCTTAAAATCAATAGAATTTGATAATTTGATAGTGTCTAAATTGTAGGGTAAATACAAATAAGAAAACATTTATAAATAAATTCCTTTTTTTATCCTACTATAATATTTGAGAGAAGCTAAACCCAATAATTATCAAGACACATTTTGATGATCAGAAAGTGAGCAACTATCAACAAAATTTTATTATTTAAAAGTGTCTAAGAGCGTAAAAGAAATTCTTTAAATTAAATAATTCATATTCAGTCTGATAATGATTATGATATAGAGATATTAATAATATTCTAACGAGATTAAGATGGAAGCGAACGAGAGCACTAATAGGTTAATTTCATTGATGGTCAATGAAAAAAAAATGTATTCTCATTGATGGCCAATAAAAAAAAAATATTCATGTATTTTTAAAAAATAAAATTTATTAAGATCTTCTTGAAATAAAGTGAACAACTATGAATAAAATTTTATTATCTAAAAGTGTCTTAGAACTTTGAAGAAATTATTTAAATTAAATAATTCATATTCAGCTAGATAACAAGAACACTAATAGGTTAATTTCATTGATGGTGTGTGGAAAAAAAAATGTGTTTATTTATTTTATATAAAAATTAAATAAACACATGGTGGTAAATAATTTCACTTTATTATATTGCTTGTGAAACTCATGATGATCCTTTGATTTATTATAATTAAAATCAAAGATAGACATCAGGGCTTAGGAGTCAGGAGTTTGCAAGTGGTCCCTCTTTCCTCTCACGGAAATGGTGATAAAAATTTAAAAAAAATAAATCACATAAAGTTTTTATAAAACTGACAGCGAGAGAAACAAGACGATGTTTCACATTCAAAGGCCTAAGTAAAGTAAGGCAGTGTTTGTGTGGAGGGAAACATAGACACGTGAGATGGCATTTGCTTCAAAGCATTTTGCCTTATTTTATTTCATCATTCAATTAATTAAAGCCAAATAGTTTTTTTTTTGGGCTTTAATAAATCCCCAAAAAGGGTAAAAAGGGCTTTTAATTTTTATTTTTAACCAAAAGCCCTCTCTTTTCTGTCTTCTTAGTTGATAAGAGTGATATCGTTTTAGATTTCTCCTTTATTACTTTTGAGATATGGGCAAATGGGTCCCAAAATCCAGAAACCAATGGCCTCGTTCTCTCTGTTGATTCTTTTGTTTCCTTTGGGGATTAGGGTTTTTGGATTTGTTGACTTCTTTCCCAAGGATTCTTTCTATATTCATTGTATTTTTTAATTTTGATAAATTTCAACTAGTAGTGGTAAAAGTTTAGAAGACCAATTATACAATAAAAACGGTTGTTGTCCTTGTGTTGAGTTAATATTAGTTAATTCATAGAACTCATCTAAATCTCCGTTTAATATACCTTTTTAAATTGAGAATATCTAAGTAAATATAGTAGAACTTTTGTAAGTAGAGTTTTTATCTTAAGACTATTATAGTTACAATTGTAGTTTACTCAGGTTTTAGTCCTCGGCTCCCTATCATCAAGTCGCCAATTTCCTTAACCTACTATCACTGGGTAGGCTCAATGCCCAAGCACTATATAGGTATTAATCTCCATACATGGTCTTACAATTTTGCAGAGAAATGTGTTTTTAGTAAACAGTCGACTGGGTGTGCACATACATAATAAAGCTCTTATTACAGTGCCGCTCTTTTAACTTAGCTCTAACATCATAGTAGGTTTGCCGATTGAAAATTGGTGCTTAATTGATATGACTTATTTAATAGTTATAATCGTTTATTTAATTTATAAACTCTTATAAAAAATTTTGTTGTTACTTAGTTGTTTGGTTGTTTTCTTAGTAGAATTTTTTGAAGATTAAATAAGTTATTTTGTCTTTATTAACAAAACTTAATTTTTAAATTTTTGAGATGAGACATTGAATTTTTTTTTCTATATGTTAAAATGTGTAAAATATTATTTACTTATTTGACAATAAAAATATCCTTGCGCTCAATTGTACATCGTGATAGATAGATTTTCTATACAGCCCATTTCAACCTATTAATCTTAATGTTTGCGGGTCAGATTTGCCAACAGTGTTTATTCATAAAGAATATTTTAAATGATGCTTGGGTCTGTCCAAGTACAGATTTATTTTAATTGTTCTCTTTATATAACCTCTTCTTCATTTTTGTTTCTTTTAATAAAGTTCATGCATTTGCATTAAAAAAAAAAATATCCCTGTCAACGTTGGTGTATTTTAATATTTCTTTTAAATACTTTCAATTGCTACTTTAAGTATTATAATTATAAAGAGCTGAAAGTAAGATCTAAAAGCACGTTTATTGACGATCTTTACTTCACAAATGCAGGTAGGATTGGTGAATCAAAATTACGGGGTCTACCTAAATTTGATAATAAGGAATTGGAAATTGATTTCCAAAGGGTGTGGGAATCATCCTTAGGAAAATTCTCATTCTACCCCATTAACATTTTAATATTTTCAAAATGTCCTCTTTAAATGAAAAATATAAATACCAAAAAACTAAAAAAGTATAATAATAATAATAATAATAATAATAATAATAATAATAATAGTGATAGTAGTAACAGTAGTAATAGTAATAATAATAACAATTGTAATAATAACAAATAATATATTATATTAAAAACAACAACAACAACAATAATCATCTATTACTTTTTTTTTATTGTTATTGTTATTGTTACTATCCTTCATCTTGTTGTTATTATTATCATTATTATAACAATTTATTTATTTTATTATTTTAATTATTATTGTGTATACCATTATTAATATTTTCAGTTTTAGTATTATTTTTATTCTTATTATTGTTAATGTTATAATAGAAACAAATACTATTAGCAATACTAATTGACAAAGAGTATGTTTAGTAATTTGAAACAATTCATCCCGATTCCATAATAAAGTAAACATATCAATAGGAATGGAGTTCGTTCCGATTTCGATTCCTACAGCTTAAATAAGTAACTTATTTTGATTCTCATTTCCCATTCTAATTCGAACCTATTCTCATTCCTACCCATTCTAATTTCTATTCAATAAATGCATCGTAAAAGTAGTTTCACATCATCCCTTGATTGTTTGATGAGCAAAACTGAGTTATACCCAAAAAAAATAAAATAAAAAATTAGATTCATGGATGTTACAGATGATGTAACTTAGCATAATTATAAATCATAGAATCCTAAACATTTTTTACTAATAGATTCTATTTGGGTCTGATTTTTGAAAACCATTCTGTCCATCTCTACTCACCAAATACTTTACTAGGAAAAACTATATTTAAGATAGCTTCATAATGCGATCATATAAATGGGTTAGATTAGATTTTTGTTCCCGGCTTTCAGTGTAGTAGACTATTGAATATGGCTGTAGAATTTGAGTTTAGAATCGGCAAGGTATTGGGCTTAAAATGGAGTCATAGAGCGGAGTTCCCAACACACCGAAAACTCTTACGAAGCCCTACTTGCGTATCTTTAGTTTTTCCCTTACTCAAAATTACAGGAAAGGGCGAAAGGTTTAATAGAGTTTTAAATAAATTTAAATATCATGTAAGATAAATTAATCAAATTTTAATTCATAATAAAAATCAATTATTAGATAATTTATTCCTTCATTGTTTCATTTTGAATTTATAAAAAAATTAATTATATCATTTATTAAAATTTAAAGATAATAGCCTTCATAATTGGGTGTAAAGACATTTTAATTTATTTAAATTAAATTTATCCTTTTATGCAATTTCAACTAATAATATAACCATGTATGGGGTTTTTCTTTTAAGGATTTTAATTGGGGGTGTAAAAAGCCCAAGTCGGAATCACTTTCAAATCAATGTCCAAGACCCAACCCCAGCCTCTATCCAGATCTAAGGCCCAGATAATAATTCGTCGCTAGCCCCCATGAATGTTGAAACTTAATTGTGGAGAATGCAACAGTAATGTACAAAATTCGACAAGTTTGTCACCTGAATTATTTGTTCAGCAAAAGCATCTGATTTTCAAACTGAAAGCTGCTCGCATTTACAAAGTCATTGTTTTGCTTTTGCACATACAAGTAGCCATTTCAGCTATTTTTCCAAATTTTCCTTCAACAAATCTCTGAAGATGTAAACTTTTCAACAGACCAAGAGTCAAGACTCGAGATGGACATAAATCAACACATTCAAGGAGAATGCAGTTGTTATGACAATATGTTAAGCAGGCATACACATCTGATACATCCAAAGAATCCCACAATCAATGACATCAATGACCCTGATAAAAAAACAGCATCAAACACTGGGAAGTTGACTACCTACTGGCTACAATGGACAAAACTTACAAGTAACTTCCAGTTAATTTCATTGCAGTTTGACGCGATCAAGACTCTCAGACACCGTTCTCATCCTCGGACGAAACTCTGGATCAAGTTCGGTGCAGTTGAGTGCAATATGGAATGTAGCGAGAACTTGTCTCTTTGCATGAACTTCTCTCACAAGTGCCGGGTCTATAACCTCAGACAAGGGACGTCTTTCACGGAAAGCTTTCCTCACAAGACTTTCTAAGCCCTTCCCATCATTTTCTGGTCCAGCATCAGGCAGCCTCCCAGTTAAAATCTCCAAGAGTACAATCCCAAATGAGTAGACATCACATTTTTGAGTGAATTTGCTGCCATATATTCGAGCCTCGGGTGCCAAGTAAACAGTAGAGATTGCTGAAATTCTTGAACCCGTTGCAGAGGTTACAATGGTTTCATTTTTCGTTACTTTAGAGGTACCGGGGAGAAGACGGTTGAGTCCAAAACCTGAGATACAAGGATGGAGTTCATCATCAAGAAGTATTTTTGTGGACTTTATATTGCCATGCACATATTTTCGAGGGCTGTACTCATGTATGTACATTAGACCCCTTGCAGTTCCTTGAGCAATTTTTAATCTCGCCTCCCATGGAAGTGGTGGCAAGGAATCTGATGGTCCTGCTGCAACAACAGTTAAAACACCATCTTAAAAACCAATTAGAAATTGATTATACTGCCAAACTTAAGCTTACTACCAGAACAGCCATAAGAAATTAGGGCTCCACCCCGTGCTTGTCACTTTTATAATGAAAATGATGCACCTGTCTGTCACTTTATTGGGATCCATCCAAATAAATTATAGTCTTTGTATGTATTTATATAAGAAAACAGTGGCAGAGCACCAGGACCACAAAATAAATTCTTGTATTGAAGCTCTGTAACTAAGATGCAAACTTGTCCGTACAATGCATCTAATGACACGTGACATGTATCTTAACGGAGGGAAAAAAACAAAGAGAAAAACGCCAAAGATCCATTAGAATTGAATAAATACTGTATCAATGAGGACACACTCTTTATTATGTCCAGTTCTCTGATTACAAAAAAAAAAAAAAAAGAAATCAAAGAAGTATAAGATTTCAAAATGGCCAAATTAAGAAGTGTATCTTTATGCAGTGAAAAAACAAGAAGCATATTCCAAACCCATCAATGTCATGTCCTATTTTCATTACAAATATTTGGATCCAAACATAAGATATTAGAGACATGGGCACCTCAACTTCAAAATTTTAAACTCAATCCTCCAATTTCAAGATGTTAAACAAAAGATTCACATCTCAGCAACACTCAGTGACGATATTACATCATGGGAACGTGTTAAAATTGTCAAATCTCAAGAGTTTCTTAACTCTTAAACATGATTTTAAACTTGACTTCCACCAGTAACAAATGTACTAGCACATCTTTTCAAATGTGCATTGGCATTCTAAAATTTACCAAGCTGCCTAGTTACTTACCGTAAAATTAATTTACATCTAATGTAACCTAGAAGCTGCCTGCATCTAAATCTACTAACAGGGTTATTCTCCTTGCCACTGACTCTGATGACAGCAAATCAGAATTCAAGTTATAGTGAGCCCCTACACCAATCATATTATGGTTTTGAAAGGACAGATTGACACCCGTGATCATCAATCTGGGACCCAGCTGTATCATTAAAGATGATTACAGGCCATACACTTAACATTAATAATCATTCCTACGAGTAATTTATTATTTTCCTAGTCCAATTCAACGGCTAATAATAACAGCAATTATCAACATCATGGAAAGAGGAATGTTACCATGCAACGCAGCGTACAAGCTCCCGTTGCGGATGAAATCAGAAATCAGCAACTTCTCGTCATTGGCATAGTAAAAAGCTTTCAACCGCACGATATTAGGGTGCTGGACCCTGGCGATGGCCTCCACCTCGCTCTCAAAGTCCTTGAACCGCCACGTGGCATCACCTTCAGTCAACCTCCTCACAGCCACCACGGTGGGCGCGCCCATACCCGATCCTCTTCCCACAACCACTTTATACATTATCCCATTCTTGCTCTTCCCCACCACGTAAGCCGATGCCCTCAACAAATCCTCTAATTCCAAACTAAACCCTTCATCGATGATGAAGAATTTACCCTTTTGCCCCTCCTCCTCATCAGTAATGAGCACAGCATCATTTGTCTTTTCCTCCTTTCCCATTTTGCCCTCCCGAGCTCTTCGTTTTCTCCGAAACAGCCATACCGAGACCGAAACGACGCCAACCACCACAGAAACGCCCGAAATTACAGAAATTACCACTGATCCATTTCTCCCCCTGTCCTTTACATCACCACTGTACCCAAAGTTGGTATTTTTAGGGTTTTGTGGGCCGTCTTCCACTTCTGGGTTTGCATGAACTTTGGGGTTTTCAGGTTCGGGGCATGGACTCTGCAAAGGAAACCCACAAAGCCCGGGGTTTCCTGAAAATGCAGTGGGTCCCTGGTTCAACAATGACCCCACTTGAGGTATCTCTCCACTGAGGTTATTATTCCTTAGATCCAAGCTCACCATCACCGGAAAATGACCATACATTTCCGGAATCTGGCCCGAGAACTGATTAAACGACAAGTTCAGAGTGCCAGTGAGGGCTCTGAGGTCGAGGAGAAACTCGGGCAAGGACCCGTTGAGGAGATTTGAAGACAAATCCAAGTGGGTCAAATTCTTGAGCGTTTTGATTCGGTCAGGTATTGGGCCGGAGAATGAGTTGTGTGCGAGGTCGAGGTAAACGAGGTTAGTGGCGTTGAAGAGATTGGCGGGTATTGGTTTCGAGAAGTTGTTGCTGGCGAGGCTGAGTCGAGTGAGTGAGTTCAGCAAGCCGAGTTCCGAAGGCATGTAGCCAGTGAGGTTCCTGTTTGGGAGGTACAGAGAGGTGACTCTGTTTCTAATGCAGTGAATGCCGGACCAGTGACACGGGGTCGAGTCTGACTCGGACCATGAGTCGAGAGCTCGAGTCGGGTCCTGTGCAATGGCTGCTTTGAGCGCAAGAAGCGCAAGGCCATCTTGGTTCAGAGAGAAACAAAGAGGAGCTGGGAATAATAACAGAAGTGCGAAGAAAATGAGTGGAAGAAGCATTTTGGAACAATTTGATAATAAGGGCTTGCACTTTAATTGACTCTTAGTTCATTCTGATGATCACTGAATAATTTTGCAAGTGCAACGAGGAGTTGCAAAGAGAATGAAGAAGAGTTCGAAGAAGAAGAAGAAGAAGAAGAAGAAGGAGAAGGATATTTGAAATTGAATTGAATGAGTTGTTTGGCTTAGTTTAGTGTTACCGAGGTAGCTGCAGACGCCAACGTGGCTAAGCAAACGTTTGAATTTTCTTGACTAGTGTACGCACTATATCCTTTTTTTAATAATAAATTTTAATTTTATAAAATAAATAAATTGTTTAGATTTTAAATCTTAAGTTAATAACCATTCACATTTTGTTCTTGCATGCATGCCTCGATCGTGGCAAGATGTGTAATATTTTCTGAAAATTTATTTAATTTATTAAATTTGGGACGACATTTTGGTGAAAAGGGAAAGAAAAGATAAAGACATTTGTTCATGTCAGAAAGGCAGACAGAACACGTTTCTTCACTTTTTCAGTTTCCACTAACAAAAAGGTCATTTTAGTAAATTCAGTTCAAGTTTGTTTTTAAAATCAAACGAAATAAAACGACAATCGGAAAAAGCGGAAATTCGTATGCACCAATGTCGTCTTGCTAGGTTGCGATGCTGCTGTATGTAGTAGGAGCAGCCAAATGGATGGGTTTTATATTATTTAATTGCAAATGACGAAATTAACTAAATATTAAGCACATGAATTTTTAAACATATGATAGTACTAAATTTTTTAACTCATATATTTCTAATCTGAAGGCCGTGAGTTGTTAATTTTTTAAGAAGTTGTATTGAATCCGAATCTAGTAGAGTTAAATAATAACGTGGACAGTGAGTTTGAATTTTGCCATGAGTAAGGGCACTTTTGTCAAAACCTGTGTAATCAACATTCAGTAAGAAATGACAGATTAACTGATGGGCCTCGAGGTTGTTATCTCTTTACCCGAAAAAGATTCAAAAAGAGAAGGTCCAAGCAGACTGTGATTTCAAACACCAACCACAAGAAATTCAAATTTGAGCAGGTGAATATCCAAATAATAATAATAATACTACATGAGCAGGTAGTGGTTAAAATCTAATTATTTACATCGGTAAAATCTCATGTTAAAAATAAGTTTTCAGAGAGAACTTATTGAATAATTTTTAAATAATTTTATTTAACTGATTATTCGAGTTTGAATCTTAAAATAATAAGACTTAAAAAAAAATTTCAGCTCAGTCTATAACTACTTTTTGAAAAAAAAATAAATAAAAGTTTATATTATCATTTATGAGATAAATGCACTTCTAGGAAACTACTAACAAACTCTATTCTAAGAAAATATTATGAGATTTCACCTTCGAAGAAGCTTCACGATTTCTCACATTTTGCCAAAACATAGTACGAGAAAGAGATGATGATGATCATTGTGGATTTTATTCCAGAATAAAATATCATTTTTGTTAAACCATGAAAATCATCCTTGCTACCTTATTGAACTCCTTTCCGTATAACATTATGCAATACAGCTACATGATACGAATTTGTGTCGACTAAACTAACACAGGAATTAATCTTGTTTTCTTTCTATCAAATGTCAGCACTAAAGTTTTGATATACCACCTTTATGCCCCGGAATTTGCAAAGCATCATAGTGGCCAAATCCATGATAGAGAACCCTGATAGGTTTTTCCTTGCCATATTCTTGGCCATACTCGGCAATTGATATCAGGCCGCCTGCATCCTTATCATGCATATACACTGTGATTGGCATCCTGCGATTATCAGAATCACTGGATTCTGTCAGTCTAATGATTCAGACGACAAATTTTAACACAAAAAGTAATGGATAACTATATTTACACTGCCCCCGCCACCAGCAATGACCCATTATGAACCCCGTGAAACAACAGTATCACATTCAGAAAACCAATAGCTCAGTTGGCTAGGGAGTGCAGTGGCGTAGGATAGATTTAAGGTCAAATTCCTACAAAGCGAAAGAAAGAGAGAAATACTTACCGGAGAACATGAGAAGCCATGAGCAATTCAGGCTCACCTCCCCAAACATGTGGCTTCCTAATCTGTGAAACATATAAGTCAAAATCACCTTCAATGAACCTGTTGATGTTGAAGACCACCACAATCAAGCCCATCAGTGAGAACTCTAAAATAGGTTAAATGGCATCAGCATGTTCTTTGATATAACAAATGTCATATTAGACGTCTGGGAAGACAGTACATGGTAAGGATCACATCATATGTAACTTAATTCTTCTCTTCTACAGACATGTTACTGCCTTCTAGGAAAAAATCTGCCAGAGATATTGTCATGCACAAGATTCCTTAAAAGTTTGTTTAATGGTTCCTCATGACAGGGTGGCATTCATGATTTTCTATCAGAATTTATTTCTTTTTACTTCATCCAAAAATTACTCATCTATTTTATACAATTCTTCAGCTAAAATCAAAACGAGGTAACCATATAAAAAAGGTAACAATTTGACAGTGGTACAACCCATAAATGTACCATTCTGTCTCTTCCCTTCTCTTTATAAACTCATCCGCAACCTGAAAAGTAAAATGAATGGGAAAAATGAGATTGCATTCAAGAATAACAGATACCCCTTAGGAGAAAACTACAGGGGCCTTCTAGAAGGAAAAAATACAAAAATAAAAGAGCGAGAGAAGAGAATACAAGGAACATACTTTAGCCCGTAAGTCATCAGCAAGTTCTCTCTGGATACTCACACTTGGAGCAGGTTTCCCAGCTCTTAAACAAGCCCCATGAGCAACAGCACGGAACAAACATCTGCCATCTCCAGGTATGCCTGCATATTATCTAGTTATCTACACTGGAATGCAAGTATTCAAAATTATTTCACATGTAAAGATTTCAGAACTATCAACATGAGTAATATACAATTACTTGTAACAAAAATGTATAACTGTACGAAATTTAGGGGTGATGTGGCGCTCAATGCTTACCAATAACAGAATAGTCAGTATATACTTTCTTCCCATGTGAATATTTTACATTTGACAAATCATAATCCTCTTCTCCATCCTCTTTCTCATCGGCAGCTTCAGCATGCGCTTTAGAACTCGAATAACAAACTAATAATCCACAAATTAAGCCAGCAGATGCACATCCTTTTGGCCAATCTATAGGTCCAGCATTAAGCTTCAGTTTGGGAAGCACCCCTTGATTGGGCACCAAGAGCCTCATCTTCATACTACGGCAAGCCAATGAAATTTCAATATGTCTCTTTTGAGATCCTCTTGAACCAATGAAACTCCGAATTGTTAATGGCCGCAAATTGCACCTTGGTTTGGTGAGACCAGGACTAAAACAAGTTCCCTGGAATGGTTGCAAGACATTAAGAGATGAAGAAGAGATTGTTCGTGAGATGCCAGCATAGTTCTTCTTAGACTGCCCGCTGCACAAATAGAAACAACATGAACTGGAAGGTCCTCGATATGTCACACCACATATATTGCCACCCATTTGTCCTTGAAATCGTCCACCCAGGTTGACAACATTCTTTGCACAGGCACAGATTGAGGTAGAAACAATCATGTTGGCATAGCCTGTGGGAATAGCGTGTCAACAACAATTTAGATGAATAACTAAGTAAGTGTCCATCAAAACTATGTCTCTAATAAATGAATGTCAGTTGGCTCAAATCATCTACCGTTGCAGCTATTTCATTTCCACCAATATCAACTAATTCATAATGTCTAAAACCACATAAAGGACATCCTTCCATAGAACAATGATTGAATAGAAACCAAAAAAGAAACAAATAAACAAGACTAAATAGATAAAATTCAAGCATATTTGATTTCAATTAAATATTAAGCATAGTTATCTCAAACAAATTCCCAAAAGTTGAATAAATTAAGAGCCTGTTTGGTCCATTTGCCAAGTATGCTCGTAAACAGAAGTTTGATGGACTCCTATCATCATCTAACAGCCGATATTTCTCTAACAACCCAATTCCAAACTCAATCCCTTTTTTGGAGCTAGACTGACTAGATATTTGAATTTTTCCAGCTTCCAGAATCCATCAAGATTAAGCCATTACTAAAACAATCAATCAAGATACATGTCTATCCACAAGCCAAAAACAAAATGAATCATTGACTGTCAAATTCTCATTACCAGGAACAAAAGAATTAATAATATAATCCACAATAAGCGAATAACTAACCATCAATATCTCCAGCAACCACAGCTAAAAGAAGCAGATAGAAAACAGAGAAGATAACGAGAAATCTATTGAACATTTATTGATAAAACAAAACAACATAAAATAAATGACAAAAGTGGTGAGTTAAAAACAAATAATAAAAAAAAAACAATAACCCCAGATAGGCTAATGCATTTTTCTGATTGTTTCTAGAAGACGAAAGAAAACTGGTGAAGTAAAGAATCATTACCTGCTAAAGCTTTGAATCCTTAACGATTCAACCCACCAGAGATAAAATGACTTTAATAATAACAAGCAATGTATAATTTCTCAAGGCCCTCTTTTTCTGATTGTGAGTTGAGTTTTATTTAAGTTGCTCATTTTGTTTTGCTTCTTCGATTCATTTGTGTGTTTCCGTGCTTAATGTTTTTTATTCTTCGAGCCGAGGAGAAAACGGTGTCGTCTAAAAATTATTATCATTTTTTAATGCAAAAAAATTCCCGAAGTAAATCAAGTAATAAATCCAAATGCAAATCATATTTGAAGTAATGTTCAATTCAAACCATAAGACAGTTTGGCGTGCCGAAATTAACTGGACTTGGATTGAATTGAATTAATTTGGATAGTATATGATTGCACTAAATTATATTTAGTACTGTTATACGATTTGTGTAGTGTATGATTGAATTCAAATAATTAAATTAACTTAGAATAAAATTAAATGTACTAATATTAATCTATTAATTATTAGATATTTAAAATAATTTTATTTACATACATAAACCACAGATTGCAAATTCAAAATTTTAAAGACATAATACTAAACAATGAAAATAACTACACAAAGTAAGTCTTAATGCTTAACGTAGGGATGACAATGGATTGGATTTGATCTAAGATTCACGTGATTCAAATCCAATTGAATCGAATTTGGATCGATTTAAAATGAATTTAGATTGGATTTGGATATCGATGTGCGGATCTAAGACGGATCTGGAGCAGATCGCAGATCTGAATCTATCTTAATATCTAAATCAATATCCATATTCACTCATCTTTTATTTTATTTTATTTTAAAAGTTTCTTAATAATTGTGGAATTATAATGATAATAAATTTTATTCATAGCATATTAGTAGTATTTACCATGCATATAAACTCTTAAAACTTAAAGGTTAGTTTTGTAAATTTAAAGGTCAGCCAGCCCCAAAGTATGTACATGCAATATTCAAATTGGAAGACAAGTAATATAACTTAACAATTTATTTTATTATATTGGCCAAATTTGTTTTAAGAAATATAGTTATTCATATATTTAGTCAAATATGGTCATAATAAAAATAATAAATGACTTAATATAAATCATATTTAATTTATATGTCATTATCTAATGTTGTAGGAATGAGCGTAAGTGTATCGTAGATATTAGAATGATGAATGAGACAATAGAATATTAGATTGATTTTACTCCTGCAATTACTTCTGAATGATATTTTATTATCTTTCTTATTTGTTGTTTTGGTGTAAAAGTATAAGCTACAATATTTATTATATTTTTGAGAAAAACTATATAATTTATTTGTTGTCAATACATTTTAGCCTTCAATTTTCAATCTAAAAATTTATTATTTTTTATTACTAAATTTTAGAATTCATGACGGATCTAGAGCAGATTTGAATTTTAATTTTTTTTTTAGATTTAGAGCAGATATATATATTTATTTCTTTTTTGCATATATATATGGAGCGAAAAATATGGATTCATGACGGATCTGGAGCAGATACGGATCTTAATTTTTATTGTGGATTTGGATCTGGAGCAGAGTAGATCCAATCCATATCTGCCCCATTGCCATCCCTAGCTTAACGTCAAATATAGTTCAACAAAAAATTATATATGTATCTAAAATAAGGATGTAAATCTTATAAAAAGGGGGTAAAGTTAAAGGCTTGAGTATGTTTTAATATGCCATGCTAAAGCCACGGTCCAGCCCCAATGATAATAAGCAATCTTTAATAGATTTAACAATATTAAAAATTTATTAATCTAAAGATTGATTTTAATATTTGATGATAAATGAAAATAAATATCACAAATACATACATTTTGAAATTGTTATAATATTTCTAATTTGTCAAATACATTTTACTAATATTAAAATCTATTAACCCAAACATTTATTTCAATGTTTTTTAAATACAAATTAAAATAAATTAATAAATTTACATTTTGAAATTTATTATAAATATTACAAAGTTAAATTAGTATTATTAGTCGGTTAAATAGATTTATTGTTGTTGTTGCCGCAACATTTTACATTGTCGTTTAGTTAAAAATGTTTTTGAAATATTTATGATATGAATGTCAAAAAACAGTCACATCCATCTACTCATAATTACAAAATATATGCATTTTTCACTCACACACAATGTATTATGTGTATTTTATTAAGATCATAATGATTTTATTTTTTAAAAAAACACCAAATGTATGAAAGAAGTTTACTAAAAACAATTTTTTAAAAACAATTCTATTGGTAGGAAAATCTAATTGAGTAAAACTAATACAAAATTTAATTGTTTTGAATGCTCAACACAATCCATTTCTCAATTAAGAATAAATTTTTAGATATTAGAGGAAACTAAATATAAATTAAATTTCTATACCAATTTATTAGCATTATAGTGCACTTTGTTATTGCCCTAACATTTTAATTATTATCATTCCCAAAGTCAGGAATATTACCTTCAAAGAGAGGCAATGGCGGAGGAATACCTTCCGACACCTGAGCGAGATGGACACTCAGATGTAGGTCATTATGAGCCAAAAATTCAAATTGGATTTGGGCCGCAACCTGACCCAGACTGGCCATTCACTACCAAATCTAAGCTTAACTTGACCAGGACCCGGAACCGAGTCCAAAATCTTTTAGAATCAGGATCAGAACTCCAGACGTTACCGTAAACCCAACAAGCAAAACCCTAACGGGTTCGACTGTAAACAAACAATAGCACTGAACCGGTCCTTGCCTCGCAATCTCTCTACGGTTGAAGATTCCGATCCGGTAAAGACAGTCTGTAACCCTAACTTTGAAATTAGAAAATGTTAATTTTTAATTCTGTTTATGAAGTCCAATTGAAGTTCAAAGGTACCATTTTGGTTGCATGAAGTAGTTTGTTCTTACAAAAGGTGAAAGTATACTTACTCATATTTAAGCGGATGAAAATTCATTTCTGTTATTTAATTTTTGAGATGTTATATGTAGCTGGTTGCATGAGAAAGTTTGGCTTTATGTAGTGGTTTTACTTTTCGAGTTGAAGTATAACACGTCACGTTTCATTGCAAACGATTTTCAAAAAAATTTTGCAGATTGAATTATTTAATGTGGTTTAACTTTGTGAACTTACATGTTTTACTACCGTTTGTTGATTTATTTGGGAATAAATCTAGCTTTTGGGTGCCAAAGATTTGTCTAAAGGTCGAATTTTTGTATTATTGATCTTCCCTTACCAATCTGATAGTGTCTATTGGTAAAAGAATTTGAGTATTGTGGAGTGGAGGAGGTTGGTTAAACTTCAACTGTTTGAAATGTAGACTGCTGCCTTTTAGTTTAAAATGATTTGGATGGTTTCTATATAACATGAAAGAGGAACTGGCCGACTTTGTAGTGCTTTGAATCTCAGCTAAATATTAGTAATTCATTGAGTAAATAATATATATGCTGTAGAACGGGTGCGCATTAATAAATATCAAATGCATTAGTTCCTAGATTTAAAGAAATCACAAATATTTGCTACTGTAATTGAATTCAATATCCATGAACTTACCTGTGGCGTCCAAGTTTCCTCATTAACCACTATTGACATCAATGATTGTTTTGAGTTTGGAGTCAATAAATTCGCTCTTCTTTTGGTGAAAGTGCAGAAAGTTATTGTTGAGGATATCCAGTTGATTTTATTATTGGCAAAATTCAGTCATGCTATTTTTTTCTTTAAGCTGAAATGTGTGACGTTGAATATGAAGTAAGCACCTAGAGAATATTTCTTGACTTTAACATTGCTTGTGGTGCTGTCGCCCTGTCCTTCATTGTCTTAACCTTAGGAGTATTTTGACGTTCATCTCACTGTGGTTCTGAATATTTTGTCACGAGTAACAGTACTCTGTATTTACATGTGCAGTCTGAAGCATAAAATAATGGGTCGGAAAGCTGGTACTCTGTACATAAATCCTAAGAAATTTGGCAATATCGCAAAACCTTGCATGAAGGAAATGATAACATTTCTCAACTGCATGTCTCTTAACCAGATGAATAGTGAGAAGTGTGCTAGACAAAAGGAACTTTTGAGTGCCTGTATGGATGCACAGGTGATTTAACTTTGGTTTTGCCTTATTTCAACATATTGATTAGTATCCTCTTGCAATCTTTCAATATTGCAGTTAATTAGTTTTTGATTACCTTTCTTGCAGACTAACAAAAAGAGAAAACCTTGGGGAAGCATTAATTACCACCTGCAGAGGCTTAACAGGGGAAGGAAGTAGTTTGGATTCAGGAAAGAGCATGTCCTAAACTTGTGCATTGTTTCTCAAGTTCATCACTTGAATTGGTTAGCAGTGACAAAGCCTGTTATTTGATTTATATTTGCCGCTAGCAGGAAATTTTTGGACATTATTTTAAGAGTTTTATGAATTAATGCAGTTTAAATTAATACATCCACTTGAGGAGTTTCCCAATAATATTGGATCAGAGTTTTGTCCTTTGATAGAATGAAATAGATAATCAAAATCTGAAATGTAACTGGTGTTGTGTATTTGATTGTTGCTTACTTCATAAGAATCACAAAGCCCTTGTGACTTCTCACTTTGCCCTAACAACTGAGCAGTTTCTTTTTTATGTGTATGTGAGTGATGGTAGGGGTGCATTTTTTCTTTATATTTGGAAAGATAAGCTTGAACCCTGTTCCGGCCTGTGGGTGCAATGTCCGGAAATTTTGCTAGCTTCTCAATTCCCTTGCATTAAGTTGCTGCATAGGTGTATGTACCGGTTTGATCTTCACTGCGAGATTGTATAGACAGTCTTATAGACAAAATGCATTTATAAAATAGTATTTATACAAGCCTCCTACACCCACTTGAAGGCAACATCGATTTTGCTTGGTCATCATTGTTATTGTTATTATCATTATTATTAGGGATCGGCTAACTTAGAGACACTCCAATTTGGAGACTACTAATGTGAGCCGTTGGATCTCTACTTTTATTTGGATCTCTACTTTTATTTCAACAGTTAAGATTGCTTAGACAAATAATCGGGTGACTGGGTAAGCTAGTAGAAATTGTGGCATACAAACAGCGTCGGTTTAATCTGTCTTCGCTGCAAAATGATTGTAGGCAACGATATTGCAAAGTAGATCAATCGACGATTAAGTAGACAAAGATCTGGTTGGTATTGAGGCGTTTTAAAGTTATTATGGAAAAAAAAAAGATGTAAGTATAAAATATAAGTTAGTAGAATATAGTAAATTTAATTTTTAAATAATAATTTTGACAAAAATAATAAAATTATTATCGGTTTTTTTATCATAAAAGTGGTGCGGTAAATCAACTAAATTTTCAAGTTATAATAATTGGTGTTTATCAAATATTTTTTACTATGCCCAATCTCAATCCGAAAACATTGCAAAGTTTAGATTGGAGTTTTTGGCGTCGAATGGATAGGCTAATGAGCCACTAGAACTACTGATTATTAAGATGTGTTGAATTGTGGGAATATCTATGTTGGAAATTAATAATGAGTGCACATTGACTCTTGATAGTGGACAAATATTTGGACAGCCAGGAAGGGGAAGGCCAACAAAGTTTTGGGTTGTTATAAGTTGAAGTTATGAATGGTTTTATAATTAATTAGGTATAGGTTTCCTCATTTGGATATTTCTGGGAGATCTGGGTTATAAGATTGAGATATTCCAGCCGGTATAGATAATTGTAGGGTTGCCTGTGTTTGTGATATTCCAGCCCGTTTTTTATTACTGCTTCTTATATATATAAAATTTTAGACTCTTTCCATGCCTAACAAGAAGTTTTCATGATATCACTTGGATCCTACTCATGCAGACTTCTAAGGCATCCTTAGGTGCGGTTATGTGATCTGGTTTTTATAAATATTTTTAATTTTTTTGTCAGGGACAATGCCTGTAGTGACAATGTACTGACTTATCTTTTGGTTATTACCAAGCTGAATCAGGTTGCCTGTGGTTTACGACCATACCATTTGGTCTTATAAAATGTTCTTCCCTTCACCTCATGTTTTCATACTTTAAAGCATGAATAATATCTAAGGGCCTGAGATTATTTCATTAATTTTTCCCAAGTCTAGATCCTTCCCAGAGAAATGGATGGATTATCCATTTAATTTTCCCTTTCGAGGATTCTTTATTTTCTCTGGGCTGATGTTACTTTGTGGTGCTTTTTTTTCCTATTTAGTCAAAATATATATTCATCATAGAGTTTCTCTGTTAGAATTTTCTTAGCTTTGAGGATTCGTTAGTGGCATATCATCCAATTGATTATACTTGTGATGACAGATACGCTAGAGAAGATACACACTATCTGTTGTATATATATGATATAATGAAAATCAAGTTGTCCTCAATGCCCAAGGAGTCTGAGAATTCTGATACTCCCCTGACAGAGGTATGATTTTTTCTTAACTGTTGGTGTTGTTTTGTAAAACTGTTGGGCATCTCTATGATTATAGAGATCCATTTTTAAATGCTTTATTGAGATCTTGTTGTGCCATGTATGACAGACCATTGTGTCTGGAGATTGGCATGGAGCTTAATAATTACAATGTTAAAAATAGAACATAAAATATTGGGAAGTATCTATCATGAATAATTCTTCAACTGTTTAAGGAAGATAGTTTAAATCCGAATTTCCTTTTTTGGATTGTGGACTAAAGAAAATTGTCAACTCTTGATTTCTCTTCCCAAGGATGAAGACCTATCAGTCTGTTGGCAAACACATTTTTTGAATTTTACTTTAGTTATCTATAATTTTACCATATTGAGCAAACATTTTGTTGCAAACAGGTCTACAAACGCAGTTATGACGTATTCAGGCAGCTGTATGAGAAGGAGCTTCTGTCAGAAAATTCATATCTCCACATTTATGGGTTTGTCTTTGTCCCTATTCATCTCAGTTTAAGTTTTCATTTAGTGGCCTCGCCTGTTTAAAATCTTCTCTCATACAGTTTTTGTTTGTTTCATTCTTTACTTAGCATTACTTCTCTTGTTTCATTTTAGTTCTATTTTGGACTTCGTATTTATGTGATTTGACAGAACTTAATCAGTGGAGCTTATTTCTCTATGTTGAAATAGGTTGCAGGGGGCTGGTCTTAATGCTCAGCAGCTTGCTGTTGTTGCGGTATGTCAGTTCTTCATGTGTTTTTCAAACTTTGCCACTTTTCTATCTGGATATTATATGCATGAGGATGCTACTGAAAATGTATTATCCGCATGTTTTGTTTACTAGTTGCATCTTCAAATGAAACAAAGTCTTGATCCAGAAGAATCCGTAACGCACCAATAGTCACTAATAGGATTGTTTTGAGAAATTTACTTCTAAATTTTTGAGTGGATGATAGAAGGGTTGACACATCATTGCCAACTGCTGATAGAGTCTGTTGCATACTTGAGTATTCTTGCTAGTTCTGGCCCCATTGATCCCACTTCAATGATTTGCAGGGTCTTTGTGAATGGCGAGATGTTATTGCTCGTGCAGATGATGAAAGTACTGGTTATGTATTGCCAAACAGAACCCTGATTGAAATTGGTAGAAACCTGTCTGAATTTCCTCCAACTCTCTCTTCTATATGTATATAATCCATTTGCTGAGTTGAATATTAGAATTGTGTTCAATATAGAAGTGAATTTGAAAATTATATTTTTAAAAGCTACTTCTTCCCTGGTTTACAAAATTACAACTGCTGTAGAAAAAAAGATGTAATAATGAAACAAAAGTTAGTAACAAAATAAATGTAAATTTTAAATATAATTTTAAATTATTAGTGTCACGATAAAATTATGAATAGCTTGAACAACAAGCATCAAATATAATTTTGTAACAAATTTTGTAAACCATGGAAGAAGTAGCTATTAAAAAATATAATTTTAAATTCACTTTTATATTGAATACAATTCTATACAGATCTTCATATATATTATAAAAATAAAAAATTATCCTTATTAATTAAAAAATAAAATCTTTACTTAAAGAGGCTACTGTTTTATAGATTTCATTGAGATAACAAAATAAAAAATAAAATTAATAATATAAAATATGTATTTCAATTATTAATATATGCACAATAAAAAATATTATATATATATATATATATATATATATATATATATATATATATATATATATATATTTTAAGTGTTTAAAAATTTTATTTAACATTATATCTAATTCAATTATTTATATTCTTATTACAATTTAACAATAAAATTTATTAAATAAATATAATTATTTTTAAAATTCAAAGTACTTTTAAAAATAATTTTATTAAATGTTTAATTGATTTTTTTCACAATTGATTATTTTTTTTATCATAACTAACATTAATTATTTTAAAAAATCAACATTATCAAACACATCCTTAGGCTATTTAAAAATGCACACTTTTTACCGCTAATAGTTTTACTATTAACATGTGGTAAATAGAGCGAACAAGAACGATAAACAAATACTTCAATTACCACTAATAACTTGATAAAACTGTTAAATTGAAGAATTGGGCCGAACAATTTTAGTGATTGTTGACCCAAGCCCAAATAGCTTAACCGGTTTCCCGGTTTCTGCACAGTAACATTCCTCGTTTAAGATTTCAAAATCTTCGTTTCCGCCAATCGGAGGCCGAGTCAGAGAGAGAATGGAGACGAATAGCCCGCCGTCGACATGTCCGAAAACGGTGGCAATCCGGCGAAACCCTCACCGTAAACCATCTTGCTCAATCAGTCCATCTAGCTCACCGACGTCATTCCCAAAGTCAAGAACATTACCTTCAGGGAGAGGCAATGGCGGAGGAACAGCTACGGCGGAAATTGTTTTATTTAAATTATTGCATTTTATTTTGCTGCTCCTATTTGTACGTGTGCGCATATTTGTTCTTTGAAATAAAGAGAGAACTGCGTGGTTTTAAAGGCTTATTGTTATTATTATTATTTTTAAATGTATAAAATTGTCAAAGAAATAAATTTAAATGTTGTGTATTTTATGCATATCATATTTAAAGTATCTAATATTAATATTCAATTGAAACTCAAACACATAGAACAATTTGGCGTGTGTCTATTATGTTTCATATTGTTTTGATTTATGTAGTGTCCTAAATTATATTTAGCGCTGTCCTATGATTTGCCTAGTGTAAGATTGAATTCAAATAATTAAATTAATTTAGAATAAAATTAAACGTTCTAACATTAATCTATTCACTACTAGATATTTAAAATAATTTTATTTATAAACCTAAACCACAGATTGCAAATTGAAAATTTTAAAGATATAATACGAAACAATGAAAATAACTAAACAAAGTAAGTCTTAATGCTTAACCTCAAATTTAGTTCAATAAAAAATTATATAAGTATCTAAAATAAGGATTTAAATCTTATTTAGTTCAATAAAAATTTATATAAGTATCTAAAATAAGGATTTAAATCTTATAAAAAAAGGGGTAAAGATAAAGGCTTGAGTAAGTTTTAATATGTGATGCTAAAGCCAAGGTCTAGTTGCAATGATAATAAGTAGTCTTTATATAGATTTATCAATATTACAAGCTATTAATCCAAATATTGATTTTAATATTTTATGGTAAATGAAAATAAATATCCCAAATATATACATTTTGAAATTGTTATAATATTTCTAATTTGTCAAATAGATTTTAATACTATTTTACTAATATTAAAATCTATTAACCCAAGCATTTATTTAAGTATTTTTATAAATACAAATTATAATAATTATAATAAATAAAATAATTTACATTCTGAATTTTATTATAAATATTACAAAGTTAAATTAGTATTATTAGTCGGTTAAATAGATTTATTATTATTGCTGGTATTGTTGTTGCAACATTTGGCATTGTCGTTTAGTCAAATGCTTTGGAAATATTTATGATATGAACTTTAAAATGCTATGGCATCTATCTACTTACAATTACAAAATATATGCATTTTTCACTCACACACAATGTATTATGTGTATTTTATTGAGATCATCAATGATTAAAAAAGAAAAAAACGCCGAATGCATGAAGAAGGTCAATAAAAACAATTTTTTTTCCCACAAATTGGTAGGAATCTTGAGAAAACTTAATACAAAATTTAATTTTTTTTAGTAATCATCACAATCTATTTCTTAATTAAGAATAAATTTATTTTAGATTTTAGAAGAAACTAAATGTAATTAAATTTACATACCAATTTATTAGCGTTATAGTGCAATTTGAATTTGCCCTTCCAATTTAATTTTACTTGCAATTTCTCCTCGCACACCACTCCCACATTAGTCACAAATTAACAGCCCAATGCATAATTTAGTTATTACGGTGATTTTCTTGGCTGGTGTATAAATTAGGAATGGCAATAAAATCCGAACGCGGAGAATCCAGATGTAGACAGTTGAGATCCGGACGGATCTTGAATATCAAGCATTCGGATTTGATTAAATTTTGTTTTAAATTAAATATTTTATTTTATTTATGAATTTATGATGTTATTGTATATTATTCGTGTTGAATTATTAATTGTTGAATTATGATTAAATTTTATTTGATATTATTAGATAAATTATTAAATTATATTTTAAATTAAAAAATTAAAAATTAAATTTTATTTGTGTATTTATGTTATTGTTATATATTATTTTTGTTGAATTATTAATTGTTGAATTATGATTAAATTTTATTTGATATTATTAGGTAAATTATTGAATTTTTAAATTACATATTAAATTATTGAATTTTAATTTTTACAAATTTGGATATATGGAATACCTGCCCACATCTGGATCCATATTATTTTTTACGGATCCGAATATAAAAATATAAATGCAGATCCGAATTCAAATGCACATATATCTTGATCCACATCCAGATTCAAATTTTGCCAACCCTAATAAATAAGCAAGCAATGCATAATTTATCATGTTTCCTCTTTTGGATTGTCAATTAAGTTTTATTTAAATTCCTGCACTTTGTTTTGTATGTGTGCGCTCGTTTCTTCTAAGTAGAGAGACGCGTGGCTTAAAGATTTATTATTATCATTTTTAAATATATAGAATTGCCAAATTAATAAATCTAAATGTTTTGTATTTTATGCACATCATAGTTTGGAATGCCTATATTATATTTCATATTGTTTGTGAATCGTATAGTGTAAGATTGGAATCAAATAATTGAATTAACTTAGAATAAAATTAAATATACTATTTTCATGTATCAATTGTTAGATAATTAAAATAATTTTATTTATTGACATAAACAACATTTTGCAAATTCAAAATTTTAAAATATATAACACTAAATGACAAAATATTAAAAAAATAATTTTATTTAAATCTTAAAAAAAGGTTATGGATAAAGTATTGACTTTTAATATATGATGTTAAATCAAAGGTTTAACTTCAATAGTAAGGACTTCTAGAACTCACCACATAAGTTCTTGGTTCAAGTTTCAATAGGTAATTGAGTTAAGAAAAAAAGAAAAAGACAATGGCTATATTGGGGGTATTTTATCGTAGAGTATTTTTTTGTAATCATACGATTAAAGTGATAAATAATAAAAAAATATATTATAATTTTAGTCGTATGGTTATAAAGGAGTGTTTCACGATACAACAGTGTTTCACGATAGAACATCTCCACCGTAGTCAGACCTTAAGGAAAAAAAAAATGTGATGCCTATGATAAAATATTAATTTTTAAAAGAATTACTAGTATCATTATTGTTTTCGTTGCTTTCCAGATAGTCATTTTGTTTAATGTTTTATTGTGGAGCACTTGTTCGTAATCATACGATCAAAATGATAAATAGTAAAAAATATATTGTAATTTTAGTCGTGTAATTATGAAGGAGCATTCTATGATAAAACATTTCCACCGTAGTTAGGCCCTAAAGGGAAAAAAATGTGATGCCTATAATAAAATATTAATTTTTGAAAGAATCTACTACTTCCATGATGTTTTCGTTGTTTTCCAGATAATCATTTTGTTTAATGTTTTTGAAATTTTATCATTTGAACGTCAAAAAGTAATGAAATGTATCTGTTCATAATAACAAAACTATTCGTTTTTATCCACACACAACATCAATGCTAAAAGAAGGCCCAATGAATGAGAAAAGTTTAATAAAAACAATTTTTTTTCTAACAATTTATAATGGTATAAAAAATTAATTGACAAATGACCATATCAAATTTCATTTTTTCTAGATATTTGTGGTACATACAATTTTTTTCTCAATTAATAATAAGTTTATTTTAGATATCAGACGGAATTAAATCTAAATTAAATTTATATACATTAAAAAAAATATACTCCCTTTTCATTTCCTCACTCTTTTTAATTTTCTCAAGTTTTGAGTTTGTCGTTGAATTAGATTTGTAAAAATCCGACCAACCCATTACTGAATTAGGGAGTTATGATAATTGATTTTCTCTATTTATCTCAACACTGCCCAATTTTCAATTAATCTCATTTATTTTCAAAAAAATTTCTTATTAAAATTAAAAACAAATATTTATTTTTTAACTTTTTCTTTTTCTCCCTTATCCACACTCCCTTTTTCTAGAATCACCACTATACCCATGTCATCATTAGGTGATTTCGTTTATGTGGAATGTGTTTTGTTTAGGGATGGCAAAATCCGGGTCCGGGTCCGGGTTTAGTCATTCCGGATCCGGACTCGGTCGAATATTTTCTGTACCGGACCCGGAAATAAACCCGCATTTTTTCACTCCGGGTCCGGTACGGGTTCAACCCGGAAAAATCCGGGTTTCCAACCCGGATTGATGAATCCAATTGAAAAAAAAAAACTAAATTCAACTAAAAAAAATCAAATAGAAATACATATCCAAGATTTCAGCAAATCAAAGAAAAATTATTTCATCTGGAAACTAATTAACAAAAACAATTTTGTTTGGCTGCCCAGAATCAGCAACCCAATGTGGTGATTCATTCAATTAGTAAAGAGAGCTAAAGAACTAGCTTTTGTTGCGAGCAGGAAGTCAGGAGTCAAAAGGAGTAACCAAAGCACAGTCAAGGAGCAACCAAAGCACTTTTAATGGTGATGGGAAAGCTGGAGGGGTAATGCAAATAAGTTTACATTGATTGGATATTCAAAAGAAGTAATACGCCATTAAAAGCAACAAGTTTTCCAAAAAGCCAACAAAGACAGACCCCACACTGGATGAAAAAAGATGAAAGCATGATAACTTGATAAGTGGCATCGAGTAAGCCACGCTCTCTCTCTCTCTCTCACTCGCACTTGCACACACTGTTACTAAAATGATCAAAAACAAGATTCCCATCAAAATATTTTCGAGTATCGTTCTTGAAAGTGACGGCGGCTGATGATGATGAACACAGCCGCGATTGCGATTGGCGAAGGCGGCGTTCAACCCGTATCACAGCTGGTTACCGGTCGCGGCGAAAAAGGAAAGGAAACGGCGGCTGATGATGACGATGATGATGTTGAAGTTGAACAGCCGCGAAGATGGGCAAGTGATGCGACGATGATTTGATTTGATGAAGATGAGCTGAAGAGGGAATAAGAGAGGAAATGTTTGTGCGGTGGGAAAGTGTAATGAGCTGCTAGGGCACATTTCGGTTTTTTTTGCTTTTCTTTTTATATTAAAAATAATTTTTAAAAATTAATCTATATACGGGTCGGGTTCCGATGGTACGGGTTTTGCTTAAACCGGAACCGGACCCGGTACATCGGGTTTTAAAACTGACATCCGGATCCGGAATTTTATTAATCCGTACGGGTTGAACCAGGACCGGAAATGTTTTATCAGGGTCGGGCCGGGTGCGGGTGAATTGCCATCCCTGTTTGGTGTTTAATTTTCTGGTTTTATTTTGCTTTCTTGCTAAATTGACTTTGCTTTATTCACTTGCTCTCTTCAGAGGTTATTATTATTTTTTTTCCCCGGTTCCTTTAGATATCATGATCTGCCTATTTTTCCCGGGAAGAGTGTTATATATTTGCTAAATTAGATGTTTTTCCCGTTAAAATAATAAAATTCAGTTTAATGGGTATGATGTTGATTGCTATACTAGAAAAAAAAAAAATGCATATGAAAGAGAAAAGAAAAAATTAAAAATTAAAAATTTATTTTTAATTCTTAAAAGTGTAATTTTGCAAAAAAAATAAGATTAATTAGAAAGTGAGAGTTGTTAATAAAAATTGTAGAGTTAAATATCACTACACGTGATTGGGTTGAGAAAAATTAACTCAACCCAACCAAATAAACATATCCAACTCAATCTAATCTAACTCTTAAATCATTGGGTTAGGTTAATTAGGTTGATAACAAATAAAAATTTAGAAAATTCAAATATAAAAGTTGAAAAATATTCAGTGTTTAAAATAAAATTCACATAATAAAAAAAAACACATTAATTCTCCATCATAATATTAAATATTTTCCATTGTTACTCAACATTTATTAATAAACAACATGATGTTATATTTAAATACACATTGACTTACTTTTTAGTGAAAATTCGTGGTTTGATTTCTAATTTTTGTATTTAGAAAATTTAATCAATATTATCTCTTTTATAAAAGAATAAAAATATCTAAAATTAGATTTAGCTCTTTAGGGCTTCACAGCTAATAGCTGACATTATTGGAACATTAAAAAGTTAGGCTGTGAGGGTTTGTGTCAGTGGTGCATACTGCATAGTGACTTGCGAAGCCAACCTCCAGTCCTCCACCTTTTCACGTCTGTGATTGTATTCCCTTGATATAAGCTACCATAATCATATGATTGTTTTTTTTTTTCATCAACTCCAATTTTTGTTATAAATAAAGTATGCCTCTCTAGCTAATTACCATAATTTCGTTTATGCGTTTTGATTTGATGCAGGAGTGCCCTTTCTTTACTACTACAATGGCGTGTTCGTCCCTCTCATTATGTATCTGTATAAATGTGACTAAGTGGGTTTATGCGAAGTGAGAATTATGAATTAAGTGGATTTATGTACCCTTTTTCACAACTTATCAGGTAAAATAAGTGATGCACTTTTTGCTTAATTGAATGCCTCTATTTTAGCTAGTTGTGGGTAACACTTGATAATATTTATAAACATAATTATTAAAATTTAATAAATTTATGTTCAATTATATTATTCTCTCCCTCAAAATCATTTTCTGTTTGTATCAACAAATTATATTATTAAAAACTTCTCGTTCCATTAATATGAAAAGAGAGGAATAATAAGCTAGTGCGGTTGAAAAAAAATCAACTGTAGGGTTTAAGCGATGTGTATAGCCCGGTTGTTAATCAAATTCACTAAAATCATAAAATTCTGACTCGTATAAACATAAACATTTATCCTTCTTTCTAAAAACTTAATTTACCTTTTCCCCATTATAATATTTTTTTATTGAATTGTATTTTTACTTTTCTACTATACTTTTTCAAAGCATTCTTACTTTTACTCTATGGTTTTTGTTTTTCAGGTTTAGTAAGGAAAGAAATTGATGTAGTTCATTCATCCTTTTTCATTTTGGTTTCTATTTAGTTACTAGATACATTTCTTTTTAAGGTTTTCACACAAACATTTGTATTAAAAAAACAAAATAGAGAGTGATTAGAAACAAATTCAGTAGTGTTTATAATATCTTTTCTATTTAAATGTTTTTGTTGATGTAGAAATTTGGTCGTTTGGTTGCGACTAGGTGTCCGTGCCAATAGTTGAATTTGTTTTTATGGGAGACGGTATTTGCTCGCACTTACTTCCCTCGAGCAGACACGAATGACCACGTGCACTTCTTGCAGAATTTACTTGTGTTTACAAAAACAATTGAGGCATAAGTTTTTCTCTCTTGCAGCTTGATTCTAATTATTTTAGAAAAAGTACTTAAAAAGGAAATGTCACAAAAACTGAAAAAGTTCTCAGAAGTGGAAAAGAGAAAAAAAGTAAAAAACCCTTAGAAAGAGAGAAAATATTTATTTGATTTTGATTTTTCTAGATTCTTTTATAGAGAATCGAAACTCCCGTTCCTGGACAAGGGGGAGTAGTTGTTTGTTGATTAGAATCGTGGCCTGATCTTTTGGAGAGAATCCTCGAGTTAACTCTTGATCAAATCTTTATGTTGACTCCACTTAAGTCATCTCCTTGCAAAATCATAATGCAAGCTTTGCCTATGTACGAGTAGGCCTACAAAGCAACCTGCCATCTATATGATGACTAAAGCAGACTATTTCAAAGCTCATTTGGATCCCATCTTGAGAGAGGCAGCTACTAACTCTAAGATCGAGGAGAGCATGATTTGCACGGAATTATGTTCAATCATGCTCCCTCTTTGATCCTCCAAACATCAGTCCCCTGGTTTTAGTGTTGAGATTGTAACGAATCAAGATTGAAAACTTAAATTGTTGTGCTCAGACCAACACCTCCAACCATTCGTCTTGAAAAACATTAAGCTACAAAGGTTGCTCTTTTGTAAGATCTCATCTCAACCCACTTCGTGAAGTAGTCAATTGTAAAGATAGCATGAGCAACTGCTCCTCATCCTTTTGGTAATGGTCTGATCAGGTCAATCTCTTACTATGCAAATGTATATGGCAAGGACACTATGGTGGGCTTCTCTAGTGCTTGTGTCGGATAACAGGCATCTTGATAATTTTTACAACACCTGGTTTTCTTTTGAGCGTCTTGGTGCATCATTGGCCAAAAATACCCTTACTTAAGACCTTAAATACTAAAGATCACGCCCTCTAGTAATTTCATATATCCTTTCACGAATCTCCCTCAGCACATAATCTGCTTTATCTTCATCTAAGCATTGGTGGAAAGGCAATGTATATCCCCACCTGTACAATGCCCTGTCAATCAATGTGTACTTGGATGTTTGGAGCTTGAGATTTCTTGCGGTAATATTCTATCTCGAATGTATGAGATTATCGGAGCAATCCATGAGCTCTGCTCATCTATCCTCATCACATCTGCTCTTTGCTTAATGTTTGGGGAGGTTTTGACTTCCATTGGAACTGACTTAGGCATTCTCACATATGACATAGCAGCCATTCTTGCCAGGATATTTGCTCAGAAATTTTTTGCTCTTGAAATGTACTCGATTTCAGCAACCTTGAATTTCTTCATTATTTGCCTAGTCTTCCTCAAATACAACTTCATCTTCCTCATTACTCAAATCAAGAGTAGGCTGCACCTTTTCTTTAAAAATCGTAGATAGATTAATAATCTTATCGTCTTTTATTTCACAGCTGTAAAAGAGATGATCCGACATCATTACAATGAACAAAGTGGTCTTCTATTAATTGTCTTATATCAAACCATCTTTGATTTCTTCTTGCCCTTGTCGATGAGACAGTTTGAAGAAAATCATCTATCATGCATATCTAGTCAAAAATATCATTAAAATTACCATCAAAATATGGATATCTATGATGAACTCAATATTCTATTTGTATCATTTTCCCCTTAAATTAAAAATACAAACAATGGAAAAATTGTAAATAAGGCTCAACTCTAAGGTTTGGTGTGGGGGGGCTGGTGGTCGTGATTTAGACTATTGATGATCGGATCTAATGGATATGGTGGTGATAAAATGCAAGGGTGACGCCAAGTTGAATAGAATCATTGTGATTTAGTTGGAAAACTAACTTAAAATGGCGACTGTGGCGCTTGGTTGCATTTTCATTGCGACTATTACGTCGGCTAATCGGATCTGGTGGTGGCTTGGATTAGATGTACAGTAAGAGGGGAGTTCGAT
Source organism: Citrus trifoliata (assembly GCA_018350135.1). Classification (NCBI taxonomy): domain Eukaryota; kingdom Viridiplantae; phylum Streptophyta; class Magnoliopsida; order Sapindales; family Rutaceae; genus Citrus; species Citrus trifoliata. The sequence goes on along the minus strand of CM031392.1, from coordinate 20,883,722 downwards.
GATGGTGTTGCTTGTCAGTAAAGGAGGTTGGTTTCATAGCGGCGACTGATAAAGAGCTTGCGAATTTTGGGTTATTCGCCTGATGGCTACATGGTTGATTAACGACAAAGGACGGTCGGGTTTTTGTCAGTGACTGGTGGAGGTTAGAGTTTTGTAGATGGTGGAGGTTAGGGTTTTGTAATTTTGAGATTTTCATTTTTTTCTGTTTTTAATTTTTTAATTTTTTTGGATAAACAATGATGGATTTGGTGAGGATGGCTATGGGTAGCCAGAAAAGTAGTGAAATTGTTACAAAATCACTCTAATAACAACTAATGAAACGAAAACGTTAAAAGTTAAAGGTAGATGAAACAAAAATTTCTAAATAATAAAGTTTATTAAATAATTTTGAATTGACAAGTAGGATTTTGGACCCTTTATATAACAACCTTAAATATTACAAATTTACCAAAATAGGCAAATCTGAAATATTATTTTATAATAAAATTCTCCTAATCTAAATTAGAAAAGGAAAACAAATGGTGTCCAAATTTGATTTCTTAAAAAAAGATAAAAATTCTAAAAGAAAAAGAACAAATAGTAAATATTTTAAAACTAAAAAATAACCAAGAAAAAAGTGAAAATTTTGGCTCAATCATGGGGCAAAATGGCATAAGCATTTTATATTTTTTTGGTCTTGTCGCAAGCTTTGAAACAATATATTATATGCCGAAAACTAATACTTAAAGCTCAAGCTATGCCCTCCTAAAGGTACCCCGCTCATAACACACAACCATCCTACATCATTCAACTTTGACTTGTCTTACAAGTAGCAAATTTAAGCCGCCATGACCTTTGCATATCAAATGGTTGAATTATTTGAGATTTATTTGTGCAATACACTTTGTTGGCTCACACATCTACAAAAAGGAAAATTCAGTGGCTGATAGTGTTACTAATTAATTTGGGGTTAAATCTTAATGCTTATAATTGATGGAATGATCCTCATATTTCAATTTACTAGAGCTTGCATGAGAATGCTTGGGGTCTCCCTAAGTATTGTTTGAAATGAGTGATTTTGTATTCTTTCTTCTCCTTTTTTTTCTTTCCTTTTTTCTTAATAAATTGAATGGAAAATATTTAATAATATGTTGTAGGCTCCATTACTTTTAGTTTTTGTTAATAAAAATAGAAATCAACATATAATATGATTTGTTGATTTTATTGGTACTGAAAGCTAAAGATTTTGTGCATATAATTGTGTTAAAAAAAAGAAGTTATCAATAGTATCCCATTTTTAAAGATCTATAATGATTGTTTTTCATTTAAAAATAGTGAATTATGATTATTATTTTAAATAAAGTAATTAAGATTAGTGTTAATTGATTATATATATATATATATATATATATATAGTCTATTTTTATTACATGCACTATTTTTTTTCATATTGATATACTTTTAAACTGGATGTTTTAAAAAAAATTAATTTTTAATACACACGCTATTTTAACAATTGGTGTGGGAAATGAGGTTTTTATTGTGATTAACACATATTTACATAATAAAGGGTAGCAACACAGCTGCCCCAAACGCTTGCAAAAACTAAAATAATTTTTTTTAATTTATAAGAAAGTAAACATTTCATGCAATTAAGAACAACATTGTCTAATACAATTTGTATTCTACTGGAAATGATTCTTTCCAGACTGCAGATGTATCATTCTCTAGAGTGAACTTCGCTAGAGAATGGACATGGGCATTATAGTCTTTAGGGACCAAAACAAAATTAACAGATTGAAAATCCCTTGTGAGGTGCTGGATATCGGAAATAATCCAGTGAATTGCTATTCTGATGCCCTTTGTGTTGTTAACAAGCTCCACCATATTCTTACAATCTGATCCAATGATCACATAAGATAGAGCTACATTTTTTGCCACTTGAAGACCCCATTCAATTGCTTCAACTTCTACAATACTAACATTTTCCTGTAAATGGGACTGGTTTATACCAGCAGCTACAATCTTGCCTTCTGAATTGGTTATAACTGCTGCCAATCCCACCTTCTTATATTGATTGTTGGTGGCTACATCAACATTGATTTTAAACACACCTTTAGAGGAAGGGATCCACTTCTGCTACTTTTCCTTTCTCGAGTTGTTAATATGAGTTGATCTAGTTTGCCTCACTCTATGACAAGCTTCCAACATCGATTCTGCCTGGCTTGCTGAAATCTTACGATCAATTTTCTTGCCTTAAAAAATAAACTTATTTCTTGAGAACAAGATCACCCAACAATAAGCTACCAGAAGCTCAATGTCAGTTTTTCTCCAATTTTTGCATGTCATGGATAGAACTGAAAATGCCGAGATGGGGAGCACTTTGAAACTGAACTGTAAAAAGGTCTAGACTCTATATCTTTTTTGCCGATTTGCACTCCATCAACGCATGGCTTATGGATTCTACAAACTTGTTACATCTCTGACAAATTGGATCTTGAATACACTTCCTTTTTCCAAAGGTTTTCAGTTGTTGGCAAAATATTTTTTTATGTTGTCCACATGAAAATCTTGATCTTCTCAGGCAAGTCAAGAGCCCAAAGTGTCTTCCATTGGCTGGAGTTGCTTTCTAAGCTGCTCGGTTCATTTAAGGAATTAAATTTAAGGGATTGCTGATATCCAATTTTCAGAGAGTACTCCCCCCTTTTTTTTTTTATCGAAATCCCACATCAACTCATCTTCTTTTTGTCTTCTAAGGAGAGGGATTCTAAGAATTGCTTTTACATCTTCTGGCATGAAATGCTACTGCAGCTTTTCTAAGTCCCATTTGTTTTCCACATCCATAATGTCAGCAACCACAGCTTCAGCCGACAAGGATGGGGAAGACATTAGTTTAAATGTATCAGGCCTTGGGATCTATCTGTCCTTGTAAACTAGAATGCTTCTGTCATTTCCCACTCTCCATCTGATACCTTGGCTGAGCACCTGTCTTTCCTATAGAATGTTTCTCTAGACAAAAGATGGATTGGACCCTGTATTTGCTTTAAAAAAAAGTAGAGTTCCTGAAGTAATTTGCTTTCAAGACTCTAGACATTAAAGAATTAGGAAATTAGATAATTCTCTATCCCTGCTTGTCTACTAGAGCTTGATTAAAACATATGAGATCCCTAAATCCTAGCCCACCTTTACTCTTTGAAATGCTTAGCTTATTCCACTTAGACTAATGGATTCCACTCTTGTCTTTTTTCGAACCCCACCAGAACTTTGTTATGGCTCTTTAAATGTCATCGCATAGACCCTTTGGAAGCCTGAATACACTTATCGCGTACGCTGGGACAACTTAGGCTATGACCTTGATAAGGATTTCTTTCTCCCCACTTGAGAACCATTTTTGTTGCCAACTTGTAATTTTCCTTATCACATTGAGCTTGATATCATTGAAGAAGCTTAATTTCTTTCTGCCAATCATAGAAGGGAGACTTAAATATTTTTCATACTTGGAGACAACATTTAGATTAAAAATGCTCTTGATTTCTAATGTGACACTAGCTGGAATTTTGCTCCTAAAAAACATGGAGGATTTCTTGAAATTGAAGATTTGCCCTGAAGCCCCTACGTAAAAGTCAAAGATCCCTTCAAATACTTGCAATCTAAAACTGAGGCCCTAGTGAAAACTAGGCTATCATCTGCGAAGAGAAGGTGGGCTATTGTGATCTTTTTAGCAAATCTCAGACCTTTGATCTGCTGTCTTTTTCGTGCCTGCACTAAAAGACTCGAGAAAGTCTCTGCACATATGATGAAGAGGTATGGGGACAAGGGGCACCATTGTCTAAAACCTATTTCAGGGACTATTAAGTTCTTTGGAATATCATTTATAATTATGGAAAATGAAACAGTAGACACACAATTCATAATCAATTTTATCCATTTGTGAGAAAAGCCAAGCTTTACAATGGTTTGATTCAAGAAACTCCACTTAATTCTATCATAGGCCTTACTAATGTCAAGCTTTAAAGCCACCAACCTATTTCTTTTCCCTCTACTATGTCTAATCTTATAGAGGCATTCGTAGGCAATTATGACAATGTCTATAATGAGCCTATTGGGTATGAATGCGCTCTGTGTTAGGTGTATGATTTCGGATAGAATTGGTTTCAACCTATTGGCTATAGCTTTGGATATACATTTTGTAAATCACATTACACAAGTTAATTGGCCTAAATTCATAGACTTTCCTAGGCTTTTTTGATTTTGGAATAAGGGCAATATAAGTATGGTTGAGGGGGGCTAGATTACTTTAGTCATTTAGGATGTGCATGCATGTATCAATTACCACTCCCCGAACTGATAGCCAGTGTTTCTGGAAAAATGCAGCAGGTAAACCATCTGGGCATGGAGCCTTTATTGGACACATTTGGGATAAGACATTTTCTATGTCTTTTAGGGTGAAAGGTTCTTCTAACTGAGCATTTAAATATGGAGTTACCTTTGGCAGCAGTCCGTTTAAAGCTTCTTCAATTTGATTTCGGCTTGGCTTAGATAAAGCGAACATTGTCTGGAAATAATCACAGAATTCCCTCTCAATTTCTTCCTAACTATCCATCCACTGCTCTTGAGTATTTTCAATTCCCCATATTTTATTATTTCTCTTCTGAGCAGTAGCTTTAGAGTGAAAGAATTTTGTATTTTTATCCTCTTCTCTTAGCCAATCTGCTCTCGATCTTTACTTACAGTACACCTCTTCATCCATCAACATGTTATTGATCCGGTTTTTAATTTTTCTGATCTCTACTCCATCTACACACTGAGCTTGTTTCTGTTTAACATTCTACAATTGCTCTATCAGTTTATCCAGTTTCATCTTCCTACCATCAAATTCATCTTTACTCCATACCTTCAATTGAAGTAGGGATCTTTTAGCCACTCTTTGGAACTGTTGTACAAGGTTCTCCTAATCCTTGTCACCTAGATTAACCATTCATCCCACACAATATTTTTACATGCTTCATAGCTACACCACATATCTTCATAGTGATCTCAAGGGAATGATGATCTTTTCATACACTTATCTTTCTTGCTTCTGTCTCCTAAAAAATGATTAGGTAGTGATCTAAGGTCCAGTTAACCAAATTTGTTGCAGAAAGCTCCTGAAAATTATTGATCCAATCCTTATTGCAGAGGAATCTATCTTATCTTTCGTCAATGAGATTTGGCCCGAATCTCTTATTTGACCACGTGAATTGGCTTCCTTTATAACTCATATCAATTAAGTTGCAAGCTTGAATAATTACTCTAAAATCAGCCATCATGGTTAAATTTCTATCATTTCTTCCAGCCTTCTCATACAAGTGCAGAATTACGTTGAAATCACCAAAGCAGCACCAAGGGTAGGTAAAAAGACTTACTAATCTTTTCAAGAGGGTCCAAGTATGATGCTTCTGATTAGATTTGGGATGACCATAGATACCCGTGCCTCTTCATAGCCTACCATGATCATTTTGCACCACTGCATCTACATAGTGAGAACAATAGGACTTTATATCGACAATTACATTTGAATTCCAGAATAGAGCCAGATCTCCTCCAATTCCTTTTCTATCAACTACAAAACGATTCCCAAAATTAAAATTCCTATAAATTGAGTTTATTTGCTAAGCATCCATCTTCGTTTCACAATAAAAGAAAATTTTAGGCTGATGTAGCTGGAATTACTAGGCGCGTTGGAGGCCTCCCCAAACCTCGAACGTTCTAGCTTAATATTTTTATAGCTGTCAGCGGGGTTGACATTCAGCTCCTGCCAGTGTATCCTCCACCATAGCTTCAACATCCGCTCTTTCACTTTGCTCTACATCTAATAACTTCAGCTGAAATTTTATTTGAGAAGAAATAAACTGGTTCCAGTGCTTACTAATTTTAATGGGTTGATGAGTCTTTTTTTCTTGCTTTCGGGACTCGGCCACAAGAGCTCACTGCTGGGCCTTTTTGAATTAATAAGCCCATTGTGACTTCTTTTTCTGTTTTTAGTTTCTAGCCTGAAGATTCCATTTTCTAGTCTTGGGCTTCACCTTGGCTCTATCAGGCCCATTATCTACTTCTTCCTCATTTGAATTTGATAGCCCATTATTAGAGTTTTTTTGGCTTCTCTCTCTTGCGTCATTTTCCCTTCAAATCTCATTTCCTGCCCTTGAGTTGTTGTTTCAACGGGGGCTGTCATTGCCAACCCTTCTAGTCTGCCCATTGCTGATCTCTCTGTACTCTTTCTGAACTTCTGGTTGCAGATTTTTTGGTTTTTTAGTGCTAAGCATTAATAATGCATCATTGTTCTTTAGCCCATGGCTTGTACCCTTTGGTTCAACCGTATTACCCATCTTATTGCCTATTTTGTCTGGATTGGCTACCATGGTGCTCACTATCAGCTGGGATTGATCTTGTTTTCCTTTCTCCTTCAACTCTGCTTTGTCCTTTTTGCATACGTGATAACTCTCATCCATCCTCTATACGACTGACCTTTATACTTCAAACATTCCCTGTCCTGATGGGCTATGTGCACACTACAAAAATAAAAATCTGGCAATTTTTCATATAAGACTGTCATTGATAGAGATTCTAACTTGAGGAAATGGACCCATACATTCACCTGCATTATTTGTTTCAATGTCCTCTACCTTACCAATCTTCTCCCCCAACTTCAGAATAGCTTCTTTCTCCATACACATTATAGGTATGTTGTGAATCTGTACCCAAAATTATGTATGTGTAAAGGATTATTCATTTATATCTACAATGCCGCTCAGTTCATATAGCACTAGTAATGCTCTGTCGAAATGCCATGGACCTCCCATAAGGACCCTCTTCTTTTCCCCTTCAGATGCAAACTTGAAGATAAAGATATTGTCCCCCATGCTTTCAATTTTTACTTCCTTAATTGTTCTCCAGGCCTGCTGCATTGCTGCCTTTAATCCCTCTCTTTTGACCCCTCTTGTGAGTAAAACATTCCCCACTAAGCTATTTGCCGCAATTTTGTCTCTTTTATCTTCATTCTTCCCATAAAAGTGACAATGTCTTCCTCTTCCTCTTTAAAAGCAACTGCTTGGAATTTTCTTATTAACTCCTCTGTATCCATTTTCCACAATATGCTTATTCCTTGAATTTAAGAGCTACCACCCACTTCTCTGCCACTAAAATTAAAGATTGAAAAAACTAAAAAAAATCTTTCCCAAGGCTTTTGGATTGAAACTTTGTAAAAGATTTCTCAAAAGAAAGGAAAAGAAAAAGAAAAAGGAAGAAGAAACACCTAACCTGTAGGTGATTGAAACAAGTTATAAAGGCTGTAATCTACTTCTATTTTGATACTTTTTTCAGAGAAAAAAACATTGTAGAAGGAAGAGTGGTTAGATTACAGATTTCGGGTAAAATAATGTTTATTTAATTAAGTAGTTAACCACTTAACTTCAATTTCTTTCAAATTCAGTTACAAAGTCTCTTTTGGAGAATTTATTAGGTCGTTGATTTTTAATATAATTAAAATATACAATTTACATAATAATGGAGGTAATGTCTGTGGGAAAAGAGATTTTTACTGTGATTAACACAAATTTACATAATAAAAACCAAAATAATGTTTATTTAATTAAGTAGTTAACCACTTAACTTTAATTTCTTTCAAATTCAATTACAAAGTCTCTTTTTGGAAAATTTATTGCGTCATTGATTTTTCAATATAATTAAAATTGTACTATTCTCTCTCAGCACTCATAAATAAACATGTTAAGATTTTTGTTATAGACATCACCAAAATTATATTCCATCATCAAAATCACCTTAAATGAATATATTAAATTGAGAAGAAAGCTCGTATTTGGTGACTAAAATTCTCTTATTCTTTATTCATTTAAGTTTTTTTTTTTACAAAATCTATTAACTCTAGATTTACACTCAATCTCGTTTCTTTACTTGAAAATACTTGGTAATCGAAACCCTAGATTTGAACTCAATCTCATTTCTTTATGATTTATTGATTCGAAACCCTAGTTGATTGAGTTGATTTAGTTGTTTATTTGGCTTGATTTAATTGATTTTGACTAATTTCTAGCATGTCTAATTGATTGAGCAGTTGATTGAGCAAGTCTCCAGTCTATCTTGATAGATTCTTAGATTAAAGTGAATATTACAGTTAGAAAATTAACTTTAAAAATAGAAAGAAAATTGAATTGAATTTTGTTGGTACATTACCAAAGTTTAGATTGACATCTCCACTTTGGTTTGAATTAATGTGAGTTATGAAATTGGAATTAATCAGAGCCAATCTTGATTTGATTCAAGTGTTAGTTTTGGTCTCAGCTGGTAAATGTTGAAGTTATATATAGCGGTGACTTGGACGCTTCCTTTTATGGAAGTGGTTTTCCTCGTGTATGTGACCAAAAACCAGAATCTGCGGATGCTAATGTATGGAATGGATATTGTAATAGCCCATGGAATCTAGATAACCTAATAGGGTTTGTAAGGTTTAATACTTTGAATGGTTCATCATAACATTACTAGGGTTATAGTGCCTTGGCTTTATCCTGGCATGTTGTTCTCACCTTCTTGCTGGCATTTTAAAGATCACTGTTTTCACTGAATGAATTATTATCACTAGTATGCATCCATGCTAATTTACCCCTGGTGTGTTTTTTTTTTTTTGTAGCGTTCTCTTCGAGCAAACACATTATTGGTCCTTTTATTTTACCTTCCAGTTTTTCATCTTATGAACTCCTTATTTATTTTTTAAATGAATTAATGAATTGAAATGATTACTTCAGTAGACTCTACCACCACCGACTTGTAAAGAAAGTTGATACTCAGTAGAGCGAGATGAGTTGTCCTTTTAATACTTGTTGGTATCGACAGTTCTATTTCTCTTTAGAAGGAGAAAACATAGAATATATCAGAGATATCATGTCAGTCATATAATAAATAAATAATATTATAATATATATACGTTTATTTTGAAAAACCATCATGTAAGTGGTAATTATATTAAATTCAATTACGCATATTATACATGCATTAATTGGTTGTAATACATAAGATGTATTATATAATTTCTCCTTTACAAGGCGCTTCAATTGCTCATTAATCATCATGGTTTTTTATTTATTTTTTTTTAATTTCATTTAAACATCCAAAACTGAATAAGTAGAATGGATTTTCGATATCTCATTTCTTATACTTCTGGTGGCTCAGCGTGGTACATACCTCTTTCATAGTTTGCAATGTACTGCTAGCTAAAATTTTAAATTGCTTTGGTAGAAAGTTGATTATCACTGCTTCTCTTATGGCAGAGGGGGGATTCCAAAATGTTGGTACAGCGTCCCTAGAAGTGAAGCTGGTGCTTTTGAGAAGGTACTTTTTCATATTTGAATTAATCTTTTCAGCTGCCTTTGCTTTTTTGCTTTTTTGTTATTCAGGTTCTTTATTCCTCCCTAATTTGACAGAAGATGAGTATTCTATGCGTTGGCTGAGCTTATATACTTCTAGTGATTTATGATTATTCTTTTTCTGTGATGATCTCATGTTGACTTTTGGCTGCCTTCTATCATGCACATGGGTTTCATTTGCTTTATTGTTTTTTTTCATTTAACAGACTATGCAGTTTGAGTTAGTGCCTTTTGTGACCTTGTTGGATCGAGGGCTTTGCCCATTTTCTTGTTGTGTTTGATGTATTTTGTGGCAAATGTGAACTTATGATTTGGGAATTTATATCTTTAATGAATGTAAATTTTAAAAATACTAAAAAAATTAGTGTGAAAATTTTATATCATTGAGATTGTTGTGCTGAGGAGTTGTAGCTTTTTGCAGGCATTGCTGATCACTTTTTGTATTTCTACATGTTAAGAGTAGTTCATTATTGTTCGTTATTGATAGTTATAGCTGCTGATGTGTCAGATGAGCTGGCAAATGTTTGTTATACTGGCTGTAATTTGTTAGTTGTTAGTTGATGCATGTATTAACTAAACTAAGCTCACGTATAAGTTCTCTTGTAACTAATCATATCAATAATCAAGAATTCATTTTCTCTCTCTCTCTCACTCTAGAGTCTCTGTTATTTTCTTTTCATTTTCTCAGATACCAAACACATTTTCTGGTATCTTAACTTGGTATCAGAGACACCAATCTTCAATCTCATGGCATCTTCAAGCATAAACACAAACATAAACTTTACTATTTCATCATTCTCTTTCACCTCTCCAATCAAACTTGATCGGTCAAATTATATGATCTGGAAGTCTCAAATTCTTTCATCTGTTCGTGCCAATGGTCTTGACGATTTACTTGATGGATAAAAAAACAATCCAGATCAATTCCTTCAAAGTGAGACTGAAAATCCTTCTGTAGAAGCTGAGCTGAATCCAGCATATACTACATGGAAACGAAAGGATCAGCTGCTGCTGAGCTGGTTGATGTCATCGATCAGCATTGAGATACTGAGCCTTGTGGTAAACTTTGAAACTTCATTAGAACTTTGGACTAGTTTGGAACAACAGTTTGGATTTGAAACCTCTGCTAAGAAGGTTCATCTGAAAATAATGCCCAATAATCTTAGAAAAGAACCAATGACAGTAACTGAATTTTTTGGCAAGCTAAAAACAATTACAGATGAGTTAACCATTGCTGGTAATCCAATAAGTTCTCTAGATTTTCTTACTTACCTAATTTCTAGATTAGGTCAGCCTTACTATCTTGTTGTAGTTTATCTTGAAGCAAATCTTGCTAAGATTTCTATCAGTGAAGCATACTCTATGCTATTATCTCACGAAACTAGATTAGAAGCAAATCAGCTAAGTGCAAGCAAGGAAGCTAAGCTGAACTATGCTGCTAATATTGCTCAGACTGGATCTGGAGTTAATAGTAATAACAAGAAACCAGGTGGTCAGTTCAATAACAACTGGAATGGTGGTCAATTCAATAACAACTGGAACAAGAATAGTGGTTTCAGAGATGGATATGCTGGAGGCAAAGGTGGTTATGGTAGAAATTTTCCACAAGGACAAGGAAGAGGAAACTGTAATGGTGGCTGGAATGGCTCTTTTGGAAACTTTCCACAAGGAGGTAGAAGAAGTAATTACAATGGCAATCCTGGCCAGGCTGGAGGATTCAATGGTGGTTTTCCAAATGGCAAAGGTGTTTTAGATCAGGCTGTTACTAATGTTACTTGCCAGATCTGTTTTAAACCAAGGCACACTGTAGCTGAATGCAGAAACAGATTCAACAAGGATTATGTTCCTTTTAACAATCCATATCAGAATCCACCAAGAGCTGCTTTTCTTGCAACCTCTGAGGGAGTAGTAGCTGATCAAGGATGGTATATTGATAGTGGTGCAACGCATCACATCACCAACAGTTTACAGAACCTGCAAATTGGAAATGAATACTCAGGTAATCAATTGCTTCTTGTTGGTAATGGTCAGGGCTTGCATATTTCACATATTGGCTATGCATGCTTTCAAACATCATGCAGTGAAGTCTTACACTTAAGAGATACTTTATGTGTGCCTAAACTTACTAAAAATCTCATAAGTGTTTCAAAATTACTTGAAGATAACACTGATATAACCATTGAGTTTGTTGCCAATATGTGTTTCATAAAGGACAAGAGGAAGGAACAACATCTAGCTCAAGGGATTGCTAAGAAAGGATTGTACCAGTTGTTATCAAAGAATGACTTTGTTTCAAATTCCAGTTGTCTTACCTATGCTCCTAGCTCTATGATTTCTGTTTTTAATAATCCAGCTTGTAAAACTCTTGATACAGCTGCCAATAATGTCTATAATTCACAGTTTCAAGTGAACTCAAACAAATTAGCAAACTTGTTTCATCAAAAGTTTGGCCATCCTAATAGACATGTATTGAAAACTATTCTGTCTTATCTTCTTGTTGATTATTCATCTATTTCAACACCTGATTTTTGTGATGCTTGTCAGTATGGTAAAGCTCATCAAATGTCATTTTACTCAACTGGAATCAAAATTAAAGTTCCTTTAGAGCTTATACACACTGACTTTTGGGGACCAGCACCCTTGCCTTCTTTATATGGCTATAGATACTACATTAGCTTTGTAAATGACTATATTAGATATTGCTGGATTTTTCCTTTGACACTCAAATCAGAAGCTTTAGACACCTTCAAATACTTCAAAACCTTAGTTGAAAAACAGTTTGGCTATACTCTGAAATCATTACAGTTTGATTGGGGGGGTGAGTATAGAAGTTTTCAAAGTTTTCTTGAAGAAGAAGGGATAAGGTTTAGACATAGTTGTCCACACACACATCATCAAAATGGTGTGGTGGAAAGAAAACATAGACACTTGGTTGAAACAGGGCTTACCCTTCTTGCTCAGGCAAAAATGCCTCTGTCTTTCTGGTGGGAATCATTCCATACAGCCTCTTTTCTTATAAATAGATTACCAACCCCTGTTTTAAACAATATTTCACCATTTACCAAACTTCATGGTAGACAACCTGACTATCAGTTCCTCAAACTATTTGGTTGTGCCTGTTATCCCTTTCTCAGACCTTACAGCAAGCATAAATTCAATTTCCACACACAAAAGTGTATCATGATTGGCTATAGCCCAATACACAAAGGCTATAAACGTCTTATTCCTACTGGAAAAATCTATATTGCTCGGCATGTTAGGTTTAATGAGTCTGAGTTTCCTTTTTCTGAACTTTTTCCTTCTCATAAACCTGTTCAAAATGTGTCAGTCACTCAGCAGAATTACACGCCTTTTTCATTTGTCCCTTCCACAACAGTCATTCGAGATGGCAACAGTGCACAACCTTCTTTTAGCTCACTGGCTCCAGATGCAAGACCTGATTCTAGTGTTTCTTCCCCAAATCAATCCATTTCAGTTTCTCATCTATCATCACCAATACATCACCCAACAACAACAGCATCACCTCCTGAACAATCTTTTCAGCTTGTGGTAACCAGGTCTAAAATTGGCATATTTAAACCTAAAACTTATCTGGCAGTCACTCAAAACCTTGAACCACAATATGTCAAAGCAGCCCTAACAGATACTAAGTGGAGAGAAACAATGCAAGCAGAGTTTGATGCCTTACAAAACAACAAAACCTGGACTCTAGTTCCCAGAGAACAGGCTAGCAAGATTGTTGGGAATAAGTGGGTGTTTAGAGTGAAATATAATCCTGATGGCAGCATTAGCAAATACAAAGCAAGATTGGTTGCAAAAGGCTTTTATCAAATCCAAGGGGTGGACTTCTTTGAGACTTTCAGTCCAGTGGTTAAGCCCTGCACCATCAGAATTATTTTGAGCATTGTTGTCATGAACCATTGGTCAATCAGGCAGCTTGATGTCAACAATGCCTTTCTCAATGGCATCCTAACTGAAGAAGTTTTCATGCACCAGTCTGAAGGATTCCTGCATCCTCAATACCCTTCACATGTATGCAAGCTGACCAAGGCCCTTTATGGGCTTAAGCAGGCTCCAAGAGCCTGGTATGACAGGCTGAAATCATCTCTGCAATACTAGGGCTTTCACACTTCCCGGTCAGACACCTCACTATTTTTTCAGCATAAGGTAGGAGATATTGTGGTGGTGCTCATTTATGTGGATGACATACTAATCACTGGCTCAGATAATAAGCTTGTTGAAGAAGTTATTGGTCGATTGGGATCTGAGTTTGCTTTAAAAGATCTAGGAGATTTTAATTATTTCCTTGGTCTTGAAGTAACACCATCAACTGCTGGGTTGCATATTTCCCAAACCAAATATATAGGTGATTTACTTAAGAAGGCTCATATGATTGACAGCAAAGGATGTCCAACTCCCATGAGTTCCAGTGATAAACTAGTCAGAGACAGAGGAGCAGCTTTCGAGAATCCTTCACTGTATAGGAGTTTGATTGGATCTTTACAATATACTACTCTAACACGACCTGAAATTGCATTCACAGTGAATAAACTGAGTCAATTCCTTGCTGCCCCAACTGTCATTCACTGGTAAGCATGTAAAAGACTCTTGAGATATTTGCAAAGCACAGCAGACTTTGGTTTACAATTTTCAGTACTGGGAAACTTACACTTACAGCCTTTTCAGATGCAGATTGGGGATCAGACTTGGATGACAGAAAGTCTGTCAATGGATATTGTGTTTACTTAGGTGACAATCTAGTTTCTTGGTCCTCCAAGAAACAACAAATAATTTCAAGAAGTACAACTGAATCAGAATATCGAGCTTTGGCATTAGCAGTATCGGAAGTGCTTTGGATATCATATGTGCTTAAAGAGTTGAAGATGCCACCATTGCAAGTTCCAGTTCTTCATTGTGATAATAAGAGTGCTGAAGCACTGGCTAGTAATCCCAAGTATCACTCACGCACTAAGCATATTGAGCTGGACTTGCATTTTGTTCGTGATCATATAGCTCGCAATGAAGTTCACATTAATCATGTTTCAAGTTGTGATCAAGTGGCAGATGTTCTTACCAAACCCTTGGCTTTTGATCAGTTTACCTATCTTAGGTCCAAGCTCAATGTCAATCCAAGACCTTGAGCTTGAGAGGGGATGTTAAGAGTAGTTCGTTATTGTTCGTTATTGATAGTTATAGCTGCTGACGTGTCAGATGAGCTGGCAAATGTTTGTTATACTGGCTGTAATTTGTTAGTAGTTAGTTGATGCATGTATTAGCTAAACTAAGCTCAAGTATAAGTTCTCTTGTAACTAATCATATCAATAATCAAGAATTCATTTTCTCTCTCTCTCACTCTAGAGTCTCTGATATTTTCTTTTCATTTTCTCAGATACCAAACACATTTTCTGGTATCTTAACTCTACATTTGAGTTTTTGGGTTCATGTAGTTGCTGGACATAATTCTAGGCGTTGATGCCATTGATCGATTGCCAGGTGGACTGTGATTCAAGGAACATAATATGCTGGACATGATTTGCTTTATTAATTTCTATTTTTTTCAGTTTCTGGATTGATGAGTTAAGTAGTTATTATTTAGCTGTTGATACCGTATGATGAGATGTATACTTATCATGACATGATAGGATATTTGGATCCTAATGTTTATTGTCAATTACAGATGTGTTAAGTGTTACAATTGTTGCCGAATTTCAGTTCTTTTGAGCATATATATATAGCCAAAATTAATCATAACGAAATTGGCGCCAATTGTTTTTTATTCCGGCCAAATTTATTAATAATATCAATAATTGCCACCAAAAAATTAAAATTAATTTCAATTCCTGCCAAATTTTTTAAAAATAAAAAATTCAATTGCGAACATATAATTTAAATAGCCCGCCAAACTAAATATTTGTTATATAAATAATTCAATATCTATTTAAATATTAATTTTTAATTTTATATGACAGATGGTAGTCATGCGGGGACAATATTATGATAAATTATTTATCATATGTGCATGATAACTTCATGATAGTTAATATATCATAAAATTTATGACATGTAGAAATCGTCATTTCAAATTTCTTGACACAAGTTTCAATGATGATTCAGCAACTGTCATCTAATAAGGTGCATGATGGTCAAAAGCCGTCATTATTAAGTTTTTTTTTTTCAGTAGTGCACACACAATATATTTAAGTTTATCAATGAAAAACCCAAAAAAAAAAAAACAATGCATGAAAGAAGTTTAATAAAGACAATTTCTTTTGAAAACAATTACTATTGTTATGAAAAATTAATTGGAAAAACTTAGTGTAAAATTTTATTTTTCTTAATACAAAAAGAGTGAATAAAATAAAGTATATGTGACAAACTGAAAATAATAACAAAAATAACATATGTCAAAATGTTAAGCAGTTAGAGGCTTTTGCTAGCACCATTTAAAATCTCGCTCTTCGTCACACTTAAGAGCACGTTTGGTATCGTTTTTTAAATGATGTTTTTAAATTTCTTTTATACAATAAGAATGATTATTTTTTGGTGAAAATCAAAAATATTTGGTAGCTTATTTTAAGAATAGTACTTGGAAATAAGAAAAGGTAAAAATGTGTTTGGTTGTTTGTATGGAAAAATGAAGACATGAAATGAGGGCAGAGAATTATTTAATGAAGGTTTTTTTTAATAGTTGTATTATTTAATGAAACATTTATAAAAGAATAACATAATACAATGAATATAAATATATATATTTTATATCATTAAATAATTAATCTATTTAGTTATTATATTATGAAACTATAATATATCATTATGAATGCATATAGGTACATAGTTATTTTAATAATTTCTTAAAATTTTCTAATTATGCAAATAAATTTTTGTTTTAAGATAATATCGATTGAGAAAATCTTTAATTACTTTATAATTACCTTATTTTTTTATATTACTTGTGAAGATGTAACTTTTTTATTGATATATTTTATAATCATTTTTAAATAACTGCATATTGATTGAACAATGTCATAATTTACTATAATAATTATGTGACATTATATTTTATTTAAAACATTTTACATAATATTATTAAGTGAGATAAGTGACTATACTGTGAGGTATCGAATAAATTATTGCTACAATTGTTAAACATTTTTTATAATAGTTTATTTATTAAATTATTTCTTTATTTATTGATCCACGTAGTATATTATACAGTGTTATAAAGTCAAGATGGTTGGCCCTTAACAGAGAGTAAAAGTGCAGAATTTTCCACCAAAATGAGCCTACCAAACAAGTTCTCTACTTTTTTTAATTTTCTAAGAAACAAAAACAATAGAGTGAAAATGGCACCAAACGCACTCTTACATTTCCGCCCTATTATATTATAATGGGGCATGGTACATGTATGTATATCTTCACGTACATGAACAGTTTTAGTGATATTATTAATAGATCATCACAAGCATGACTATTTTTTCTATGTTATTTATGTTTTAATTTCCTCCATCATCTCAAAATTAAATTAGCGTTTGGGAGGAGATATTCAATAAGATAATTTTTTTTTTTTTAACTTTTTTTCTTTTAACTTTTGGTGCTAGGCTTTTTACTCTTATTTTATAAGCTAGAGATTCATTGTTATAATATGTTACATGACTTGCACAAGAAATAACAACCAACAGTTCACACATTAACATTAAGCGTGTGATGGAATATAACCAACAATTCATATTATAGTCGTTGTCGTTGCATTTCAGATTATTCTTTAGTTAATATGTTTTTAAAATATTTATCCTATGAATGTTAAAAAAATAAAGAAATCTATCCAGTCACAATAATAAAATATATGAATTTTCACCCACACAAAATATATTTATGTGTATTTTATTGAGTTCATCAAAAATGAAAAAAAACACGTAATGCCTGAAAGAATTTTAATAAAGACAATTTTTTTTTTCTAACAGTTTCTATTGTTATGAAAAATTAATTGGGAAAACTTAGTATAAAATTTTATTCTTCTAAATACAATAACAGTTAACAAACCAAATTACACGTGACAAACTAAAAATGATAACACAAATAACATTCGTCAACGTGTTAAAGTTGCCGGAGGCTTCTGCTAGTACCACCTAAAACCTCGCTCTTTGCTGCACTTACATTTTGGCAAAGACATTTTTTTGAAAAAAAAAAAAAAAACAATTTTATTGGTTTGAAAAATTAATTGAGAAAATTTAATATAAATTTTATTATCTTAATACTATACACAATCTCTTTTATATTTTCGATATTTGACGAATCTAAACAGAAATTGATCCCTAAGATGGTATGCTGCGGCGAGCAGAGTGAATTCTAACCCACTCATGAGCAACAAGGGAAAAAAAAAAATGGATGTATTATCCATTTTGTACGGCTTGTACGGCTAATAGTAATATTATACACACATGTTTGTATGTGGGTGTAGCGATTTGCATTGTTACAGTATTTTACTAGTAAGATTCTATCAAACATAGACATCCAAGAAGAGGGGAATTGACAGGAGGAGATTAGGCTGGGCCTCAAGGATTTGATATTTGATCATGCTTTGAAAAACTATGCTGAGAAAGCCAGCTCCTGAAAAACCATCCCTCTGTGCTCAAAATTTCTGAATTCATCAAAGCTCGCACAACCTGGACTCAGAACAATAGCATCGCCTGTAAAGGACAATAAAATTCATATTAGCAGGCATCAGCAAACTCGAATGACAAACTGATTTGCAGTTGTATCCACCAGTTGCATGGTTAACGGCATCCTCCTTCATATTTGTGACCGCAAAGCAGGGAAGGCTAAGACCATTATTTACCAATGTCTTCCGAATCAGCACTCCTGAATATCCAAACTTGGGGAAATTCATTATAGATGTATTAGTCTTTTTTCATGTAATTAGTGATGGTCCACACAAAAAGAAAAAGGAAAAAGGAAGTGAGAACTCTTTCTTGGGAAATTGAATCACA
This sequence comes from Citrus trifoliata, assembly GCA_018350135.1. Lineage (NCBI taxonomy): Eukaryota > Viridiplantae > Streptophyta > Magnoliopsida > Sapindales > Rutaceae > Citrus > Citrus trifoliata. The sequence goes on along the minus strand of CM031392.1, from coordinate 20,865,337 downwards.
ATTTTGAGAAATAACAGAGCACATACAGTGATTACACATCTATGATGATTCAGCGGTTCAATCAATTTTTCAAAACCATTTCGATTCCTGCCCATTTAAAACCTACAATATATGAAATTGATCAACTAGAAGCAATCCAATACTTATCATGGTCTTTATCAGAAGCCTTTTAGAAACACATGGAATAGGAATCAAATCTGAAGCAACAAAGGATAAGTCACACCAAAGCTAAAAAATTGGAAAGCTAAATCACACAGACTCGGTGGTCTCATAGACTTTCACAATGCATGCTTCTTTCTTTTGATAGCTAAAATCAGAGAAAATAGGACTGGACGTGCTACAGGATTTGCACAAAAAGTAAATTCACAGTATAGTGCCTCCTAAACTAAGATTATCTCAGTGTAATCAGCAGGCATCCGGCATGCAACACTTTAACTAAAAACAATAAACAATACTGTCATAAACCAAATTGTAGATATCTTTCAATTGTGAGACACAAATTGCATTGACATTAACATATACAGCATCACTCCTGTCCAACATTATAGTCAAGGATGTGACAGTTAGACCATCATTTAACTTATCCAAATGTAGTTTTACAAATTTTTTATGATAGTGCCTTTATTATTTTGTTGCAAGTGCAAACCAAAGGTAACCAAGCCATGATGAAATGAAAAGGATCGAGAAATCAGGATTGTAATCTAACCTTTGCTTGGCCACCAAGTAGAATGACACACTTGTGTCCCTTCAGACCCATTGGTCCTGTACATGTCGCTTCAATATTTGTTGCCTTGCTGTCATCCACCCATGTCACCCCTTGGATATCCCTGTGCACTGCATAACAATGCTTAGCTAGTCAAAAGTCAAGACAATATCTACAGTTAGAAAATGTGGAAATATGTGTTAGAAAACAATAGGTCTGCTCAGTTTCAATAATCAGCCAGATAAATCAAGCTCACAAAATAAATGGTAGAAATCTTCATCTGTTGCAAGGATATTACTTACTGTTTGTCAGAACATGTAAATGATTCAAGTTGTGAAGTGCTTAATATATTCTTATGCTCTCTTTGCCAAGGTTAAAAATTTCAAAAATATCATCTCAATAACCTCAACTGAAAACATCAGAACAAAATCTGTTTGTCTGAACATTTATACAATAGTATTAGTTGCTTAAAGAGCCCCATCAGCACTTAGTATTCCATGGATCATCAGCATCCACTATCTTTGTGTTGGGAAAAATTAGGTTCTTAAATTTTTTAAAACCTTTTGAAGATCGCTCTCATATAATATATAAGAATTTGTATTCTAAAAATCGTACCTTGAAAATCCGAGTTGGCTTTTTCCGCTGAAGTGATTTAGGCTCCTAGATCACGATCCGCCACCACCACTCCTGTTAGATCACGATCCGTCACCACCACGCTTGTTAGATCACGAACTGTCACCAATGATCTTCCAGGTTATGACTCAGGTTCGATCTGCACTTGACGTGTGGGCGTCTTTATCACTACCAAAGCAACTAGCAAGAGAAAATTTTTCTCTCAACAAGAGAGAGAAAAATCTTATTCTCTGATCTGTGTAAAGTGGCTTCCCTTTTTTCTTTAGAGAAAATAAGCCTTATATATCTCCCATTAGTAAAACCCTAGGCTCCTAATAATCAATAAATAAAACTCACGTTTATTTTCTTTTTCAATAAGGGACCCACCTTATAAAATAACATAAGGCCCCTTATACAAAAACTAATTAAATGGAGCCTCCCACTAAATGATATATTTAGGCTTTTGACCCAAATAGCTAGTTATCTTACTTATTAGTCCAGTAGTGGTGCAGTCAATTAAATGAGCTAACCCGGGGATCATTTGGGAACATACAATAGTGGCTACAATAATTAAGCCTGTAATTAAGCTAGCCCAATTATTTAATTCCAAATCTACTCCACTAAAAGATTGGAACTGACTTCCATAATTGTATGCTCGAATAATAATTCGACCCAAGCCACATTGATTTCTTTACTGCACAATCATTTGTACCACATCGTTAATTAAATTGATATCTCAACTGTCCAATCAATTTAATAACATCTTATTCCTTTATCCTTACTGGTTTTCTCTAATGATCATTTTCAACATACTAAATATGTTGACACACTCTGGCCAGAGAATTCTATGATCAAGTGGCGAAAACCCATCAAGAGATGTGTTGTACAAATTCTATATTGTTAATCTATAACTCCAATACTCATAATTGCTCCCACCAAGATACCGGGTAATCTTGACCACAAGGATGTGTCGTGCCCATTGGTAACTCAAATGAAATAACAATTACAATCATGAAAGCATAATTAACTCAAGATTAAGATTACAGTAAAATCAACGCCTATGAGATTTAATAAGTCTGACAGTTATTACAAAGTTAATTAAATCTCATATGTGATCCTGTTCAATGTAGTCGTACTACATCAATAAATTCATACATGATTAAGACAAATCATTCAATAAATTTATTACAGTCTATACCTAAATAAAATGCCCAACTTTATTTATCAACTGCGAACTAAATTTATTTAATCATAAGATAACTTGTATTTATGTCTTCTGTGAATCCACATGGTGATCACATAAATACATATAATACGATTAAATGGACTTTAATACAAATATTAATACAATTAAGATATTTGAATAAAATACCTCATCTATTTTATTAATCAGAAAAATTGTTTATTACAATTAAATAAACACATATGCTTTTAAAGAGCATATTTTCCCAACAATCTCCCACTAGCTCTCAAAGCATATTTGGCATCTCACGCATGCCCATGGATTCTAAGTGCAAGTTAAAAGGTTTCCCAGGTATGGCCTTAGTAAAAGGATCTGCCAAGTTTTGCTGTGACGCAATCTGAGTAACCTCCACATCACCTCTCTGCACTATATCCCTTATAAGATGATACTTCCTCTCAATATGTTTTTGTTTCTTGTGGTTCCTTGGTTCCTTAGATTGCGCTACCGCACCACTATTATCGCAAAATAGTTTCAGGGGTGCAGTTACAGCAGGTACCACCTCAAGATCTTGTAGGAACTTGCGGAGCCATACAGCTTCTTTTGCAGCTTCGGATGCAGCCACATATTCAGCTTCAGTTGTGGAGTCTGCGATACAAGATTGTTTTACACTCCTCCAACTAATAGCTCCACTTCCCAATGTAAACACATAGCCGGAAGTTGATTTTCTGGAATCCTTATCTGACATAAAGTCAGAATCAGTATAACCCACTGGAATGAGTTCATCACCAGAATACACAAGCATATAATTTTTAGTTCTTTTCAGATACTTCATTATATGCTTGACCGCAGTCCAGTGTTCAGGTCTAGGATTAGATTGATATCTACTAACCATCCCTACCGCAAAACAGATGTCTGGCCTAGTGCAAAGCATGGCATACATGAGACTTCCCACAGCTTCTGCATAGGGAACTCGTCTCATTCTCTCTATCTCTTCTGATGTTTTTGGTGATTGATCTTTAGAGAATGTAATTCCATGTCTGAATGGTAATAAACCAGTCTTGGAATTTTCCATGCTAAATCTAGCCAATATCTTATTGATATAGACCGCTTGAGACAAGGCTAAAGTTTTATTCTTCCGGTCTTGTAGTAACTTGATACCAAGAATATAACTTGCCTCTCCTACGTCTTTCATATCAAATTGTTTTGCTAATCAACTCTTTATTGTAATCAATACTCCTATATCGTTTCCAATTAGGAGAATATCGTCTACATAAAGAATTAGGAAGGCTACAGATTTTTCTTGAATTTTCTTGTACACACATGGTTCATCAATGTTCTGAATGAATCCAAACGATTTAATCGCTTGATCGAATCTGATGTTCCATGACCGGGATGCTTGCTTCAATCCATAAATGGATCTTTGCAACTTACATACCATGTGTTTTTGGCTTTTTTGTATAAATCCATCTGGTTGCTGCATATAGATGTTTTCTTCAAGATGCCCGTTAAGAAAGGCAGTCTTGACATCCATTTGCCAAATTTCATAATCTAGCACTGCAGCAATGGAGAGCAGAATTCTGATGGATTTAAGCATAGCAACCGGAGAAAAAGTTTCCTCGTAATCGATTCCCTCTTTCTGAGTAAACCCTTTGGCTACTAATCTTGCTTTAAATGTTTCCACCCTTCCGTCTACTCCTCTTTTTCTCTTGTAAATCCACTTGCACCCTATGAGTTTTACCCCATTTGGTGCCTCTACAAGTTCCCAAACTTTATTAGAATACATAGATTCAATTTCTTGATTCATGGCCGTTTTCCAAAATTCAACATCTCTATCTATTAGAGCTTCGTTGTAACTAGTGAGATCTTGTACATGTTCATCTGAGATAGCCGTATAAGTTTCTCCCAAAAGCATGTATCTCGCAGGTAACCTAGTTACCCTCCCACTACGACGAGGTTCTAAAAGTGATGGTTGTTCAGGGTTAATCCTGTGTTGATCATCTGGTTGTTGTTGTTCTTCCTGTTCTGAAACAGGCATTGAAAGCTGAGCATCAACCTGATCACCTGACAGTTCTTCAAGTATTACCTAACTCTTAGGTTTGAAGTTATTCATATAGTCTTCCTCAAGGGAAGTGAAATGTGTGCTCACGATCACTTTTCTATCTTGAGGACTATAAAATAAACCTCCCCTTGTTCCTTTGGGATACCCCACAAACATACAAACCTCAGAACGTGAATCCATTTTGTCTGCCTTTGGTTTCAGCACATGTGCTGGTGATCCCCAAATACGGACATATCGTAAACTTGGTTTGCGACCTGACCATAATTCTATTGGGGTTTTAGGCACTGATTTAGATGGAACGAAGTTCAAAAGGTAAATTGCAGTTTCCAGTGCTAGTCCCCAAAAAAAAATTGGTAATGACGAATAACTAAGCATAGATCTCACCATATCCAAAAGAGTTCTATTTCTTCTTTTAGCTACCCCATTTTGTTGTGGTGTTCCCGGGGCAGTCAACTGAGATATAATCTCATTTTCAACCAGATACTCTTTGAAATCTCCTTAGAGAAATTCACCACCTCGATCAGATCGAAGTTTCTTTATGTTCTTATCTAATTGCTTTTCTGTCTCAGCCCTATACTCTTTAAATTTTTCAAGAGTTTCAGACTTGTGACGCATCAGATAAACATAACCGTATCTTGAGTAATCATCGGTGAAAGTGATGAAATACTCATAACCTCCTCGAGCTTGTACATTGATTGGTCCACATACATCTGTATGTACCAATTCAAGTGGTACTGTTGCACGTACACCTTTGGCCGAGAATGGCCTTTTGGTCATTTTCCCTTCTAAACATGATTCACAGAGTGGCAATGATTCAATTTCTAATGGACCCAAGAGCCCATCTTTGATCATTCTCTGTATCCTATTTTGGTTTATATGACCCAAGCGTAAATGCCAGAGATAATATTGGTTGGAAGAAATATTTCTTTTCTTAGATAAATGTGTATGCTCATCATTATTGATCACTGTGTCATGCATAGAATGGATCATTGGACTTAAATGATATAAATTATTTTCCAATGTACCAGAACAAATAAGTCTCTTATTATGAAAAATAGAAACAGAGGATCCAAAATTTACAGTGTACCCTTGCTTTGACAAACAAGCTACTGAAATTAAATTCCTCTTAATGTCTGGAACATAAAGACAATTATTCAAAACTAAAGTCTCATTATTAAAAGATAATAAAATAGATCCAGTCTTCACTGCTGACACGAACTGTCCTGTCCCTAACTGCAGCTTGACGCTTCCTTCACTTATTTTCCTGGTTTCCTGAAACCAATAAAGTGAATTACAAATATGATTAGTTGCTCCTGAATCCAACACCCAAGTGTCAATAAGATTCTGAACTAAACATGCCTCAATTACAAAAAGATTTCCCATACCTGATTTCACAATCTTAGGGCAATCTTTTTTCCAGTGACCTTTCTGTCCACACTTGAAGCATTTGCCTTTCGGCTTGCCATCTTGCTTAGTAGACGATCTTTTTTTCCCAACTTTCTTCTTACCTTTGCCTTTCGGCTTAGGCCCAGAAGATGAACTTTTTTCAGTAATATTTATGCTTCCCAGAGATTTCTCAGTACGATAGATCTCTTCAGCAGAATGAAGTTCGTTCATCAATTCAGTTAAGGTCATGTTTCTTTTATTCATGTTATAATTGACCTTAAACTCCTTGAATGTTTCTGGCAGAGATTCTAGCACCATGTCAATCTTTGAGTTATCATCGATTTGTGCTCCCTGAATCTCAGCCTCATTCAAATAGTTCATCATTTTAAGGACATGATCACAAACTCTTATGCCCTTCCCCATTTTACTGTTCATAATTCCTTTCAGCGCTGCTTGTCTCGCAGAGCGAGTACTCTGCCCGAACATCTGTTGGAGACTATCCATTATTTCAGTGGCAGTCTCCAAGTTCTGATGTTTGGTCTGCAGAATATTAGAAATCGAGGCTAAAATGTAGCACTTTGCCATTTCATTGGCCTTTTGCCATTTTTCATAAAGCCTCCTCTGATTTCTATGAGCATCATCCGCTGGAACTGGAGGGCATGGCTGGGTTAAGACATATTTATAATTTTCAGCAGTCAGGACAATGAATAGATTTCTTTTCCAATCTATATAGTTCTCTCCAGTGAGTTTGTTTTGACTCAGAATAATAGTAAGTGGGCTCAGGGAAAACATTTTCTGAAAAATAAAACATCCATGCATAAATAATTTGAAATAATATTCACAATAAATGACAAAAATGCATAAAACCATAAATGTATTTTAATTTATTGTAACGATAATCTAGTTCCGCTTTGACAAGCTATCCGGTGGGGAAGTCATGTCTATACTTACTAGACCCAATTACCCATTGGATTATTTACTTCCATGTAGAGACATGATAAATAATTATCGTTATCTTTTTGGGCCTAAATTTGTTAACAGAGTTTCGTTGGGAAGGTTAATAACAAATTGTAGTTGAGTGTATAACCATTGTTTCAATTTACGTATTTTTCATATCAATAGTCACCGTTGGGGTGAACAATCGATTGAAAAATATTTCAATTTTATCTTTGAAGAAGTTCATCAAATAAAATATCTAATATATATACCCTCCGAAGGGAGCATCACCGTATCATGAAGTCGAGGTATATATATAATTTTATTATTGAACTAACAATGGAGCCTGTGGGAAAATTATCTTGAATTTTCCCTCTCCCACTCAATATTTTAAAATTGGTTTTTCTTTTTTAAAACATACATATTGTTAATTGCATGCTTCCTATAATATTATCTAGATGATATCAAATATTATTAAGCATATGCAAATTTCAAACAATATTATGAAATTCATTATTAATGAATGACATGTATCATTATGCATAGAGTGGCACTACCTATTCTATATGACATGTGATTATGACATGTTATCATCCATAACAAAACATATAGAAAAATAATTAAATAATCTTAATTCATGGCTTTCCTAATAATAAAAAATACATTAACTCTAAGCCTAATTTGCATTGGGCTTCTTGTCAATGTCCATCTTTCATAAGCTTGTCTTTATTAATAGACTAGGAGAAATTGGGCATTTAAATTTATAATTGGTCCAATTTTAATTTTTGGAAGGAAATAAATAAATAATTAAAATTTTATTTTAAATAAAACTTTTGGACCAAAAATAAATTTAATGTGCTCAATTTTATCTATGCATTTTAATCCATTAAGCCCAAATTTCAATTAGGCCTAAAACTAGGATTCTTTAAGCCCAAAACTGTTTTTGGACTTAAATGCAAAACATTGAAACATATCTGCCCAAAGTGAAAAACTATGAAACTATAGGGATCGTAATGATAAAATCCATTAAAACCCTAAATCCATCTTTTTCTCTCCCAGCCGCCATCACCACAAAGGTCAGCCACTGTTCACAATTTCTAGCCATCTCCGACACCGAGTTTGCTGCCGCCGTCACACCGGAAACGTGCCAAACACCTCCCTCGCGCTGCACGGAAAGCTCCTGCTCACGCTGCCTGCTGCGTGTGCTCGCGCGCTGCTGCCGCTGCGCGTGCAGCGCCCGCTTGCTGGCAGCATGTGCTGTTGGCCGCGCGCTGCTTGCTGCTGGTTGCCGCTGTCAAAATTTCCGGCCTCCGTCGCTCCGATCTTGAAAATCCGAGATTAAATTACAAATTTCCTAGACCAATTTTGGCTTACAAAAATTCTATAACAGTAAAATAAATCAAGAGAGAAACATGGTGATAAAAAATCACCCCTCTTGTTACAGATCCAAAGAAAAATATAACGGAAAATCTAACCATGAATTAAGACAAACCAAAACATGCTTTATTCATATATTAAACAAATAATATATATCTGAATAAATTGTGCCACTCTAATACATAAATTTCAAGATTAATTTCATACGAAATTCTTATATATTAATATGAGATGGCTCTGATACCAATTGTTGGGAAAAATTAGGTTTTTAAATTTTTTAAAACCTTTTGAAGATCGCTCTCATATAATATATAAGAATTTGTATTCTAGAAATCGTACCTTGAACATCCGAGTTGGCTTTTTCCGCTGAAGTGATTTAGGCTCCTAGATCACGATCCACCACCACCACTCCTGTTAGATCACGATCCGTCACCACCACGCTTGTTAGATCACGAACTGTCACCAATGATCTTCCAGGTTATGACTCAGGTTCGATCTGCACTTGACGTGTGGGCGCCTTTATCACTACCAAAGCAACTAGCAAGAGAAAATTTTTCTCTCAACAAGAGATAGAAAAATCTTATTCTCTGATCTGTGTAAAGTGGCTTCCCTCTTTTCTTTAGAGAAAATAAGCCTTATATATCTCCCATTAGTAAAACCCTAGGCTCCTAATAATCAAAAAATAAAACTCACGTTTATTTTCTTTTTCAATAGGGGACCCACCTTGTAAAATAACATAAGACCCCTTATACAAAAGCTAATTAAATGAAGCCTCCCACTAAATGATATATTTAGGCTTTTGACCCAAATAACTAGTTATCTTACTTATTAGTCCAGTAGTGGTGCAGTCAAATAAATGAGCTAACCCGGGGATCATTTGGGAACATACAATAGTGGCTACAATAATTAGGCCTGTAATTAAGGTAGCCCAATTATTTAACTCCAAATCTACTCCACTAAAAGATTGGAACTGACTTCCATAATTGTATGCTCGAATAATAATTCGACCCAAGCCACATTGATTTCTTTACTGCACAATCCTTTGTACCACATCGTTAATTAAATTGATATTTCAACTGTCCAATCAATTTAATAACATCTTATTCCTTTATCCTTACTGGTTTTCTCTAATGATCATTTTCAACATACTAAATATGTTGACACACTCTGGCCAAAGAATTCTATGATCAAGTGCCGAAAACCCATCAAGAGATGTGTTGTACAAATTCTATATTGTTAATCTATAACTCCAATACTCATAATTGCTCCCACCAAGATACCGGGTAATCTTGACCACAAGGATGTGTCGTGCCCATTGGTAACTCAAATGAAATAACAATTACAATCATGAAATCATAATTAACTCAAGATTAAGATTACAGTAAAATCAACGCCTATGAGATTTAATAAGTCTGACAGTTATTACAAAGTTAATTAAATCTCATATGTGATCCTGTTCAATGTAGTCGTACTACATCAATAAATTCATACATGATTAAGACAAATCATTCAATGAATTTATTACAGTCTATACCTAAATAAAATGCCCAACTTTATTTATCAACTGCGAACTAAATTTATTTAATCATAAGATAACTTGTATTTATGTCTTCTGTGAATCCACATGGTGATCACATAAATACATATAATACGATTAAATGGACTTTAATACAAATATTAATGCAATTAAGATATTTGAATAAAATATCTCATTTATTTTATTAATCAGAAAAATTGTTTATTACAATTAAATAAACACATATGCTTTTAAAGAGCATATTTTCCCAACACTTTGGACTACTGAAGAGTGAAGAACCAAATCATTGGTATCCACGGAATGTTCCCGTTAGCAGTTACTCTAATAACTTGAGGGATACAATAACCATTTCTAACAAGGCATCCTCTGAAACCAAATTATATAAAAACAGAAGTTACTTGATTTATACAATCAAGAAATCAAGCCTGTTACTTGATAACAATTGTCCATAACAGGTACTCCTTTTTGACATAAGAATACTATTTGAAGCAACGTCTTTTTTTTTTTTTTGATAACCCAAAATCCCGCACCAACCCTAGGGGGTCAGTTGGGCGCCCCATGACACATGAGACAACAAAGGGTGGAATTTTTAAACTCACCAGAAGGATCAAACCCAGGACCTTGATACATCTAAAGCACCAGATCCCAAGCCCTCAACCAGCTAGGCTGCACATGAATGGGATATGATCTTAAGTTTTTGAGAGGGAATCTATGTCAACTTACCAATTTGCATACGGTGAGGCGGTGTCCTTAATATTTCAATTGTTGAATTGAGTGCTGCCACATCAACTCCAATATCCAGTCCAAGAACAGATAATGCAGCCACTGCAGCATTATGATAATTGTGTCTTCCCATAAACTTCATGTTATGCAACTGTAGTTGAGAAACAACTCCAACAGCAGGAACTTCAAAGCTGGCTGTCTTTGCCTCCATATCAATCTTTTTCAAATATAAAACTAATATCAATACCATATGTGATGTTCAATGAAAGGAAAAATAAGAAAGTATGAAGGGCATACAAAACCAAGTGCAACTTTAACTAGATTATAAACATCAACGCATAAATTCAGAGGCGTTATAATTAAAATCCCAAACAAATGATGCAGCACTTCTATAAACTATTGCTAAATGTTTCTTCACCAATTATGTTGTGTCAACTGATTCTTAGACTCATCTTGGAGACTTCCAAATTTTTTTTCTCTAAAATGCCATGAATAAAGGGGTGGGGTGGTAGCTAGCCTTAGTAGCCCCAGACTACTAGAGATTAATTGATATTCCTAATCCCACCCCATGCATATCCTAACTGGATCCAACATGAATTCATCCCCTGATATAGTGGAAACAGCTGTCCTAGACCAAGGGCACTAATAGAGTTTTGGTACTAAATGTTTTAACTTTTCTCAACAAACATATTGAAAAATTGCTTCTTACTTTCACACCAGGAAAGGCTCCTATCCAAGCGAGATTAAACCGATGTCCTTTAATTGCTTCATTTAAATGCTGGTTTCCTAGTAGAAAATATAGGATAAGACGTTAAAAAGACATAACAACCTCAAGCTGTAACAACCAAGCCCTAACTAGAATAAACTACAAAATATGAGGTGGAAAAATAGTGAGACCTGTTCACAAAGTTCTAATCACTTTTCTTACATAAGGCTTCAATTCATGTTATAGATTGCACCATTATTCGGAAATTTATTTTTCTGCAAAAGCAGATAAGGTTCATGCTTTCCGTGGACCTTATAGAACTTAGAAAGCACAAAAAAAGTAACTAAGTAGATTTTGAACAACTTCTGAACCACAATAGCATAAGTTAATCACTCCATCATAGTGTTAACCTGACATTTCAAGCCTCTAATAGAGGTCTGCAATGAAACCCCCCAGATATAACCAAGCATAAACGCGTCGACCATTTTTAAATGCATTCATAATGCTTAATTAAAATAGCCATTTCGACCTTTTTTTTCCTAATTCTTTTAGCATTTTTTAATAAGCATCCGTCAGTTACATAAGTTGTCATTCAAGTGATCTATTTAAGGATCCTGTGTGTTTCTTCTGGATTAGAGAATACGGACTTACATAGCTCTGTCAATTCAAAGTTTATCAGCATCTGAAAGTATATTATCTGATTACACTTGTGACAGATTACCACACCAAATCTCTTTTATTGAAATTCTCAATTATTTTCAACAATCATGAAGGAAGTCAACTCCGACAATGATATCTTAAACAAAACACATGGGTCATTGCAAAAGATATCAATTATTGTGTGAAGCTCAATCATTTAGAAGAAAAATATCCAACTTACCGAAAGGAAGAAGTCCCAGCTTGGTGTTCACCATGTGGGAAAATAAGTGGCACTTAGTGAGCGCATAATTCTTCATTGTCTTGTGCCGCTCCAAATGATTGGGGGTAAGGTTCAATACCACTGAAACCTGCAAAGATTCCAACGAGGTTACCAGATAGAGATTGCCTACATATACGCACTGACAGTTTTAGATCGAGCTGTTCATGCCGACCTACCGTAGGGCAGAAGTATTTGTTGGGAATTTCCATTTGATAACTGCTAACTTCCACTACTGCAACCTGAAAAACACTTTGACATGAGTTTGCTTATTTGTTGAAAGGACAAAAGGAATAGATATGTTGAATGGAAAGTGATCATCAACCAGAAAATACTACTCGCCTGAAACTTTGGTTTTGAAGAAGGCAATGCAATGCAATGGAAAGCAGCCTATGATAGAGGATTTCCCAGGTTCCCTCCCACAAATGCCTCAATTCCAAGATGATTGAGCATCTGTATCCAAACAATTTGAGAAACAAAATTATTAGAAATAATGCTGCCAAAGTAATTTGAAAACATGTAGAGTATGGAAGTATACTGAAGTGATCCTTGTAATTATCACTATTAGTATAAATACAAGACATATAAACAGTAGCATTTTTTATAAAATAAAAATGGAGAGACCTGCCCAACAAAGGTGACAACAGTTGATTTTCCATTAGTTCCAGTAACTGCTAAGATCTTAATGCTTCTTGGAATGACTTGAGCTGCAAAATCCAACTCAGACATCACCCGTTTCCCCTGAATTTTCATGACACAGAAAAATTAATAAAACCTTTTTTCAATAAAGAAATCAACAGATGCAGGACAGGAAGCTTGCAACTAGTCCCTAAGGGGAGTCTGCAAGTTAACTGGCTGAAGTCGACAAATCCAAAAGCAACAGTCCAACTACTCACTATCCTAAATTATGTGCACTTGCAATCAAATTTTTAGATGCATCAATCGTGAGTGTTCATGATTTAATTATACTATTCTTCCCAAGTTAAATCTCACTTTTTATCCTATGTTATATGGCAACAGACTTGGCACTTTCTATATTCAACATAATAAACCAATAAAGACGTTGCCCTGCCTCTTGCATTTCCCAGGAGAAACAAAGCCTTATAAAGTAAATAGATATACTTACAGACTGCAACAAACAAGCAAGACCATAGCTTTCAACTGAAACTCCAGGAGAAACAACCACAACATCCATTCCTTTAGTAGCTCTCCATCAAAGTCACCAAGAATTGTTCTTAAACTTAAACCATCATTGTAATTCTCAAAAAGCGAATCTTTCTGCAATGCAATGGAACCCACTAAGCGTTTAAGCTATTTGATTAAATATTACAATAACACTAACTGACTAACAAGTACCGAGAAAATAGGAAGAGTGCAAATGCCCATTACCTCTAGATGGCCCAGATTCTGATTCTGGTCAATGGCAAGAACTGAAGCACCACTTGCAAGAGCAAGCCTTGCCGCAGCTCTGCCGGATTTCCCCAAACCAATTACGGCAACCGATTGGCCTTGAAGGTCCTGTTTGAGACAGAAAGATTTGATGGTTCTGGGTTTCGTATTCTTGGCTGAGTGAATTGGTTTCAGAGTTACAGTTTCATGTTTATAATAGTCACAAGCATGCAGCTTCATGCTGTGTGCATTTGCAAGTTAATGCACTGCAAAGCTAGACAAGTTTTCTAATTTCTAATGCATCCGTTTGTGTGTGTGAATTGTGAAGACGAAGCTCGATGACCTTGGACCCTGACCATAATCGTGGGCCTTATGGGCTTCCCATCACATGGGCCATTAACGCTTTCCAGTTACAGCAAAGAAAAAAGTTATTTTACGAAAATGACCTAAAGATAGGATCAATTTACAAAAATGGCCTAACTTAAAATTTACCTACTTTTGTAGTCAAAGAGGCAACGAATGGCATTTTGGACAATAAAATAACCCTTAAGTATGCTGATCAGGTAGACGAGTGATTTTTTTTTTTAAAAAATATTAATTATATATCATACTACTGATATTACATTAAATATTTATAAAGCGCTGTTATATGTCTCGAACTTAACCTCGAATTTTTCAAAACGCTGCATTTTAAAACAGTCACTTTTCCTTTTTAATTGCAGTTGTGCAGCACGTGTGTGTTAGTTTTAAAACGGTCCCTTGCCGATACAAGTACTGAAATCACGTGGATATGTTTTTTGTTAGGAGAACTTGGAATGAAGCCAAAACAAAGACCAGTAATCTGGTGTGATAACACAAGTGCAGCATCTCTTGCCAGCAATCCAGTATTTCATGCCCGAACTAAACACATAGAAATTGATGTACATTTCGTCAGAGAAAAAATTGCAAATGGTGAACAAAAAGTGAGATATGTACCGACAAAGGAACAAGTGGCAGATGTTTTGACAAAACCTTTGAGCTGTGATCGTTTCAGATTTTTAAGAGACAAGCTTAAAGTCTCAAACAGACAATTAAGCTTGAAGGGGGGAGTTAGAAAAGAGTCCAAGTCAGATGCCACATAATCGTGTGAAGCTGTCAAGCAATAACCTTGGACACAAAGCAAGAATTTGTATTCAAGGAAGGAGATCAACGAGATTGTAAATATGAGAAGAATAATCTCATGAAAATATTGTATAATTAAATGGTGATTCTTAACATGTAAACACCTACCATGTAAAGTATCTAGCCATGCATGTAAATAGCAGAGCTTTGTACAAAGAATAAAAAGAGCAATAAAAAAGCTATTCCTTTAAGAAATTTATATTGGTATCAGAGCAGGTAAGTCGAAATAATGGCTTCATCTAGTTCTGTAAATACCACCAATTCTGCCACCCATACAATACCACAAACAAATCCCACCACCTTCAATTTCACCGTCCCAATCAAACTAGATAGACAAAATTACCTGATATGAAAATCTCAAGTCCTGCCCTCAATCCGTGGCAATGAACTTGAAGGCTTCATAAACAGCACAAAACCTTGCCCAAACAAATTTCTGGTAGTTGTTGTAGATGACCAAACTGCAGAAACGACTATAAATCCAGAATATGCACTTTGGAAGAAACATGACCAACTTCTTCTTAGTTGGCTGTTGTCTTCAATGAATGAAAGTATCTTAAGTTCAGTCATCAGTTGCACCACTTCTTATGAAGTTTGGAATGCACTGGAAATGTTTTTCTCCTCTCAGTCAAAAGCTCGAATCGTACAACTTAAGATGCAACTTCAAACCCAGAAAAAGGGGTCTATGACTGTTAGTGATTTTTATTCCAAAATGAAAAACTTTGCTGACAATCTCACCGCCTCAGGAAATCCCATCACAGAAGAAGACTTAGTTCTCTATATTCTTGCAGGCTTGGGATCAGAATATGACCATGTAATGGTTAATATAACAGCAAGATCAGACACACTACCTCTTCAAGAAGTGTATTCACTTCTCTTGAACCATGAAAGCAGACTTGATCAGCTACATATTGCTGTTAACATAGCTTCTGATGGGAACATATCAGCAAACTATGTTCAATCTACTCAAAACCAAAGAAAATACAATAGTGGAAGAGGAAACAATCCAAGAGGTATAGGTAGAGCAAAAACAGCACAAACATCTGGCAGAGGAAAATCAAAGCCAATTTGCCAAATTTGTGGAAATGTAGGACACATTGCGTTCGATTACTGACATCGCTTTAAAGAAGACTATGAGCCACAAAGCAATAAGAAAAACCAAAGTCAAGCCATAGTTAATGTTGCAAAGATTGATTCAAAAAATGATCAAGGTTGGTACCTGAATAGTGGTGCTACAAACCATGTCACATATCATATTGAAAACCTTGAAACAAAATCTGAATACAAGGGAAGTGACAAACTTATGGTTAGTAATGGTCATAAGTTAAAAATAAATTATATTGGTAGATCCTCATTACATGTCCCATGTCAGAAGCCAATTATTTTAAAAGATGTTTTGCATGTCCCTCATATTACAAAAAATCTCCTTAGCATCTCTAAATTATTATCTGACAATGACTTATTTGTTGTTTTCAAGAAAAGTACTTGCCTTATACAGGACAAGATGAGGAAGAAAGTCTTGCTTCAAGGAACGGCTAATGGAGGATTGTATCTGTTGAAAACATCCTGCAAGACACCTGAATTCAGAGTCAAAAGTCCCCTTGCAACTTCTCTTTTTGCTTGTTAATAAACTTATGTTGTCACACAGCGAGTCAGAGTCCTTTAAGAGTCGAAGTCTAGAATCAACTTGTAATGGAGTCAATAAAATAGATACATTACATCAAAGATTTGGTCACCCTAGTGTTCAAATATTAAATGACATATTAATGTCATGTGATGTATCTAGTAACATCAATAAAATTTCCGTTCGTCAATTTTGTGCAACATGCCAATATGGAAAAGTAATAAACTAAGCCATACAAACTCAGCAACAAAAACAAAGGAACCACTCGAATTATTGCATCTTGACCTTTGAGAACCATCACCAATAGCCTCTGGAAACAACTATAGGTACTACCTAAGCATTGTAGATGACTATTCCATATTTACATGGATTTATCCATTAGTTGCTAAATCAGAAACCTTTTCCACCTTCCAAGTGTTTAAGAAAATGATTGAAACACAACTTGAAAAGAAAATTAAAACACTGCAAACAGATTGGGGGGGTGAATTCAGATCCTTTGTACCATTTCTCAAAGAAAATAGAATTTTATTTAAGCATTTATGTCCTCACTCTCATCACCAAAATGGAAGGGTGGAAAGAAAACATAGACATATAGTAGAAACCAGCGTAACCTTACTAGCACAAGCCTCAATACCTACAAAGTATTGGTGGCAAGCCTTTGAAACAACCACATTCTTAATAAATAAGATGCCGACATTAGTACTCAATTGAAAATCCCCATATGAGATAATCTATCACAAAAGCCTGATTACAAATTCATGAAGGTTTTTGGTTGTGCATGCTTTCCCTACTTAAGGCCATACAATTCACATAAATTAGATTTTCGCATTGCTAAATGTGTCTTTATAGGATATAGCTCTCAACACAAAGGATACATGTGCTTACACAGTAGTGGGAGAGTTTATATAGCAATAAATGTGGTTTTTAATGAGTTTGAATTTCCATTTCAAAATGACAAAGCATTTCAACCTACTGAGAAAAATACAGCCGTGTATCCATATTATGCTCAAATCCTAACAGTGCCACAGGTTTCTACTTCAGGATGTGTTTCAACTACATCTCCACCAGCAGTTGTTCAATAAGCAGGCTCCAACCTTCATTGTCCAACAAACCGAGAGCACCACATCCTTTCACCAAACCAAGAGACCAATACTACAGAACCTAAAACACCAGAACCAATCATGACAAACTCAGAAACGACAACAGAAAGTACCCAAAACACTACAGCTATAGAGTCAACAAGCCAGCCACAAACACTTCTCCCTAGTCACCCTATGATCACAAGAGCCAAGTCTGGGATACATAAACCCAAAATTTACACAGCAAAAAGATTAGCAAGAGAAAAAATTGACACTCCAGCAAGTGTATAAGAGGTGTTGAAAAATAAAAAATGGGAGACAACCATGAGGGAAGAGTTTGAAGCACTTCAGAAAAACAAAACCTGGGAATTGGTTCCACCCTTTCGGGATCAAAAGGTAGTAGAAAATAAATGGGTTTACAAGGTGAAGTATAATCCAGATGGCACTGTGGCAAGATATAAAGCGAGGCTTGTGGCTAAAGGGTTTCATCAAACAACGGGTATCGATTTTAACGAAACTTTCAGTCCAGTGGCCAAATCACCAACTATTAGAATTGTGTTGAACCTAACTGTTAGGAACAACTGGGATATCAAACAAGTGGACGTGAATAATGCATTCTTGCATGGTGAACTATGTGAAGAAGTTTTTATAAGACAACCAAAAGGCTTCGAGGACAAAAGAAAGCCACAATATATTTGCAAGTTAAAAAAGGCACTCTATGGCCTCAAACAGGCTCCAAGGGCTTGGTATAATAAGCTCAGTTCAGCTCTTAAAGACTGAGGGTTCAAACACTCAATATCAAACATCTCACTATTTTTTATGAACAAAGATAGAGATATAGTGCTGCTACTTGTGTATGTAGATGACATACTACTCACAGGAAGTAATAGGAGGATAATTGACGATATGATTCAGAAGCTGAATAAAAGCTTCTCTCTGAAGGATCTTGGCTCATTAAAATACTTTTTGAGAATTGAAGTAGAAAAGACTACTGAGGGAATGCATCTATCGCAAGGGAAATACATCACTGACCTCCTACAACGAACAAGAATGGAAAATTGCAAAAGCATGTTTACACCAATGAGCACAAGTACTAAGTTGAGAAAGGAATGAGGGAAAGCCTTCAGTGACAATACCCTGTACATGAGTGTAATTGGAGGCCTACAATATATGCTACCTTAACAAGGCCTGAAATAACATATGCAGTGAACACACTAAGCCAATATTTAGAAGCACCTAAACAAACTCATTAGGAGGGGTGTAAGAGAATTCTCAGATACTTGAAATGAACCTTAAATTATGGCCTACACTTCACACCAAAAGGAAAAGCAGGACTGATGTATTTCACTGATGCAGATTGGGCAAGTGATCAAGATGACAGCCGGTCTACTGGTGGTTACTGTACCTTCCTTGGTGGGAATCTAGTCTCATGGAGATCGAAAAAACATAAGGTGGTGGCACACTCTAGCACTAAATCAGAATATAGGTCCTTTGCCGATACAAGTGCTGAAATCACGTGGATATGTTCTTTGCTGCGAGAACTTGGAATGAAGCCAAAACAAAGACCAGTAATCTGATGTGATAACACAAGTGCAGCATCTCTTGCCATCAATCCAGTATTTCATGCCCGAACTAAACACATAGAAATTGATGTACATTTCGTCAGAGAAAAAATTGCAAATGGTGAACAATAAGTGAGATATGTACCGACAAAGGAACAAGTGGCAGATGTTTTGACAAAACCCTTGAGTTGTGATCGTTTCAAATTTTTAAGAGACAAGCTTAAAGTCTCAAACAGACAATTAAGCTTAAAGGGGGGAGTTAGAAAAGAGTCCAAGTCAGATGCCACATAATCGTGTGAAGCTGTCAAGCATTAACCTTGGACACAAAGCAAGAATATGTATTCAAGGAAGGAGATCAACGAGATTGTAAATATGAGAAGAATAATCTTATGAAAATATCGTATAATTAAATGGTGATTCTTGCCATGTAAACACTTACCATGTAAAGTATCTAGCCTTGTATATAAATAGCAGAGCTCTGTACAAAGAATAAAAAGAGCAATAAAAAAGTTATTCCTTTAAGAAATTTATATCAGCATCAATAACCTAGCCAAGGGGAGCCGTGTGGCGCTTTGTGAGTGGATGAGGAGGGAGAGAAGTTGACCCGGTTTGACCCGCAAAACGTGACCTGACCCGCAAACGTGACCTGGTTGGATTTCACGATCCTGGCCACTCTACCGGCCGATCAAGGTATTGATCTGAAGCTTAGTCGAATGTCGTTTCCTTGCCATCCACGCCGTTGAAAACCAACAGGAACACCGCGATTTAGCTCGAAAGAATTGTGGCTCCAACCACCTCCGTCATCGTCGATTTCGTCGGAGTTTGGACGCACCACCGCGTGAGTTCTACTCCCTCGATCGCATGATGACGGTGGTCCATCGTCTGTGGGCTCATTTGTCGTCTGTGCTGGCTATTCGCATGACCGTTGGGTGATTGCTATTTGTGGGTGTGATTGCTATTTGTGTTGGAGTATGTGGTTTGTCAATTGGAAAGTGAGAGAGTGCGTGAGTGTGGTTTCTAATGCAGATTAAATTGAAAACACATCGTTTTCAATTTAATCAAAATGACGTCATTTTTCTAATTCGGACCGCGATTCTGGGTTAAATTAGGGGGAAATAGTTTTTTCCATATTTATAACCCTCACAAAATAAAGGATGTTCCTACTCTTCTCGCTATTCCACTTGTATTTCGCGAGAAAAAATAATTTATAAGTAACTCCACACAATTATGCATAATGTTTAATTAAAAGAGTTTGAATCTACGGGGACTCGAATCTTAGTTTTCAAATTCATACTTAATTATGAGGATAAATTAATTATGAGGATAAAAGTTTAGCACTAGACCAAAGGCCTAGTGGCTAGCAGACGAGTGATTTAATGTTGACGCTAGTAAACAAAAAGTTGACATTGGCAAACTCCTAAAATGGATAAAACAATAGTATCATAAATGTAAATTGAGCAATTTTGTTGAATAGCCAAATATTCGGTCTAACTATAGGCTAACCTACTCGCGGAGGTGAGCGCATGTTAGTTTCCTTAAGACATTCTCTGTAACTAATTACAAATTTCAGTCTTTCATTTGTCACGCTTCGTTAACGTTATTTGTCGTTAACAATAGCACATCCACCATTCAACTGTAATTAATCATAACTAAATTTTCCAGACAACCCCTCCATATTTCCTCCTCAACTGCATTCCCAAAACCAGATCACAGATTCACAGATTCTAATCATCAGTCACCGACGGTCATGATTGCGATCACTGTCAGAGAGGTGACAAACAATCAAAGACAATGAGGACGCAGCCACACGAAATCAATCCCAATTCCTCGACAAGTCGACGCGGCGCACTCTATTATAAGTACTCTACGCGGTTGAAAAATTGTTTCATTTTACAATCGCCGGGCTTTTCGAATTTCCCTCCCTATATTCAAGTAAAACATCACTCTACTCTCTCTCTCTCTCTCTCTCTACTCATACTCTCTCGCTTAGCTTTACGAGAACTTTACCAACAAACACACATGACACGTTGCATTTTTTTCTTTTTTGGTTGCAGCGCCAAACATGGCCTTGATTTTTCTTTTCTGGTTTCTCATGTCCGCGATTAACATAGCTCTCATTGCTTCAACCTTTTATCAGGTACAATCATCAATTCTGTTTTTATTTCTCTCATTATTGATCTAGAAACTTTCGGATACCGATTTTGTACTCTTTGGCTGCTGAGAAAACTGAGGTTAACTAGTTTAGATATTGCGACGTATGTGTGTGTATTTGTATCTGTTTTCGTTTGGTTAGTCATGATCTCTGTGAATCTAGTTCTGATGCTTTAGTTTCAGATTCTTTGAAATATCTAAACCCTAAGGTTTTGTTTGGCTGCCGAGAAAATTATACGATTGAAGGAAAATGGAAAATGAAGTTTGAAATTACAACACCGTACTTGTTTCCGTTTTCTTAGCAACATGAACTGGAAATACTAATATGACATGTTTGTTTGTACTCTTTTGGTTAATGTAAAGCGTAGTAGTGCTGCTGTTTGATTGCTGAGAAAGTCAAAAGAAAACGAAGGAAAACAGAGATCTCAAGTTTAAATGTTGTGCTTTACTGCTGCTTATTTGGATAATTGAAATCCTAATTGCTCATAGCATGTTTGCATGGTGAGAAAATGTAGGAATATAAAGGAGAATGGAAATTATTTAAGTCTGGACCTGTACCGTATGGCTTGACTTTTTCTTACTTGATTAAACTCTAATGTGAACTGTTTGTCTGCTGAGAAGACTGATAAAATGAAAGAAAACAGGAATTTGAAAGACTAATATTTAGAAGTTAAGACAGATAAAGAGATAAGAGACTCAAATCATTACTTACTGTATTTGCCACATGTTAAATTTGTTATAGCTGTTTGGTTGCGTAGAAAACTGAGGAAAAGTAGTTGAAAGTAGAGATTTGAAATCTTTCAATACCATAATTTTGTGGATTTTTTTCTCTTTCATGAAAAAAACTCAGCTTAACTCAATAATTGTGCTATATGTTTGATTTTATCTTCATTTCATGTGTACCTCCGTATCTGTGTCAAGATTTGCAATAGGTGTTAAATATAATACAAATGTTTATTCTGCCTCAAGGAAAGTTGTATTCAATTCCCTAATTTGTTGCTTGAGAAGTGTATCAATCAAAAGTTTTGTCACTCTATTGCTTCAATAACCTGATTTAGTTTATACTTTCAAAAATGCACTTTAAAATATATGGAAAACCAGCATATCGTTTTTGTCAGGAAACTAGTCTTATTAGAATGTTAGTATGTTATTATCTTTTATTATCCATGCTAATGGATGTCTTCTTTCCTGCTGTCATTGATTTAGTTGACATATGACTCTTTTCTCTTTCTATTCTCCCAAACCTAAATGGCTAGTTTTTTTTTTACATTATAAATGCTAGAACCATAAACTCCCACAAACATACACATATACGAACTTAAGAAATATAAAGGAGAAAGGAAGAGAGGCATGCAGTGTCATCATGTTTCATTATGTGTGATTATGCTAAGTTTTATGCTTTGGTTCTCTAGTCTAATATATCCAAAATTTCTGTATGATATTTGCAGCTTTTATGCTTGTTGGACTTGGAGTCTGATGATATAAATCCTTTTGAAGCGTCATCTCGCATCAATTTTTGGGTTGAGCCTGAGTTTCTTCTGCAAGGATTGTTCTGCATTCTGCTTCTTGTGACAGGCCACTGGATCATGTTTCTTCTTGGTGTACCTCTTGTGTGCTACCATGTGAATCTGTAAGTGTTTTCTCAGGTTGAACCAAATTTCTTGTATTGTTAAGATATGATAGTTGGCAATATCAGAGATAGGAAAGTTCAAAATAGTTATGTTGCTTGAGCTGATTGAGAAAAGATTGCTCTAATTTTATATTGCTGAATTGGCTAGGCTTCATTTAAGGAGCATGAGTGACCAGACTTTATAGGTATTGCTATGACACCATTGGTTTAACTAGATTATTCTGAGCATTTGTAAGACTGGAGTGACCAGACTTTATAGGTATTAGTATGACACCATTGGTCTAACTAGATTATTCTGAGCATTTGTACGACTGTTGAAAAGTGAATTTATTTATGTTTTATAAACTGAAACTGATTTTGGAGTAATCTTTAGGCTTTCCATATGACTTCGTTATTGTGGAATTTTCAAAAGTTTAAGCAGTAATGAGTGCATCGACTGTAAATTAAGGACTTTATCTTCTCTGTCTTGTAAAGTATCTCACTTGATTTTTGATGCAGATGATATATCTACTGGTAGTGACATCCAGAAAAATGAAACTTCTAGTGCATGAATCAAATTCCTGCTCTCCTTTTTCTCATAACTCTGTCCAGCCTGGATGTTAGGTTTTGAACAAAGTGATTTTCCTAAAACAATGTGATAATTATGGGGAACACGTTGTCTCTTGCTTTTCAGTAGTCATTATATGTCCAAATGGTTCATTTATTGTAAAATTTATGTTCAACTACTTTTGTTCTTTCGTCACACCATATAACAAGTTATTATAGTCAATGGCCTTGAACTCTAGAGATTGTAGTGGTTATCTAGGAAATGCTTGCCTAAGTATTACCTATCTTGGCAAACTAAGATCTGGGGAAAATAGAATTTCTAAACTCATAGACAAACCTATTAATTAAATATTTCAGATATCTGACATCTAGAAGACAAATGAGTGTGTGAAATGCCTGAACAAACTCTCAAGTTAATCACTGTGAATAATATTGAATTGATTGCCTAGGAGTTAAAATTGTAGAATTAGTTGGATTGAAGACATCAAGGTTTAAAAGGATTATAGCATCAGCAGTGGATACATGAATGATATCATGGAAAAGGAACTCTTTATTACATAAAGTTTGTGATTAATCAACTTCTCTAGGAATGAAAATTATGGTATTATGAGTTTTAACTTGCATATAACATTTGTGAGTTTCCCTACCTGCTCTGGACATCGTTATGTTCGGTTGAATAGTTTCTGGCTAGGCTTGTCTCTATTTATAATATTTTTGTGGATTGAACTTAAGGCATTTATGTTCTTCCATAACCTTACTATTTGAATGTTCCAGGTATATGAAGCGGAAGCATCTTATTGATGTAACTGAAGTTTTCAGAAACCTCAAGGTTGAGAAGAAGTTTCGACTTGCCAAGCTGGGTTTCTATGTGATTTTCTTCGCTCTGGTCATAGCCAAGTATGTTCCGCACTGAGTACATAACTATCATTGTGGCTTATATTTTTTACTCTTTTGTCAGTGTATTTGACTAGCCTTATTTTATTATTATTATTATTTTCTTCTAATTAAGTTTATGCCTGTCATTTGGGTGTAGCATTATTGCTGTTGGCAAATTTTGGGTCTCCCATTCGGGCTTTGGAGATTTAGACATACGCTTCTCTATTTTAGAACACTAGGGAATAGCCTTACAAGTGATTCCATGTATGTAGCTGATTGCTCTGAAGTAGGGTAGCATTTGATCCACAAGGCACTTACAGTATACATTCCTGTTATTTTGATATGCACGAGTTACTTTCGTATTTATTTTATTCTTATTATGATGCTGCTGCCTCTTTCTTAGTCATATTTTACCTGTGTGAATTTTCAAAATATGATGATGACCTTTTTCATTAAGGAATAAATTTTCATTGCAATATTTTGAATGTAGTATTTGGATTTTTTTTCATTTTTAAGACTGAAGGATTTGATTAATTTGCACTCCCTGCTGTTTATACTATTACAGTCGTGGCATACTGGTTAAAAAGGTTTAAGAGAATATTTCAGACCTTCAAATTTTATTCTTGCAGAACCAAGTTGAAATATACCATCATTTGTTTTAACAATCCGTACAAAGTGTTAGGACTTCGAATCTTTTTGGGCTCCTTTTTAACTTCCCCATTGATCTACAGGCACACTGATGATTGCTAGTGAATTTCTTTCCTCCCTCTCGTATTATTATTATTTTCTTTTGAAGAGTAATTCCCTTCTCAAGGAGAACAGTAAACATTGTTTCTCTCTCCACCCTCTTCTATGCTGATGATAAGTTGTTATGTGCAGGCTTGCAATGGCAGGCTTTGAAGCTTTAGCTGGCAAGGATGAAAACCCACTTTCATTCTAATCCCCACTGCTTTGAACAGTGTGGTATCCAGGCTTCTAGGCCAAGTCTTCCATACTTCTGATCCATGTAAACAACAAACCTTCTCTCACACAAATAGATTTGTTAGTACTCGGAAGTGAAAATGAGTTTTACTGCACTGTTTCTCTGATTGGGTGTCCTTGGCTATTCCTGGGAACCAAAATGTTCACATCGGTACATAGATTTGAAGACTGGTTAATGAAATGACATGTCATTCGCCATTTTATGGAATTTTATGTCATCTTTGCACTCATTATATAGCTTTCTGGTCATTCGCCTCGGCCTTATGTTGAAATATCTTGAGCAAATGACTTTGTTCATCCGAGCTGGGATGACCAAATGCAAACTGGGGCAAGCCCATTCACTTACTGTTGTTCTCATCCTTTGCAACTTCTCAGAAGCACATTTCACTGAAATGAAATGTTTTGGGCTTTGATTTTCTTTCAATTTTCACTAAAAATTTGGTCCAGCCCAAGGATCATTTGTGAAAGATATTGATCTCATAAGACATAAATGCTTGGAGATTCTAGAGAAGCTGGTACAGTTGATCCATCAGGTAAATTGCCAAACAGTTTACTTTGTGGAAACTTCCTCAATGCCTTCGGGCCTGAAAATGACTAAGGCCTGCAGTTTTTGGGCCCACTCTATCTTCCACTAAGTGTCCAATACCCGACAGCTGGCCAGACCCGACAAACGACAGCTTGACAACAGCTCGGCCTTTCCCTGTAGAAGCAAAAGCTACCAATAATTGATACTTGGGCCCATTTTCAAACATCATCAAGGCCTACGGACCCTCAGTTCAGTGGGCTCCGCTTCCGTGATTGGAGCTTTTTAACCACTCGATTTGCCGACCCTACCAAACCTGAATTGTTTTCCGTGACCTGTTGGGTCGATTTCGGGTCCTGGACTTCATTGTCAGTTGTCTTACTGCCTTCCCCCATGTGGGTCCAGGTATCATCAAAGGCCTGCTTATATCTGTGTGGGTCGATGTCAAGTAGGCCCTTGGGACAATATCTGACCGTTGGATGTACCAGCCGGGCCCTTTTCCTCTTGATTATTAATTCAAGGGCTGTTTAGGAAATTGGAAAACAGAATTTGGGGGCCCACTTTTTCTGCTGTCCTATGCTGTTCGGGAAACTTGTTGTGGAGTCTTGAACATGATAAGTTTCAATTCCCATGTTACGATATGGGTTTCTGCAGCTCTGCTTCTTTCAGGTTTTTAAACTGAAACTACACTTTTAAGTGTGTTTGTTAGGGCACATTGTGTATCAATAATGTGGCAGCTGCTAAGTAAGTTGCATTATAAGTAACTTATAACAACCTAAAAGTAGTCGTTCAGTACAATAAAATGATAGCATGTGAAACAAGTTAGAGATTATGGATAATTACATTTGAATTTATTATAAATTACATTATATACAACTTAACAAGACCCAATAATATCCATTTGCCTGCAATGCTTTCTCTGTTTATTACCTTTTTCCTTTCTTTTCAATCAATTAAGTTTTTTAGGAATCTGAGTAAAGTGAACGAAAAAAGTATAAAACTTTGTTCGTGTTATCGGATACGATCAACTCGAGTAGTTTGTGAAATATAATACTTTAAATAAATACACTTTATATAATATTTTAATAATGTTAGAGTTATAAATTTTTTTTGCATAAATTGATGTGACATAATAAAATTAGTTGAATAAAAAAATATATAGACTATATGATTTATTTTCGTTAATAATATCTCAACTAATCAATAATGCTATGTCACTCTAATAACTTGTACAAAGTAATTTTAATAAAGAGTTTTGGTTCTAGCACTACTCTTGCTTAACATAAGTTTTATTTATTTAGCTTCAAAATTATTTCAGTTTTTCCCTACTAATATAACTATAAATAAGTTGGTTTTAAAAAAAAATGACTTGATTCAAGCATTTATAATCTGTTTGGTAGTGTGGTGAGGTAGCTGAGACTAAGATATTTGGTAACACTTATATTTAGGTTTTGGCAGCTTAATAAATTTTTTTTCTCAACTTATACTCTACAGCTGCAGTTTTTACTTCACATCAACTGCAACTTAAAAAATATATGACATGTTTGGGGCAGTTGCGCGGTGGCGCAGCTACTCACCAGGCCAATTTTAGGGGAATATTTCCCTAGAATTAGCCTGTGGAGCAGCTGCGCGGTGGCAGCGCAGCTGCCCCAAACGGATCTATAATATCTTACGCTTAAACACACTCTTAGTGAACACACCCTTAGTGAACTTGAATTCAGTATTAATTTTCTTGTACTTATTTTATAATATAATCTCCTACCGCATATATATTTAATATATTTAATTACTTATATAACAACAACCAATCACAATCTCAATGAAAAAAATCAGACCCTATGCCGTGGTCCTCCATATATATTAAAAAAATCACTTGCAGCCAAACACGACTTTTGGATTGTGTTGTATATATTGTAGATTGTACTAGTCTTGATGTGCTTATAGAACTTGGAGAGAGGTGGAGGACAATGCCGTTCTGGTGGTCCCGCAACCACTGAACAAGTGGGACCCAATTGGATTTTGACACCTGTCACTGCCAATGGTGTAAAACTGTGTCTGTCCATTATTTATTTTCTTTGAACTTTGATGCAGAAAGGTCTTGAAATGAGGAATGGGATACTTTATTTCTCTCTTTTAATCTTTCATAATCTTTTAAATTTAGTGAAAAAAAATTAATTTGATTATAAATACAGTAAAAAAATTGGATTGATTATCAATATCAAAATTTAAAGTTCAATCTAACTAAGTATTTATTTTGTTAAGAACAATTATGAGAGAAGAAACGCTACAAGGAAATTCTTGTCCTCTAAATAAAATATCAGAAAAATTGTACAATAAAATATTTTAAAAAAGTGTTTTTTGGACTTTACATTAAAATGGATACCAGATTATGGGCCTATGGGCTATGTTCACGTGAATCGCATGCGGATCGGACCCACTTAAGCCGATATTCTCTTAGTTATTCAACGTTTGATGATCACGAGGTAAAAAAAAAAAATGATGATCATGGGAGATTTATTTAATATTTGTGACTTGTGAGCGGATTTCGGTGATAATATCTATTGTCGCCCTTTTGTGTTCTTTCAAATCTAAACGGGGATGAATCAATTTTATGCATATCTTGAATCTATTCATCAATTGTATTATCTTTTTGCCAACTTTTTATTAAATTCAAAGATAGTTATTATTAATTTGACTATCTTATTTTGAAAATTTCCATATTTAATATTGAATTTATGTTTCATATAATCATATCCAAATTTCAAAATTAGATATATGGTTGTATAAAGGGGGACAAAACAATGTTATCACTTTGTAATTTGGGATAATCTTTGTTTTTTGGTAACTTGATTTTTTTTTAATTTGCCTATATTTTTTAATATTATATGTTACATCCCTTAAGTTTTGTAATGGTGCAACTCATATGTTCTGAGCTCGAAATAATTAGAAGAAAAAAAAATCCCCACCACATGTGTTAAAAAAAAGTGATCTATCATTATTCTAATAGATGATAAATGCACTTTTTTTAGTATTACGTAAGTTGGTCTTTGTTTTTAAAAAAAAAATTCAAATGTTATTTATATTATGAAATTTAACTCACTTCACATACAATTCCAAGTTCTAACGAGATTAAAAAAAATAAATTCATAATATTTAGAATCAATTAAAGAACCTTAAACAATTTAGTCTACTTGTTTATTCTTGTTTTCTTTCTTTATTCTTTTTGAAAAAAAAGCAAAATAATTACACTAATATTTGCAAATTGAATGGTGATGTGGCACACCACCATAGCAAACTTGGGAAATCCTCCTATAATGCAATTGCAACCTAATTTTAGGATTAGTCTCACTTATGGGTCGCAATCCCATTAATGATGAACAATTATGAGTCAAAAAATCAATCAATGAAATTATTAATACTTAATTATTTGGAAAGCTTTCATTTTTATATTTTGATTGATTGTGGGCCTTAATACCAATATTAAGGAGGACATAATTGATGTCCACTGTCCAACACAAATTATTATAATCTGCATTTAATAATTGAGATTGTTGTTTTCATTAATATGCTATTGTGACAACTCTTTAATGAATTGCTTGTGTAATTTTTAGCATTCTTCACTCCCCTCCCCCACCCCCCCCCCCCCTCCCCTTAGTTTATAAATTTATTTGAACATTCAAAAAATTATAATACATTAAAATCCATCTTCCAAACCCTAGTCTTACATCCCAAATTTGAAATTTAAAAAAAAAAGTTTATTAGTGTGAACTCATAAAAATATATTGGAATAAAAATTCTAAGATAATTATAGTAGTAGTTGGATGGTAGCTATTACGTTAGTAAATATGTCTGAGAAATGTTAGCAAACATGTAGCAAGCCAATGCACAATGTTGGATGTGAAAATGGTGCTTTCAATTTTACATCATTTTCATGTAGCTGGACTAGATAAAGCCGTGCAATTGTCTATTTCACTTGTTCTCTCAATATACACTCACTCATGCATCTACCAAATTATTGATTAAAAAACATCTTATCTCTACTTCTATAACCAATAAATTAAAATTAAAATGGGGAAATGTGTAGGGAATGAGGATTTCATCTCATCCATGTCTTCTCTCCGAATAAAAAATTAGGTAAAAAGTTTTCCCTGCCCTTCTCGAATAAGAAATTGAATATAAAATTATATCCATATCCTCTCCGAATGAGAAAAATTCCCGAGGAATTTTTGTCATCCCTACTCATGCATTTACCAAGTTATTGATTAAAAAACATCTAATCTCTACTTCCAGAACCAATAAATTATCGACACGCATATATATTTACTCCTACGTAATTAATTGAGAGGTACTCGTAGTAAAAAAATTTAACGGAGAAGGAATATATGTAAAATTAGGGGCACCCAAGTGTTTATATGCGGACAGTGTATGAACTTGTTGTATGATTGGAAGTGGGAAAAATATCAGCTCTGAAAAAGTACTTGCGATCATGATGAGATGTCATTTTTCCTTGCTCAACTTTCTCTTCCTATTTCTGGGTAATTCAAAATCGGAATCATCTCGTCAGGTAACCTGGAATGGTAAAAGGTGCCCCGTGCCCGGCTCCTTTCACAGGAACTTGCCCATATGCCTTTGCAAGTTTCCAGGCCCCAGGGGTGAAAGATTCTTTACAAAATACTTGCACTCGATTGTGTTCGCGAGTCCTGGAAAGGGACACACCCTCCCTGTCAAACTTGGCTTTTGCTATATAGCAAGCTATAGAAATTTTGATATGGCAAGCACCTTTTTCCCACTTTGGAGCCTTGAGAGCTACGCCTCAAACAAATCCATTTCGTTTCTTCACAATATTATGTTTCACTGTTTGTGTATCGTGTTTATGTAATCTGTTATTAAAGAGTTTTTTTTTTTTTTTTTTTCACGAGAAAGAGTTTCTTTTATTACTATTGTTGTTGCCTTGTCAGTTTATTAACAAGCGACTCAAAAAAGGAGTTTATGGAATCCGTCCTGGTTTAATTCGTTTAAAGTTCAATCTGAAAATATGCTCTCAAAATAGAAGGAATTTACTTCTAAGTGATGAGAAATTTTGCTCCCACATTATACATAACGAGACTTGAACTTAGGTAACGATAATTTAGTCGTTAATAGATGTTTACTTTGAACTTGTCATTGTTATAATGTGCTAGCTTGTTGGAGTCATTACTGGCATTAGACCAACGGTTCACAATCACCTTCTAAAATGGGGCAGTTCCTGAAACGAGCTTCAGCCGCTTGCCAAATTGGTCTTATTGATAACAACGAGGCTTCACAAAGATATTTGTTGAGTTTTGTGTGAATCGGAATCGGAATCGGAATTTACTTGTAAATACTTAAAAAGGCAGCGTAAATTTACCATATTAAGCTGATGGGCTAAAGAGGCCCGGCCTAAAATCAAGAGGGCTTTAGGCTTGATTGGAAATTAAGAGCTCAATGGAGAGGAACAACTATTTTGGCAGTAAAAGCAGTTTACCGTGGTGAAACAAAAGATAAAAAGAGTTTTTTTTTTCTTATCCTCTCTAATCTCTTGTTTCCTTGCATCGATATAAACTTAGTCTACTCTTTTTTTCTTTGCTGAGATAGGGTTGACCTTCAAATTTGCACCATTTAATTAAGAGGTGGTCAATGGTTAAATCTATTGGGTTTTGTTAAATTTAAGTCCAATTCATCATATATTGGATTTCATATTTTGGATCCAATCCAATCCAATCACTAATTAAAATCAATGTAATTCAAACCAATAAAAAGTTAAAACTTAATTTAATCTAATCCAATCAATCCAATTAAAATAAAAGTATATTAATAACAATCGTCAATTTCTCTTCAAAAATAACTCCTTTAATATTTCATGATTCACATACAATGTTTTATTATCATATGGTTGAAAAAAAACACAATTGAAATTTGTAAATTGAAAGCAAACAATGGTTGCAACTTGCAATTTGTACTATGTATTATCATTGTATATTCATAGTTATACAAAATTACGTTTTATTTTTTTAGCAAGTTAAATATAGATGTGACATGTAGCTTTTTTAAAAAAAAAAAAAATTGATTGGATTGGTTTATCCATAAACCAACTCAATAATATTGAATTTTTCAATTTACAATCCAATCCAATCAAAAGATTAATATGACAAAAATTGGATTGATTTGAATTAGATTGAATTGGATCTTAAACACTCCTGCATCTAAAAGATTTATTAATGGAACAAAACGTAAAGACAAATTAATATCTAATAAGAATTGTGAACAGTCTATTTTAATGCATACTTGAGATTTTCTCATTTTGAGTTTTTGGTATGTAATTAAGTATCTACTTTGATTATATTGTTCCACCCATAATTATATATCTTTGAGCTTTTGACTGACAATCAAATAATAATAAAATCTTGTTGAACATGTTTTCAACCTTTCTTTATCTTTTTTCTGAAAAGCTAAGTGGCATTTAGAAAATGATATTAGATACTAGGTAGACTCTAAAGATTTTACATGGTCCAATTTTATAGCAAATTAAACTCCAAAAATGTAGCTGAAATTGGGCCAATTTCAACTTAGATCAAAATCAAGAGAGGTAGAGTTATCCCTACCTAGCAATTGGTTAGCCATTTGACTAAAAGTACTGTTTAAGGCTTGGACCACTCTCACTAGTTGGCTAACCCATAGGCATTGCCTCCCTTCTGGATTCATGTTGTACTGCCAAAACTAAAAAGCATCTTATTTGGAGCGACTCAAAGCCACCAATATTTCACATCATTACATTAATTAGGTGAGTTCAATTGAATTTATTTTCTCTTGTCAAGTAATCAAGATTCATAAAATCTTAACGTTGCATTGAAATTGACTTTTGATTTTATTGTTTGAAAAATAAAATTTGATTCAGCCAAAAATAAAAAAAATATATAAATAAATAAATCTACTATCTTTATCAATTAGTGTTTGAACTCCATATCTTGAGCAAGTATCTTGAGCAAAGACTTTATAACCAATAAGGCGAAACACTAGCCATTATGAAGACACTTTGAAAGATAGGATTTGTTTCAAAATTTTCCCACATTTCACATCCCATGAACATTGAGAGATTTGGTCCATTTGAGCCAAAGGGTAAGGCTTCACCATTTCAAGATTTTGTGGCCTCATCTATCTACTCTTGATGTTTTTCTTGTTATTATTTCTATTTATAATCACAACAATTTTTCATCTGCACAGTGTCCCTGAGGTGAGGCCTTAGGTTAATTTAAGGCATAAAATAGATCAGAAGGGTCCCCATTTTTCCCAAATTATTTTCTCTTTTGTTTACTTTTTCCAGAGATATTAAGACACCCCTTTTAATGCAATTTACACGAAATTATTAAACTCTACAAAAATATAGGCTTCAAAAGTATATATAGTACTATAAGCTTACAGTCTATAGCCAGCTTGAGCCTGGACCAGAATTAATTATGCTTAGTCCTTATTCACTATATATTAGGTTTTTTTTATCACTACTTCCATTTTGTGTATAACATTTTGGAACATTCTCATAGGTCTCAAGGGTTAAAACACGTATGAGGGGCTACTTAACTCTAGCACCTCAAATTCGATTAGTTACATGTCATATTAGAGAACAAGATATGATAAAAAAAAAATGGATAAACCTTCCACATATATATAATCTATATTTAAAGGAAACTTATATACAATCAAATATTTATAATTGAACATAGATTTATACTTTTATATCATTTTAGTGTGTGTAAAACTAATTATTTAAACCGACCAATACACACACACACACATAATTTTTAGGTGTGTGTAAGACTAATTATTTGAATCGACCAGTATAAAAAATTTTGAGACGGTCAAAGAAATTTGGGGTTCTAATTTCGTTAGGTGAAAAAATAGTTTATTTATGTAGTATATAAAAGATTTGTTCTCTTATTCCTTTATTGAGTATGAGAATAATAGAATCAAAAAATATAATTTGTAGAAGAAAGAGAACAATAAGCATTTTCCGAAAAATCAAACAGTTCTCTTGTGTCCACTCGGAAGATTTCTCGAAGGAGTCTATTGAAGACGAGATTAGCCATGTTTTTATATACTTGAAAATCAATTAGGCCAAGCTTAAGCTTTCAATTTTTCTTAATATGTTATTTGGATCGAGCTTAAAAATGACAGAATTGATCATCCTGACCCGATTTGACCCATTGGCATGCCTTATATTTTACCAACCTACTAATAATATTCATACCGCAAAATTATATGTACAGTAATTTTCATACCAAAAAAGGCAAAATTACTTTTGCCAATTCTCACACAATTGAAGGCCTTAATAAATGATGCCTACCCATTAATATTGACCTCAAAAGAAACAGCTTTGCCAATTCACTCTCAAATTGGAGGCCTTAATTAAATGGCCTACCCAATAAAATTGACCTCAAAAGGAAGAGAGTTCTAGACTAGATGGACAGAATTGACTAGAGATTTAGAGGTCGTTTTACACTTTACAATTCAGTCCAGAAAACACAAGTGTGGCTAAAAGCCTACAAGTAAATATTAATTGATGAATGATGATAGTCATTAATAGCTACACTAAATTGAGGCAGTCAAACCCACCAAACTTAGAGGTCAAAATTCCAAACTCCATTCTATTTTATATATTTTTTTATACTTTTATTTTTATTACCCCAAGGTTTACCCCAAGTCTACCTTGGTACCCCTGTTATTTTCCTATCGTGTAGGGCAAACTGTAAATAAAATAAATAGTGGAATAATAGTTTATTGATATTTATTTTTGGGGTTATAATTAAATGCAAGAAAATGACGGGTCATCTTCTACAATTTATAACACTGTCGGACTTCGGTTCGTGTCCGGTCCCCGCTCCATGGGACCGGAACAGTAACTTGCGCCCTACGGTTCGGTCCTTTACACTACACACTGGTTCGATTTTTACATTACGGTTCAATGGCTGTCCAACTAGATTGAGTTAGATTTAAGGTCAGGCTATGAACGGGTCTGTGTACGTGCCATTGAAGATCATTAAAAAGATCATGATTAGAATTTAATATTTTGTTTGGTTTGCTCTATTTTAGTTGTCGAATTTACTACGTGTTGGTTATTAATTAGTTAAAATCCAATTAATGGTGTTTATAAACTGAATTTAAACGTAATAAAGATTTATCTATTTTCAACCTACTTTTTCAATCTCCTTTATGTTGGACAAAATTTTTAGATTAGAGTTTGCTAGAATATTAAAAAAAAATTACATTTTTTCTTTGAATTACAAACTACAATTTGATGATAGTTTTAAGTCTAATCCCAAGTTGAAATAGAATTATTTAAAAATAATATTTAGAAGAAAATCAAGTCTGACATAATATAAAGAGCAGGACTGAAAGTAATTTTCCTATAAGTTATTGAGTGGCTCTTATAGATATTATAAATTAAAAGAATAATTTATGAAAAATATTTTAAAATATATACTTTCACATTAATTATATTTTTTTTTCTTATTGTTTTGGGTAACTATTAAATTTAAAAGAATTAATTATGCAGTCTTTCAAAACCCCAATAATAAGAATCCACAAGACTTTTTTTTTAAAGAAAACGTTTTTATTATTTATGATGTACATAGCATTATTGTCCTGCGAAAAAAATTACGTGCACATGAATGATTAGTTTATTCTAGTAAAAAGAAAATTTTATATGAGACCGACACATCATATTATTTATATATTTTTTATATTTTAACTATATATATAATAATGAAAAATTATAATAAGAAAAAAAAAAACATTTAAGTTGTTAAAAATAACTCATTAAATGATCATATTTATACTGTCCCGTCTAAACTTTTATCGTGTACAATGTTAATATCATTTTTTGTTCTACTCTAAAAAAAATACATCTCTCAATCAAATATATAACAGTAAATATACATGTGACAAAATCTCCTCTGTACCTAAAGTGCATTCAGACTTTTTTCCTTAATTTTTGATGTATTTTTTAAAATTATTTTAATCCCATCTTTTGCGGAAATATTCGTACATATATCATAGGGTAAAACAAACAAATCAAACGGTTGGATCTTGTCCAAATACGGTAGACGCATTATATACGGTAACTACGACATTACTAATATATATTCGTGGGTCCCAATTTCAACCCAGCTCTCCGTTTTTCCACTTTACCACTTCCTTCTCTCATCTCAACGAACTGTACAGTTGTAACTGTACATCATTTGCGCCAGTCTCTCGACTCTCTCTCTCTCTCTCTCACTAAAAGCTTCCCACAGAATTCCCATATAATTACAATCAAGTCCAAACGGCAGCAACGTTGCTTTCTCCCTACTTCAAATGGCTCACAAGCAATCTCTTCTCTTACACTCATAAAAGGCGATACCCAATTCCACAGACACTCACAAAACAAAAAACATCTCTCTCTCCTTATCTTTCTCTCTCATTTTCCTCTCAAATTCGATTAAAATTCAAGTTGGTTTTTTTTTTTTTTTGGGTTCAAATGGAACCAACGGAACACAGATCCAGCGCAATTGGGCCTTCGCTTGACCAAAATGCCCTCGACTCTCTCCAATTCAATGAAGAAATTCAGCATTTGATGACCCTGCCGCCAGAGAACGCCAACTCCTTCACAGCACTCCTCGAGCTGCC
This sequence comes from Citrus trifoliata, assembly GCA_018350135.1. Lineage (NCBI taxonomy): Eukaryota > Viridiplantae > Streptophyta > Magnoliopsida > Sapindales > Rutaceae > Citrus > Citrus trifoliata. Next base: position 20,829,003 of record CM031392.1, on the reverse strand, counting down.
GGCCCCACAAGCCGTTGAACTCCTCCACCACCACCACCACTCACCCGAATCCAACGGCTCTACTGCGAAACTAGTCACCGCAAAGGTCGATGGACATGGACTTCACCACCCACACGCGACACCTCATCATTTCAACCCAGGGGCAAACTTGACTTTTCCATCTGATATCTCCTTGATCGAACGCGCCGCGAGATTCTCGGTCTTTGCCGGAATCAAAAACAGTGATAACAACCACGATAATAATAATAATAATAATAATCATAAAATTAGTAGTAAAATTGATAAAAACAATAATAATAATTGCTCGCCGGAAACAACTGGGTCGGTGCCGTCGAATTCAAGCGGGAATCTCGGGAAAGTGAAGAACGAACCGGCAGAATCAGACTCCGACAACAACAATCCGAATTCACCACAGCCGTTGGATATCAAGACCGAGAACCAGAATCAGAAGTCGGCTAAGAGAAAAGAGCGAGAGAAGAAGGTAAAGGAAATGGAGTTTAGGGTTTCCTAGGGTCTTTTCGGTTTCTCTCGGTGGCTGAATTGTAAATTGTCGGCTTAATTTGTGCAATAATTACAGGGCAAAGCGGCGACAAAGAAGTCTAAAAGTGGCGCTAACGATAGCAGCGAAGATGCGGAGAAACTTCCTTACGTTCACGTCCGAGCTCGTCGTGGTCAAGCTACAGATAGCCACAGCTTGGCCGAGAGAGTAATAATTACACTAATCTCTCTAAATCAAACCTTAAGTAATAATTATTGACTTTATCACTATTTTTTCAACTACTAATTGTTTAATTATTTTATTAATACTACTGTAGGCGAGGAGAGAGAAGATTAATGCACGAATGAAGCTGTTACAAGAGCTGGTCCCAGGCTGCAACAAGGTGATTGTGTAAATTTGGATTAATTAGTAATCATCATTTGTTTTTATTATGATTTTCCGGGGATTAAATTAAAGAATATTCTGCCGAAAAAGTGAAAATTACATCCTCAGATTATGTGCTTTTAATAACGGTATTGTCCTTGTCATACTTTTTTTCTTTTGCATTAGTGGGGATGCTTTGTTAAGATGGTCTTGTCAAAGGGGCAATTTTGGCAATTCAATTATTTTCATATTTGATATTCGGGGGAGAGTTGTTACGAGTCCCTTTTAAGGTCAGTTTTGTCATTTTGAAGATTAAATTTTTGGAACTTGAAAATGTCGTGGATAAGAAACTGTGTAGGGAAACGACAAATTTGCCCTTCCATGGGGCTAGACAAGAAAATCTAGTTATGTGGGAGTGCTAGCTGGTTTGAAGTGTTTGGGAGACAACTGTAGTGGCTTTGTGTTGGGTATCAAATTGCTATTGGGTCCCATTCCATTGACATAAAAATTTTGATGCCCAATGGGAAGGTTCATGATACAATCTTCTGTTACGAGTTTGGTATCCATCGTGGATGGGATGATGAAAGGTCAGTGATGAAAGAATGATTCCATAGACAAACACACGAACCTAACTGGAAAAAGGACTTGATTTTTATAGTTGATGACATGTTAGGAAGTGACTTCTATACTTGACTTTTGAAATTAATTTTTTTTTCTTCTTTTAATGAATGAATAGCTAAAACAAGTTGATTATTTTTGAGAATCCAAGGTCTAACTCTAGTGGTAAAGATCAGTCTTCCTAGGATTCAGGTCATGGGTTCGAGTTTGGGTGCCTGAGTTAATAATTAAAAAAAAAAGAAAGGAAAAAAAAAGTTGAATCTCGATGATGAGATACTGACAAGGTAATTTGATTTGTGGGCTAAAAGAGGTCTTGGGTGAAAATTTTCAAGTAGAAGTATCCCTGGAGATTATAAATTAGGCCCTCGTTATTTTTTCTGAATCTTTTGATAGGAAAATGCCTTTTGAATCAAACATCGAGTTTGTTTTTTTGTTGTAAAAGGGGAGATGGTTTGCATCATAACAGATTCCTCTGTAACCACACCTATATTTAATATCATTGGAGACAATGAGTCAGGACGCTATTTTTTAGTGTTCTTTGTGCAGCGGCTGATACTTCAATGGTGTCTAACATGAAAAGTTATGTTTTGCAGATTTCTGGGACAGCATTAGTTTTAGATGAGATCATCAACCATGTGCAGTCGTTACAGCATCAAGTGGAGGTCAGACTTGCTCATTTCAATAACCAATCTCTCTATTCTTCTTCTTCTTCTTCTTCTTCTTACATCTTTCTCTGGGGATAACGCAATGAGGTGCTAGGAGCTTAGTAGAAAATTTGGTATGGGACTTGTGATTAGGTTTTGTTGACAGAGTTGACCCTTAAGCATCTTAAGTGGACTGGTGGAGCAGGGTATAGGAGGAAGGGTCTTACGGTTGGATAGGTTGTCCTGCCATTCTCCCCAAAATTGTCATTTTAAAACAATTTTGATAGTCTGATTTGTCAAAATTTCATCTGACTTTATCATTTTCCCGTTCCAAAGCTTTCAAAGAGCATAGAAAGTGAGATGGTCTTAAAACCTTCTTTCTAGCTTTCTTCATTGTGCTGAATTAATTTGTATCTCCATGATCTATGTACCCTCCTTTGTTGCTAAATGACATGTATTTTTTTGCCTTGTAGATCAATATTTAACAATAGAAAGTGAAAAATTAGCCACTGAATCATAGCTAACCTTCGGATATATTTTACATGTTCTCATGACAAAAGTTTCAAAAACCTGTGAAATGTAGAAAACCTCCAAATATAGTTGCGAAGCTACCAGCATTAAATAATTTGTTGTGATTTCAAAATCTTAAACGGATTTTATGGCTGTGATCTTATTCTGTTTTTACCTTTTGTTTCAGTTCTTGTCAATGAGACTTGCAGCAGTCAATCCAAGAATTGATTTCAATCTGGACAGCTTATTTGTTGCAGAGGTAAGATTAGTTATTTATTTCCTTTTTCCATTCATGCAGCAAGTAGCTCTTTCAAGGTGTAGACTGGTTATGTCGTGGGTTGGTTTGATCTATAGCCTAGTACATTGTTCCCATAAAGAGCTGCTCCTTGGTTTAACCTTCCTGAATAGCTATTAGCCGCCGCATCATTTATTTGTTGTGTAGTTGTTGTAATTTTAATTTAAATAAGACTAGTTTTATTATTTTCATGGAACAGGAAGTCAGAAATCTTTGAAATCGTAATCTAGCTCATTGGATTATTCATACACCAGAGTGTGACTGTTTGCCTTTAAAACCTGTACAGGGGAGTGGGTCAGACTAGGACCACCCTATTTTACCTGCTCAAATTTACACTTCGGACAATCAAAATGATTGTCATGGCCTGAGCTAAATGCACTTGACTGTTATAGTTATGTCTGTAAAGACTCGTGAATGGTGGGTCCTCCCTTAATAATGTTACTAACATTTACTATTGATCTTTGATATCTTTAGAGTGGATCGTTAATCGACAGTAGCTTCCCTGGCATGGTTATGCCTGCAATGTGGCCTGAACTCCAAGCCCATGGAAACCGACAACAGTATCAACAGCAATGGCATCATTTTGATGGGCATCACCAGCCTCTTTTGGGAGGAGAAGAAGAAAGCCACAACTTTGTTACTCCCGAGAACTCACTTTTGAGTTATGATTCTTCAGCAAATTCAGGTAGAGAGGAACTAATTCCCCATCAGAAAGAAGGGGGAAAAAAAAAAAAAAGCTTATCATTTTATCTGACAGCAGATGATACGACCATTTGAATGTGAAAAACATGTCGAAACTACATAACTAACTTCACATTCTCTCTGTGTAACAGCAACTCTGCACACAAATCAATTGAAGATGGAGCTATGAAGATGGAGCTATGAAGCTCCAGCAGTAGCTAGTACCTTGTACTGTATATATTGATGATAATATTAGCGGTTAGCAGAGTAGTAGAGGGCGGTCCTCAGCATTTATCCTGGGCTACCATTTGTCTTCAATTTACCCCGAGTCATTTGGAAACCCAGATTTGTTTCTACCGGAGACGATTACTTTCAGTATGTCATTCTTATATAAATATAAATATATTTATAATAAGTATCTCTTACTTAATTAGAATACTAATTTTCCCCTCAAGAGTCATTCAATCTAATTCTTAATTTCTGAGATGATTGATTGATTCATACTGTAAAAGCTTAGAGTGGACTATCGTGCGCTATTATTTATGCAAGTCTTCCTTTCTTCTCTATAATATGATCTGTGGCTTTATCTTCTTGTAAAGTAACTGTTGTAGCCCTATTTGGACATTTGTCTTTGTAAGATTTTTTTTTTAATTATTATTTTTGTTTTTAAATTTGCAAAAGGCCAGACCTGGGTGCAGCCACATGATGCCAGATTGCAGTTGTCGGATGCCAATATTTCAACATTGATTACGGGATCTAATCTCAAATCAATTTCAGTATATCATATCTCTAATGATAGGAATGCAAGCTGATTCAGTTGATAATACATTTTCTCTTTTATTTACATTATAACTTTTTAAGACTTCTTAATCATATTATTGGGATCAATTAATTTTATTAGTAGAGGTGTAGTTCAAGAATTATCATTTTGACTTGGTTATCCTCGGATTGAATAATATAGAGATGAATATATGAATAATTAATGAGTGGAATATGTTAATTCCATGAATCTCTAAAGATATTTTAAAAGTTAGAAATATTTTTATTTCAACAATAAGATGTTTGGTACTAATAAGTTATTATGTATTTGCGACATCAAATATGTGGTAATAACTTTAAAGAATTTTTTTTTTATATCTTTTTTAATTTGAGTTTTCTTAAACTTTTAAAAATATTATATTATATATTTTTAAGTGATAATATATAAATTAAATTCTTTAATTTATATATTTTTAATTTATAAGCCCCCAATTACCATTTGAATTTTTAATCAAAAGAAGTCATGATCCAAATAATAATTACTTTTGTTAGAATATCAAAATGTGCAGCTTTTCAATTTCAAAGAGGGGATTGAGAGAAAATACCCACCAGATCATTTAAGAATAGTGCTCTATTCTCCAAAATTTTATTCCACCTAATATAACATTCATCAATTATCATATAAGATAAACTTTTAGAATTTAGATAAATCTTTGACTAGTCTATCATTACTCATCAATTGGAATATGATAGCGTGACTCCTTATCTTCTTTCACAAATTTAGAAACAATATAATAATAGAAAAACGAAACCCGTACTCATAGATAATGCCCCCGGATTGGATCATTAGTAGGGGCAGAGCATAACCAGAAGCAACAAAAATGGTGACTTTGCTCTCTCGATTTACAATAACAATAATCAGTCTCCTCATCATCATCCAATCAACCCCCTCCACGTCATCACCCAACAACAGCGTCCAACTCCTCCTCCTCTCCACCACCCATATTCACATTCACTCGGTCATCGACTTCGGGGCAAAAGGAGACGGCATCCACTACGACACGGCCGCCATCCAATCAGCCATCGACGCGTGTCCCCCCGGCAACAAACCATGCGAGGTCCACTTCCCGCCGGGGGAATACCTGACAGCCACCATCCGGCTGAAATCGCGCGTGACCCTCAACATCCACGAAGACGCCACCCTCCTGGGAGGCCCGAGGATCGAGGACTACCCGGAGGAGTCCTCGAGGTGGTACGTGGTGCTGGCGGAGAACGCGACCGACGTGGGGATCACGGGCGGAGGAGTCGTCGACGGGCAGGCGATGAAGTTTGTGGTGACAAAAAATGAGATCAAGAATGTGATGGTGAGCTGGAACCACACCGGGGCGTGTTCCGGGGATGAGTGTAGGCCACGCCTTGTGGGGTTTCTCGGTTGCCGAAATGTCAATGTCTGGAACGTTAGGTTGCGAGAGCCCGCTTACTGGTGGTGCGTATTCTTTCTTTCTTCTTCTTCTTCTTCTTCTTCTTCAATTTCTTTTTCAATTTCTTTTTTCTTAAAAATAAATGTTTGAGGCTTCACATTACAGTTTGCCATTACAGTTTACCATTGGGGTAAATTGTCTATAATGTCAGATAGTGCGGTCTGATTCTGAATGCGTACAAAATAAAAAGTAGAAGTAGAAGGGTTTTACTGTAAATATACATTAAAATAGGATAAAGATCGACGTGGGCGCTGCAAGCCTTATGGGCCCACCTCAGGGGAGCCCACTTGTTTTTCGGTGGCAAATTGCACCGTCGAGACGTCCAACTTGCTGAAAAGAATGGGCGAATCATATGAATGTCTTTTAGCTTGTTCTGAGTTGTCGCTTTATTTATAAAATTCACTCTAATATTTTAATGCATGACTATTTTAATCTTAACATAATTATTTATTTATTTATTTTTGGGGTTTGATCTTGTATTCTCCATTCCACTATATATATGTATGTATGTATGTATATTATTCCAATATGGTGGAGATGATTTTTTATTTTCAATAATTTTAAATTTTACAAACGGCAAGTGATGGTTTTATTGGAGTCATTTTAAGGTTTATTTCACCAAAATTATATATAAAAATTTATTCTAAAATAGCTAAATAGAAAATGGACTGGGGATGAGTAATGTAGTCCCCATATAGGGATTCTCCATCCCATCCCATTGAATTTATTAGGGAATGAGTTAGAGAATGGTGTCCAAATTATAAAGAGGGTGGGGAGTGGAGGAGGCTTCCCTGCTTCCGCCCATTGTCATTCTTGATTTCTTTAGTTACCGTATGAGACTATGAGAGTGGCAAAATATGTGTTGGGCCGGAAAAAAAACATCTAGATATTATAAGGGCGCTAATTGAAACTTCACTCATGTTATATAAATTTTGTGTTTTGAGCCCCTTCTAATTTTCTCTATTTATGCTATTGTTTGACAAATTGATTACTTTATTGCAGCTTGCACATAGTGCGTTGTGATAACACATTCATTCGCGATATGTCAATCTATGGAGACTTCAACACGCCCAACAATGATGGTATAGACATTGAAGATTCAAATAACACAGTAATTTCAAGAGTCCAAATTGATACAGGGGATGACGCAATCTGTCCAAAGACGTACACAGGCCCCCTTTATAACTTGACTGCTACGGATTCTTGGATCAGAACAAAATCTTCAGCTATCAAACTTGGTAGTGCCAGTTGGTTTGATTTCAAAGCCTTGGTGTTTGATAATATCACCATTGTTGAATCTCACAGAGGGTTAGGATTTCAAATACGCGATGGAGGTAACATCAGTTATATCTCTGTGTGTGTGTGTTCACTAATCCTAATTAACAGCTCATCTAGGACCAGACTACTAAATATATATATATGTGTGTATATTGTGCAGGAAATGTAAGTGATGTTACCTTCTCTAACGTTAACATCAGCACAAGGTACTATGATCCATCATGGTGGGGAAGAGCGGAACCTATATACGTGACAACGTGTCCCAGAGACACTAAGACGAAGGAGGGTACAATCTCCAATCTACTATTTGTGAACATTACTGCAAAATCAGAAAATGGGGTATTCTTATCAGGTTCTAAACACGGACTACTGAAAAATTTAAGTTTCATAAACATGAATGTCACATACAAAAGGTGGACAAATTATATGGGTGGATTGGTGGACTACAGACCAGGATGCCAAGGGCTCGTTAATCACAGCTCTGCTGGGATGATCATGGAACACATTGAAGGTTTGGAGGTTAAGAATGTGAACATGAAATGGCATGGTGATCAGTCAAGTAGCTGGAGTAATCCATTGGACTTTAGGCCTTGGACTGTAAATGACATTTCTTTGCTTAATTTCCATTCAGGTTTTGACAACAGCGACGGGAATGTAGCATCATAGTAGGAAAAAGCTATTCTTAATGTAATTCTTTGAACAAATAGTGGGGGTTGATTTATAGATTTTTCTTTTTTTAGTAGGATTTGAAAATTATTTGTTGAGGATTTCACTTACATGGTTCAAAAATCAATAAAGGAAAAGATATTTAAACCATTGTCATGAGCAATCAAATATCACATGTGGTTTGTTTAGTTTTGTTTACAAATTTCTAAAAACGTTTTCGGTGGAGTAGCAGGGTGCATTTTCATATCATATTTGTTTTACAATAAAGGAATTACTAATTTTTCTATAAATATGAAATCCGTTTGGTAGTATGAATTTAAAACAGAAACATCCCACAGCTCAAAACACTTTTCTATTATGCAAAATAACATTAATTCTTCTAGTTTCCGTAGTAATAGTAAAGAAAACGTTTTCAATAATGAAATTCATGAAGAATCATCTTTAAAATCATATGGAAATCATATGGAAGATGAATGAATAAATGATAAATTTAGTTGTTTAAGTGGAAAATAATTCATTTTATAGTATTAATAATAAATTTATTACATAACATTTTTTAAATATGAAAATGTGTCGAGAACAATTGTTAAATGTATTAGCAAATGGTTTATATATTCAAAGTTTTAGTTTTTACATTTTATTATTTTCTAATTTAGTTTTTGGTCAATTATTTTTCTGATTATACTACTTAAAAACTAGTGAATTTTATTGTCTTTAAAAAAAAAAAAAGTAGTGACTAGTGATCTCCCAAGTATAAAAACTACCAAATGCGGTAAATGAAAACAAATTTGCGATATTTAATTTAGTTCTTGATAAATTATTTTTTTGAATACACCAATCAAAGCAATGAATCTTATTATCCTCTTTTCATTTAATGAATTTTATTGTCTTAAGAAAAAAAAATAAAGTAGCGACCATTGATCTCTCAACTCCCAGGCATTAAAAAGTACCAAATTTAATAGCTGTTGCAAATGAAAACAAAAATTTTATTAAATAGATATGAGTTTTAAGTAAACCCTACAATCCATGTGAAAATTGTAAAAATTCAAGGTTCGAAATTCCTCACCATTGAAACTGAAAATATCGTATCATTGAAAGTAACCGAAAATATTGCATCATTGAAAGTAGTGATTATTACAACGGTCAAGTAAAATTAGAGATGACAAAACAGTTTGGGCTGACCCTTAATTTTACAAACATCATTCGTATTTTCAAAAATAATATAAAATTCAGTATCAAAAAATTAAATCTTTAAACTTTTATTTTCTTTATTTATTATTTTATTTTAAAATATTTATTTTCTTTAATTCATTGTTGATTATAACAATTTAATTACTATTAACTCATTTCAAATTTACAATAATTTTAAAAAAACTTGAAAAAAAAAGTAAAAGTTCAATTTCGGACCTACCCTTATACTTCTTATCTAATGGACTTAAACCTGAACTTGAGAAAATTCAGCCCAAACCCTTAATTTGCCAACACGAGCTTGCAATTTGCAAGTTCGGTCATGCAAGTCCAAAAGCAATTGTCAAGAGACTAAAATAGTCCCATTAGCAATTTAGAAAGTGGCACTAAGTATACCGCATTTAATAATACTAAAAAACGCAATATTTGTATTTTGCTATTTGTTGCCTTAAATGTTAAAGAATATGTATTATTTGGATTTGGTGTATCATAAACGTAAGATAACAAAGAGCCTACCAAACAGTTTTTTCATTTTTTAAAATTTTTTTTGTAAAACAAAATAACTTGTGAAAGAAGGGTACCAAACAGCCCTTAATTTTACAAATAAACATCATTCTTATTTTCAAAAACAATACAAAACCCATTTTGAACATTTTGAGCCCAACTGCGGCGTACGAGCGGAGCCGAGAAGGCCAGACTCCAAAGACTAACAGCAGAGCTTACGAACATGAAATGGCTTCAAAAAATCAAACGCCATATGCGTCGTCCCAATAAGCAATCACGTGCTTTCTCTTCTCTTACATTTACCCAGCAGCAACTAACTGTCCCCTCCTTCCCGCCAAATCCACAAAATTTAAAAACTCTATGTTCCAACGGTCAACTAACAAAGGCCCTGATAGAAATGGCCACTTTAGGCCTCGAAATGAGATTTGAAGAGTATGACACGCTGTTAAACGCGTGTGTGAACCAAAGAACGCTCAGAGGAGGCCAAAGGGTCCATGCTCACATGATGAAAACTTGCTATCGCCCACCAGTGTATCTTAGAACCAGGTTGATTGTGTTTTATAATAAATGCGAGTGCTTGAGTGATGCGAGGAAAGTGTTCGATGAAATGCGTGAGCGGAATGTGGTTTCTTGGACTGCTATGATTTCGGCTTATTCTCAAAAAGCTCATTCATTTGAAGCTTTGAATCTTTTTATTCGGATGTTAAGATCAGGTACTCTTGGATCCTTGCTATTTCTTTTAGGTTTCTTTGCGTGCAAGTTACGATTCTGTGGGCTTATGCATGCAGTTTCTCAATCAACCTAATTGCAAAATTAAACGCCGCATAGGAACTCAACTTAGGGTACGATCGGGATTGAGGCACTGTGGCTTTTAATTTACAAAAATGCAATGAAATGGAACCATTAGCTATGAAGTATAAGTGTGCATTAATCAAACATTATTCTCGTTGAGCTAATTTATCAGAAGCATAGCAGTTACAGCTTACAAACATGCATTCCAAGAGTTAGCCAAGTGCATGTTCGTCGATGAATTACAGTTGGCCAAGTGCTTGTTTGTTGATGAATTACAGTGCATATTTATATGATGTATCAATGACAATGTTGATTTTGGAAATTCTATAGAACCATAAAGGTGGTGTTTGGAATTTGTTGGGACTGAAATTTTTATTATAGTTATTTAAAAAAACTTTAAGATCTTATTATCAGAATGATAACTGTTGGTAAGGAGGGAGATCCTCTCAAATGACATGAGACAAAAACTCTAACACATAAATTTCCATGTAGTTGCTGAAACCACTCATAAATTTTAAGATTTTGAGTGATCATCTCTGCAAGTCTGTACATGGCATTAGATGAGGGGAGGCTAATTTTATTTTTTATCTATTATTGGGACCAGTAGATCCCAGAGTTAATTGACGTTAAACTTTCAAACTTGTATTCCTGATATTTATAATAGAGTGTACATCCTACAGATACAGAACCTAACGAGTTCACTTTTGCCACTGTACTTACTTCTTGTGCGGGTGCTTTTGGATTTGAGCTGGGAAAACAAATCCACTCTCTCATAATTAAGAGCAATTTTGAATCACATATATATGTTGGGAGCTCACTCCTTGACATGTATGCGAAAGCTGGTAGAATCCATGAAGCTCGAGGAGTATTTGAATGCTTGCCAGAGAGGGATGTTGTTTCTTGTACGCTATAATTTCTGGTTATGCCCAATTAGGTCTTGACGAAGAGGCAATAGAGCTATTTAGGAAGTTGCAAGTGGAAGGGATGATTTCAAATTACGTTACTTATGCCAGTGTTTTGACAGCATTATCTGGTCTGGCCGCTCTGGGTCATGGTAAACAAGTTCACAGCCATGTTCTTCGGTTTGAAATACCGTCATATGTGGTGCTTCAGAACTCCCTAATAGATATGTACTCAAAATGTGGAAGCCTAACTTACTCGCGAAGAGTGTTTGATAACATGTCTGAGCGAACTGTTATCTCATGGAATGCAATGCTTGTGGGATACAGTAAACATGGTATGGGAAGAGAGGTGGTTGAGCTCTTCAACTTAATGAGAGAAGAAAATAAAGTTAAACCTGACAGTGTCACATATTTGGCTGTTTTATCAGGTTTCAGCCATGGAGGAATGGAAGATAGAGGACTGAAAGTTTTTCATGAGATGGTAGATTGTAAAGATGGGTTTGAACCAGAGATTGAGCATTATGGCTGTGTGGTTGATATGCTTGGGCGTGCTGGCCGGGTAGGAGAGGCATTAGAGTTTATTAAAAAGATGCCTTTTGAACCAACTGCTGCTATTTTGGGTTCACTTTTAGGTGCTTGTAGGGTTCACTCTAATGTTGACATTGGTGAATTTGTAGGTCTACGCCTGATGGAAATTGAGCCTGAAAATGCTGGGAATTATGTTATTCTTTCTAATTTATATGCTTCTGCAGGGCGATGGGAAGATGTAACAAGGGTGAGGGAACTGATGAAGGAGAAGGCTGTAACAAAGGATCCAGGAAGAAGCTGGATTGAACTTGACCAAATCCTTCATACATTTCATGCAAGTGACCGTTCTCACCCCATGAGGGAAGAATTGAGTGCAAAGGTGAAACAATTATCTGTCAAGTTCAAGGAAGCTGGCTATGTCCCAGACATGAGTTGTGTGTTATATGATGTGGATGAGGAGCAGAAGGAGAAGGTTCTGCTAGGCCACAGTGAAAAACTGGCTTTGACTTTCGGACTGATTGGTACTCCTGAAGGAGCGCCCATCCGTGTGATAAAGAACCTCCGGATTTGTGTGGACTGCCACAATTTTGCCAAGTTTGTATCAAAGGTTTATGGAAGGAAAGTGTCTCTGAGGGATAAAAACAGATTCCATCATATTGTTGAGGGAACCTGTTCCTGTGGTGATTACTGGTGACTGCTGAAGATTCTTGATGGGAAATATTGTTGTGCCTTGTTTAGAATGCAAGGTAGAATATGATATGGCAGATTTTGAGGTGGAAACAGGAGTATAGATCTCCATCGGTCAATGAGAGTTACAGGCAAAAAACGAGGCTCTGGGAATGTAGAAAGCTAGAGTACAGTATAAGCACTAGATGCAGACATTCAATGACAGCTATTGACCTCAGTCGGAAGTGGTGCGGTTCTATAGAGAAGAAGTTCACGATAAACTAGCCGGTCCTGATCGAATGATTGCAAACCCAAATTGAAACACTAAGGGGAGGGTGAGGGCTGATAGAAGATACACACAACCAGTGATGGGGAACACAAAACTTTGTGGTATGCTGGTGTAGACTTCGAAGAGGCTTCATAGTTTCGTGTTTACTACAGAGCTACATGTACTTTTGTGGAGGGAATGCAGAAAGATGGTGCAAATTTTGTTTAGACAACGCATCTGCGTGAGTTATAATACATCCAGCATTTCAGTTAAGCTTCATCACTTGAGTGGTGTCCAAAGCAGCAGTCGAGATAGCTGAACCTTTGTCATTGCATTGATGTAATGAAAATTGATTGAACCGCATTTCAGTATCTGTCTTCAATTTTCAGGCTTCTTTTAGCCTTTTACTTATCACTGGGATGTAAATTGTTGTCTGTTGAAGCGTTGTACATACTTTTTTCATACTAAGGGACTTTGTTAGTTAATTTCAAAAATATATAAGTGACTATATATAGATATAGTCACTTTTTTTAGATACAATGGAAAATCTTACTCCTAAACAATTGGATTTTAATTTGTATCTAATTATATCTGTCACTTATATATTAGATAATATATTTTGTAATTATTAAAATTGTTATTATATCATCTAACAGATAAAATTAAATTGGGATTCGAATATTAAAATTGCATTAAATTATGAGTTAGAGTATTGATACCCCTTCATTAATCTTATAAAACCTCAGTCATATTACAATTACATTTAAGGACAAATATAAATAAGATTAACCCCATTTATAATTTTTTCTCTCTTTAATTTTATTTTGCTAGCACAATATAAAGTTTTTTCTTATCATTAAAATAATCTTGAATTTAAGAAGTAATATTTTAAGCCAAAATAATACTCTTGTAATATAAGTAACAACAAAATTAGGATATAGTATTGTGATAAAATAAATTAAATAAAATTTTATCACGCTACAAATAATTTTTTAAGAATTCTCAAACTAATTGTTACACCCAAAGTTTATAGGTACAATAAAATTATATTGGACCCTTAAAATATTCATTATTTTATAAAATTTTCTCACTTTTTTTATAGACATTTTTCTTTAGAAATTAAATAAATAAAGAAAGTTCGAGGAGATGAATAAAGTTATTAAGACTGAAAGAGTAAGAAAGTTATTAAAAATTGTAAAATTTATAAATGAAAATAATATTTATTTAGAAAAAAGAATACTTTTAGTACTAAATGAATATAATTAAAAAAATAAGGATTTTGGAGGGATGCTCTTAAACTATTTATATTTTTCTAAAAATGTTCCAAAAAACATATACTTAAAGCAAAACGACGGCGTATCTCCTCTTGGTCGTCGAAAACGCGAAACAAAACCTTTCACTCCCTTCGCTAGCAAATTTCTCTCTCTCTCGAAACTATCAAGTATTCGACCAAAACACGATGTCGTTCAACAGCATGCTCCGCCAGCGGCTCTTCGCTCGCTTCGGCTCAACCCATGCCGGACCGAGCCGATGGACGACCCCGGGCCATCAGGAGAAGCCGAACGGGTACCTCTTCAACCGAACCCCTCCACCGCCGGGCCAGTCTCGCAAGTGGGAAGACTGGGAGCTTCCGTGCTACATCACCAGCTTTTTGACCGTCGTGATTCTGGGAGTGGGGCTGAACGCAAAGCCCGATCTCACCATCGAGACCTGGGCCCATCAGAAAGCCCTGGAACGCCTCGAGATGGAGAAATCTGAGTGAGTGTGATTCACGATCTTACGTGGGTACATTTTTTCCTTTACCTTTTGTGGGTGTTGATAAGTTTGATGTGTAGTTGAAATAAGGGCTTTTTGTGAAACCTTAATTGCTTTTTTATTTAGTTTCTAATTTCAATGTTTTTAACTTTATAAATTTCTACAAGTTTATTTACATAATCAATGCTCTTAACATGTGGAATTTGCATGAATTTTCAATTTTTTCCCTATTAGTATAGTGTTAATATCCTATTATTATCTAAGTAATGCTTCTTATGGACGAAGCTGATGTCATTGGAGATATCAATGTGAGTGATAATCGGAATATTTGTGATGAGTTCATGTTCATTTCGTCTTCTTATTGTTAAGAAGTTTTCCCTTTTTTTTGACAATATATGTGGAATCTGATTTGCAACACAATAAGCGATTGGTGATGCAGATTAGCCCTTTGATAAGTTTTTAATATTATTGTGCCGGAGCTGTATTAGCATTTGGTTGTATATTAGTTTCCCAACAGTTCCAAAAGACCAAGAGATCTGGATATATTAATATGTTTTTACATCACTGTCAATAATTTTTTTTTTGAATGATCATGTTGTTGGTTGTCATGTAAAATACAAGTTTGTGAATTAGTTCTCTTTTTCTAGGAGTATCATAAAGTAGAACTCAGAAGGCCCCTTTTACTTCTAATAACAGAGTTTCTAGACTTGTGCAAAAGAACTGATTGAGCCTTTTGATAGTTCGGATCCATTTTTTTGTGTCTCTATCAGTTAATTGTCTCCTCTCTGAATGTTCAGAAGAACATGCAGTTGGTGCCTGGATGTAGTGCCACATATTTATGATGTTGCTAGTGTGTCCTGAAGTATATAGAGTTGACTATTGAAATTAATTCCTTGTAAAAAATGCAGGAGTTTTTATACTTGTGTGGTTATGCTTGTCACCTGGGAGATTCACTCATATTGTTTATGTTAATATGTCCATTATCAAATAATGTCGTGTCTTAGTGTGAAGATGTTAAAGACAGCTGTATTTAATATCTTAAATGGTTGAATTCAAGTTTGATGCTTGTGGTGTCAATGATAGTGTAGGATTACGATTTGAAGTGATCACATTTTATTGTTATTAAGAAAGAGAACTGTCTACAATCTGACCCGAGTCACCTGACCAATCCTATATTTCTTGAACAAGCCATATTGATATACCTGATATTAAAGCAATACATGTTTGTTTTGAAGGACACCAATAAGTATTATCTTTTTCCACAGAATTAGTCTTTTCTTTTAAAAATGTGAATAATTATCTGCTTAAAGTTTATATATCTCATTTGCTTGTGTCTGAAAGACTATGTGCATAATTACATAGCCATTTGATGAATTCAACCACTGGTGATTTCCCTCTGTTGAGGTCTTAACCACCTTCTTTCACCCAATTCGACTTATCTTTTTTACCCAGTGGTTCCAACCATAATTAGATTGTATGTCTGTTTTCTTAAATGCAAATATTACATAGAATTACGTACCCAAAGCTGCTTATGTTTCAAATCTGTTTAGCTGTTTCCATTTTTATTTTGGATCCTCCAAAGCAAGAAAATTGCCTTTGTTTGAACTCCTTGGGTAATATCACATTGAAACACCTTGACATCCAACAAGTGAGCCAACAGAATAGTAATTGTTTTTATTTAGCAATTACTCAGTTCTTTGTAGGAATCATGGAAACAATGTTTATTCTGTTCGAACAAATTCTGTCAGTGGCTATCTAGACCTTGTTCCTGGATTTCCACAAAGTACGGAGCCATTGTGAAACAAATAGTACATCTAACCAAATTCTATGAATTGTTAGTGCTAGAGGCTGGCTAAATCATGCTGAAAATTCATGTATGCACTGTTTGTAATGTGTCAAACTTTTAATTCCTGATGGGATGGGTTGAAGATGGATTGGTTAGGGTAGCATCAAAAAGACTAAAGAGTATATGCAGATACATTCACTGTGTTGAAGGATTGATGCAACTTTTCATCCTATCTCTATCTCCTTTTTGAAAGCAAAAGAAAAGTTTTCAGAGTTAAGGGAATTAATCTTGAAAGTTAAGTATTTCCTTTTTGGGACTGTAATTCATCATCTTATGCAGTATACTATGTTGATGGCAACAGTCTTCTAAATTACTATGAAGTAGATGGTTCCCATTGTTCTGATTGTGACAAAGCAGTTATATTGTATCGTATTAAAAAAATAATAATAATAACGCTAACCAAGTTGCAGTGTTGAATCTCACCCAACTGGTGACTGACATGTGGCAGCTGGTGCGGAAGGAAAACTGTTAACAATCATTTTTTTATTATAATTTTCTATTTATTAAAACTTAACGAAGTTTCTTCAATTCTTCTTATTGAGTTCTTCTGATTAGGCCGACAGATTTATTTTTTTCTTTTCCCTTGTTTGTGTATTTGGATTTAATGAGAACTGAACTTTATGCTAGTCTTTTGAAAAAAATGAAATTAGATGTTATTGGTTAGAATAGATTTTCCTCAAATATTAAGTGAGAGGTGTTGTTTGGGCTGTGCTAAACTAGAATTATAAAAGAGAGGCTCGATTGTTGTCTGATTATAAATATAGTAAAGTTCTAATCGTAATATATTAGTATTTCAAAAAAAAAAATGCAAACATTACATTGTTATAAATACCGTGCGACAAAAAAAATTATAAAAAGATGAACAAAGCTTAGCTTAGTAATACCAGATCCAAATTCTTTTTCATTACCGTCATCGGAAAAAAATTTTCCCCAGATATCGCCGTCGTCATCACCCGTTTCATATCCTCTGACTTCAAGTGGGTAATTTTGGTAAATCGTTAGTAAAATTTTTTTAGTGCTCAGCAAGCTACTTTCGAGTTTGCCAAAAAATCCTTCCATTTTCACTATCAATTCCCTTCAAACCGTCGCCTAAACTTTTCGCTACACTATTTTTACTTAATTGGCTCTTCCAATGAAATTAAGGAAAATAGTGTTTTTTTTTTAAAAAAAAAAGGGAAGAAAATCGTTTTTGCTCTTTTATAAATGAAATTTATAATCGTTCTTTATAATTTGGCTGACCAATTCTGAAGGCATTTTATTCAAATCTCTAAATAAAAAAAAAAGCCACTTCCTCTTAATTTTTTTGTTAAATTCACATTTCTACTCTAATGTTTTAAAAACTATTTAAATCTCCTTATTTTATGATGTTAACAACTGTAAATCCCTCTTTAACTGAGTGGTTGATATCTTCTCGTTTCACTTTTGAGGTTGAGGGTTTGAATCTTCCTCTATATTTGTGGCAATATATTTGTTAAGTTATTAAACTTTGATAGATTAAGGTATGTCACAATATATATTAGGTTGTGCACCACCAATCCTTCATCTTTGATCAAGAATCAAAATCTCGTATTCTTGATCAAAACCCTTTGAAACCTCAAACAAAGAACCTTAAAACCTAGGAAACTAATACAACATTTTTTTTTTTGGTTTTTTTTACCCTCACACCAAAGCTTGTCTAATCCACTTTTCCACACACCATTCACTTCATCATCTCAAACACATCTCAAACACACCTTCTGAAAAATATCAATAAACACAAAAATATAATGTTTTTTTTCAGAGTTCTATCAATCTTTGGGTTCTTTAGTATTTTTCTTTTAATAAAGACATTGCCCATGGCATTTGCATTATTCTTTGAAGTTAAGGTCTAGCTTTGTTGGTAAGTAGCAGTCTTTCTTATGACTGATGTTCCGGATTCTAGTTTCAATGAGTGCCTGAATTATTAAAAAAATAAATTAAAAAAATATGACTAACCATTTAAAACTATCCGATCTAGTTAATTAGAAGGTAAAATAGTAAAATTAAAAATTAAAAGAATTTTCATAACAATATAGTATTGGTAATAATTTTGAAATATCAGAGTGGAAGCATTTGGATCCTATCCGATCCTAATATATTTTTTCAGATTTTTGTAGGTGTTTTGGGACACATTGCATTTAAAGAATTATATTGGGGCAATTTTCAGAAATCTCCCCTGAGGTTTCATATAATTTCACTTAGATGGCGAGTTTGATTGTATTCTCACTTACCTCTCATGCCGTTAGTATACATATGGTTTGACCGTTAGTTGACGAGGGTAAATATGTAAAAGATAAGCTGAAATTATAAAAAAATAGTTTAAAATCTATTGGATAATTATATTAACCGATTAGACACAATATTTATTGTGTAAAATAGTGCATTTCTCTTTCTCTTCTCTTTCCCCAGCACAAAAAAGCAATGGATGGCATTCTCTCACAATTTTCACTTCACTCACCTACTCTCATTTGTAGGAATAAAAAGAAATACACATCAAGAGCATACACAACCCATGAAGAAGAAAGACATAGATGGTCGGAGAAGGCCAGCGACTAGTGACGATCAACGACAGCCGGAAGATGCCACTATTATTGGAGTTTGTAAGAGGTTAGTTACTTTATGAAAGTCTAAAATTTTTAAATACCTTTGATTTTCTTGTTTTTGGAGTTTTATAAGTGGTTGTTGGTTGTTTTTGATTTGTCTTGTTCATGAGTTGGTGGTGAAAAAATTGATTAAAAGGAGAATGAGTTTAGCCATATGTGGCCATGAGTTGAAAAAATTTAATTATTAATTATTTTATGTTTGTGATTTACACCATACATAGTGTAATAAGGCTATAAAGCAAAAAAATTGTTATTGTTATGCAAATGGGTGTGTCAAATAGAAGTAATCTTAGCTGTAATTTTTATTTTTCCCGCCAAAGTTTGCTTAAGTTGATATGTTTATGAATTTACAGTGTTTGTGTGCGCCCGTCGCAGAAACTCAGTTTCTGCGTTTTTGGGTGATAAGTTTGTCTCCCATGCGACGAGTCCTTGTCGCACTAATACAGACTGAGTTTTTTGGTGACATTGTTGTCGCACGTACGATGAACTGATATCGCCCATATTGAGTTTCTGTGTTTTTAGGCAACAAATTTGTCGCACGGGGGACAAGTCTTGTCGCACAAAAATACTGTTTTTGTCTGTTGTGCGGCGATATGCTCTTGTCGCACATACATTCTGTGTTTTTGGGCGACAGTTTTATATCTCCCGTGAGACAGTTTTTTGTCGCACGAACGTAATTTCTTTTTTTTTAGGCGACAAATAGGATTTTTGGGCAACAAGTGAAACAATATTTTTGTGTTTTGTGCGGTGACATACTCTTGTCTCACATACAGACATTTTGTATTTTTGGGCGACAAAACATTTTTTGTCTCATGTATTCAGTTTTTGTTTGTTATGTGACATGCATGTGACATGAAAAACATTATTTCTTTATTATTGTAATTGTTGTTGTTGTTGTTTAGTAATGTCATTATTATTATTATTATTATTCTTTATAATTATTACTTTACTTTCACTTATTAACGTGTGCTTATTCACATATGATAGAGACGAAAGGCCAATTGAAATGGACTACTTTGACTTTGCGGATGAGAATGAGTTTGCTCTCCCTAATTTGAATGATGAGGTTCACATTGAAAAAGTGACGGCAATAGAAGATTTTGTTGAGATAATGACAACAAATGACGATAGAGATGTCTTTGCAGATAAATGTACAGAAAATAATATTAAAAATGATTTACCTCATGCTGATAGCGAAGGAGAGGTTAATGAAGTTGTTGACGTTGTGAGATGTCGTATTATCTTTTTGTACTCAGTCATAGGCACAAGATTGAGTTTTTGTATATTTTGTATAAATGTGATACTAACATAGTGACAATGCCATGTATAAAGTATAACTCAACTATCTATCATGGCACACTGTTACTATAGTTATTATTTTTATTTTTTTGTGTATATGGGCGACTGGTAGATGTATAGGCTGATGAAATTCAGTCAAATTGTGATTGTGACCAACTGTAAGCTGCGGAAATGCACATGTGACTGTTATTTAAGTGATGGTGACATTCTTGTTAATGTTATTTTCTAATTCAATTAACTGATATTAATGTTTTTTAGGTCTCGGCATAAATTAAAATGTTTGTTATTTGTGTTGTCTGTTGGGTGACAAATAACTTGATGGAGATTAGTATAGTCTGTTGCTGAGAGAAGTAAATTATGTTTTTGTATTTTTTATTTCACCTCCAGGCAAACATCCTGTAATTTGGGGAGACAATATTTATCTCCCGTGCGACATGTGCTTGTCCCCCCAAATTACAGAATATTTGGCTCGAAATTACAGAAACAAATATTCTGTAATTTGAGGAGACATGATGTTGTCTCTTGTGCAACAGTTCTTGTCTCCCCAAATTACAGAATGCTTGTCTCGAAATTACAGTGAGTATTCTCAAATTTGGGGAGACAAGCATTGAGCCAAACATTCTGAAATTTGAGGAGACAAGCTGTTGTCTCCCGTGCGACAGTGTTTGTCTCCCCAAATTACAGAATACTTGTCTCGAAAGGTTGGAGCGAAAGATTGCTCGTCTCCCGAGAGATAAATGTTGTCTCCTCAAATTACAGGATGTTTGTCTGGAAGTAAAATTAAAAACAACAAAAACATAATTTACTTCTCTTAGCAACAGACTATATCAGTCTCCACCAGCAAGGGATTCAATTTTGCTATAAAAACCAAACCACCAATATTTGACACAAACTACTATCAACTTATAACACAACACAGATTCTCACCAATCAACATCTCAATAAAATTACAAAAAGAAGGCAACTCTTGATTCTCACCAAGCAACAATCAACTCATTAACACAAGGTATTAAAACATACATAATAATAATCTTAAATATATGAATGGAAGTTCGGTCAACACAAGATTCAATAATTAATATAAAAGATTAATATATCATTTATAACATAATATCACCGTTAATATGTCAATGATAATCTTCCTCCTAAAATATTGTCCATGCCAATTGTCAAAATTAAATTGTAGCTTGAACATTAAGTAAATCGTAAACATTAATATAAACACCCCACAATCGCTGTTTATGGGCTGTTGTTGAGGCACATCATCAACACTCATCAGTTTGCAGGGTTCAGCACTATGTAAGTTTGGCCGGATGTCGTAAAACCAAACATCTTCCAGCCATTGGGGAAAGATAACTTGAAGTGGCTTCAAAAGTTGACAATACGTTTTGTTCTCGCGAAACTCCTTCATTGAGTCATAGATAGAGATCTGCTTGCGCTGGAAGTCTACCCGGGGTACAACCCAATGGTTGTCTTCCAAGTTAATTGAAATTAAAACCTGTAGATGGCCATAAGAATTGCTATCCAATGTTAAGATATCATAAAATCTTGAAATTATTATTATCAGAACTATATTGAACCATGTAGGAACACACACCATATCACCGACAACGAAGCAAAGGGCGCGCAATGGCCGCTTGTCGAGCGCGCGATGACTGCTTCTCGTGCCCGCGATGGGGGCTGAAACGCGAACGAGACGAGCGCTCATCGCTCGCGCGTTTCAACGCCAGTCGAAAGCGCGACGAGTGCTTGTCGCGCGCACGTTTCTCCACTCGTCGTGCGCGCAATTTTGTAGAATTCATAAATGCGTTTTAAGTCGTTTCTCGCAGATTTTTCGTGTTACATGATGAGCTTACAAATTTTTTCTTCCCATCAATGTGTCATTCTACTTAATCTACTTAAAATGAGACAAACAAACCATAATAGGCATTTTGTCGAACACCTCATGTGCCATTTTTTACCTACCAATTTAATTAAACTGTTTTTTATATTTACACAACAATCAATCCTAATACTCATCTATAATCAATCTTACATTCATCTAGCTATTAATATCATTTCATTTCATTTCGGTATAAATAAATATGGTTAAAAAAGAAAAAGAAAAATGATTTATATAAAAGGAAGAAGGAGATGAGTTGAATCTAACTTTTTAGTCTAAATATTGAGTATTTACAGTAGTAATTAATTAAAAGAGCAGCTGGGCTTGAGAAAATGCTTGTTCATTTCCTGTAAAATTAAAAAAAAATTAATTGATTAATGGAGAATGGGGGGAAGCAAGTATTGTGTAGTGTGTGTAGAATATATAGATGGAGGAGAGAGTTATAGTATCAAGAGCTGCAACTTATTCTGGAAAATTCGGCCAGAATGGAGAGAGCAAACCGTTTTTGCTTTTTTGTGTCATAATATTCATTTATTTATATATGAAATACAAAAATAATATTTTATTACTTTATATTATAAATTAAAAACAACAATATATGTGTGTATTTTACTTAATTGCTCTTGTCTCTATATATTTTTTAAAAAATAATGGAATGAGGAAAAAAAACCTTTCCAGAGAGAGAAAAGTGATGAGGAAAAAAGATAGAGATTCATTAGTATTAGAGATAGATCTTCTCACCAAAAAAAAAAAAAAGAGCACATGAATATGAAAATGAACATGGTGATTTTTTTATTTTTTATTTTGTTAAAATGAGAAACAAAAGGAGTTTGCAATATAAGCATAGCCAAGATTACCGATAACTTGACAGAAATTTTGCGGCCAAAATTAGCGGAGATAGAGTCATGTGCTGCCGGAGATCAATTTGCTGTCAAAAGCCCGTCCACCCACCGTCGATTGTTGCCGGAAAAATTAAGATCTAGGTTGAATTTGGAGAGAAGAGGAGGTAAATGTATGGTACCCTATTTTTGTCCATAAACACACTCATTGGTAAAAGCACCCGTATGAAGTTGTTGGTGCCAAATCTTAGGATTGGTTTAAGTGGTTTGGATATTTTAGTAATTTTATAAGTCAACTAACGGTCAAACCATATGTATACTAACGGTAAGGGAGGTAAGTGAGAATACAATCAAACTCGCCATCTAAGTGAAATTATATAAAACCTCAGGGGAGGTTTCTGAAAATTGCCCAATTATATTGCTAGATAATTGAATTGTTCGCCAACGATCAATTGGCCCACCGAGAAGCGAGATCACAGAGTAAAGCCCACAAGTTTCTTTGGGCTTTGGTTTAACCCACTGTTTCCTGCTTTTGAAGACTGAGGCAAGAATAAATGACTATTTACGACTGCTTTATCTTTGTGAAAAATTAAAGAAAAAAGTTTACTAACAATATTATTTAGGGAAAATATCCACCGTCCACCTGATTTTGTCCACTTTATCAAAAATACACAAATCCTAATTTTTTTAGCTGCGTTCCACCTGAACTTAAACGTTTTTTCACATTTCCACCTCCGTCTGCAAACCGTCAATAAAACTAACAGAATTTTGTCGAAATTACTTTTTAACCTCGAAAATAAAAAATTACATATTTACCCTAAATAAATGCCAAAATATTAACTTTGGAGGGAACTTTGTAGCCGTTGCCTCCCAACGGTTACAATTTTGGGTATTTAAACCCATGAACCATTACATATGTAATGCATACAAGCTCTACCATTCAAGCAAATATACAGCTGCTCACAAACCAGCCACAACTGAGAATCATTTGTTGAAATAAACTTATTCATACACAACTCATCATCTACACATTGAAGCAAATATACAGCTGCTCACAAACCCACCATAGATGACAATCATTTGCTCAAATAAACCTACTCATACACAACCCATCATCTACACATTCAAGCAAATATACAGCTGCTCACAAACCAGCCACAGCTGACAATTATTTGTTCAAATAAACCTACTCATACACAACCCATCATCTACACTCGCCAAATATCACTTGTTTAACCATTCTTTCAAACACATCATCTACACAATCAATTAAAAAATGGCATCAAGTTATAATTCAAGTTCTGCACCCAGTGGACAGCAACATAGAAAAGTTAAATGCACTCCAATTCACTGCTGGTGTGGTGTGCAAGCATGTGCTATGGTTTCCACTACACCACAGAATCGCAATGCAATGTTTTGGTCATGTAGGTTCAATAAATGCAGGTTTTGGCAATGGTTTACAACCGAAACTCTTATATACCCTAGCAATAGTGACCAGACAGCAGATAATCAAACTTTAGAGCTGGATGCAGTCCACCTTCGAGCTGATGATGTAGCAAAGATAAAGAAAAAGCTAAAGGTTATTGAAGGGAGGCTTAAATGTATAATAATTATACTAGTATTTGTCTGTGCTATTGTGTTTACTAAAATGTAATATATCCTACGAAATATGCATGAATAAAATGAGATTAATTATGTTCTATTTGTCCTAGAGCCAGTCAACTTAAATACATTGTAAATAATATAACTTCAACTATAATAAATGAAAAATACAGCCCAAGTAAAATGAGCTTAAATACAACCATATATAATTATCCAAAAAACAGCAGAAATAACAATTAAACATGTCATGAAAATACAGCCAAGTAACATTCCGAAATAACTAGCAATATTCCAAAATAGCCAGTAATATTCCAAAATAATCAGCGATATTCCAAAATAACAACAGATATAGCAAGTTTAAACATTTTTAGTTTGTTCTCGCATTCATCATTATAAAGAACCTGTCACATTTGAAGCTTGAGATGGATTTCCAGATTGTGACAGTCCCTGACTTGATTGTTCACCTCTTGTTCCAACATCTCCAGAGCCAACTTGAGCCCTTCTTTTCCTCCCTCTAGTATTGGAACTTTGTCCTGGACCACTTGGTACCTAAATATATTGTACGTTAGTTTGAGAACTTAAACAAGAAAAAAAACAAAAAGAAGTTAAACAGAAAAAAACACCTTTCTTGCTGTCTGTGATCTAGTAACTTTTGAATCAATTGATTTTGCTACTGTTGTTGTCTGTGATGCCTATGTTGAAGCATAAATAAATTTTATGTTACGCGTTACGCATAAAACAAATTGGACAGCCACAAAAAAAATAAAATAAAACAAGTCAGCACCTGTTTTCTTCTTGTTGTTGCTTGTTGTGAAACAATTAATGGCTGAATTGAGGTAGTTGATGCCTACAAAACATGATGTTTGTTATTTAATGACAGTAAATAATAACAGCTACATATGATGTATAATAATAAACTATTAAAAATTAATAGTAGTATATTGTCTGTACTTGAGAGTTGTGATTTTTAGCTCTATTTGCCCTTGCAACAGATGGTCTTAATGGACAAGACCTCAGATTATGGTTGGAGCCACCACAGAATGAGCAAATAACAAAGAATTTTCTTTTTTCTTTATTAGGCTCATTTTGTGCTCTTTTCCTGGATTTTTTAGGCCTTCCAACATTTTCCTGCACAATTGGTGGATCAATCAATGGTCTTCCTGTACGCTCCCACATACATTGATCCGAAAGAGGGCTAAACATCACTGAATATGTGTTGAGGTAAGTCTGTGTAGCAAACCATGCTGGAACATACTCCTCAATTGCATGTCTTGCATATCCAATGGCAGCCATGGCATGTTGACAAGGGAGGCCAGTAATTTCCCAATAACCGCAATCACATGTTCTGGATTCCAATTTCACCACAAACCTTCTAGGTGGACTATACGCTGCATCCATGACTTGAAAATTCAGCTCACCAGAAGCTTGTACAATCATTTTCTGTGCAAGCATGTAAATAAACATCTAGCTGAATATGGATCCATGTAGCTAGTACATTCTAATTTTACATGCAACAACTAAATCTTCCTCGGGGGGCTGAGGGATATGCATACATATATAGCCAGGGGTTAAAATATTTCAAAAAACCATAACCCATACATCACCAACCAAAAATTTCAAAACCCCCAAATTTTATATGTAAACCACAGACAAAGATACATAATTAGGCAGGGGATAAACATGCATTCAACTATAGTAGCATAATCTTTCATAAATTTGCATCTCAACAACCGAAAACACCATATTACTCCCCAATTTATCATTACCCCCAACAAATATGTCACAAATCAAACTAATCTATATTCTAGGGTTTCCAGTAACAGCAAATGAATGTGTTAACAACAATCACCAGACATTGTTTCAAAAACATGGTTGCATGTCAAAAATTAACTGAAAATAAGTAAACAAAACAAAACTTACTTGATTGTAGCTTCAAACCCTTAAAAAAGCAAAACTTCGCGACTTCGTAACAGCTCACCGCTTTCGTCAATGCCTCTGAATCTTCGATTTAACAAAATATTTGAAACTTAAGCGTGGTTCGTTGATGAAAATGCATGGAAACTATAGGAAAAATGGCGGGATTTTGTTGCTTCTTCGTGCATGTGGTGGGGAATAAACTATGGCTGTTTTCGTTGCTTGCTGTACTGGTGGACCACTATGCCTCCTTTTCCTTTTTTTTTGCTTATTACAGATCTTAAACGACGTCCAAGTGAAATTATCATTTTAACCTTATGATGTCAGCAACGTCTTGACGGTTTGCAGACGGAGGTGGAAATATGAAAAAAAGTTTAAGTTCAGGTGGAGCGCAGCTAAAAAAATTAGGATTTGTGTATTTTTGATAAAGTGGACAAAATCAGGTGGACGGTAGATATTTTCCCTATTATTTTATTAGCACAGATATTTGAACACTAAAAATACAGCAGTAAAATAAAAATAAAATGATTGTTTATGTTATAGTATTATTTAGTTCACAAAAAGATAGTACCGTTTATACTATAATACCATTATTCTTATTTTAACGATATCTCCTCAGTGTTTAATTTTAATTTTATTTTTATTTTTTGACTAATTGTAAAAAAAATTATTAAAAAAAATATCAGATTTATATTACAATAATAAAATAATAATAATTCGAACACTAAACAAACACCAATGAAATAAAAATGTGTGACACCTAATGTGTAATCTAAGGCATGTTTGGTTTGAAGAAAATAAAGGAGAAGAAAAGAGTAGAATGGAGGGGAATTGAAAAGAAATGAGTGGAAGAGAATAGTAAAATTAAATTTTTTTGTTTGATTTGAAATAAAATTTGATAAGGAAAAAATTATAATTTTTTTCTTTGGACAAATTTAACATTTCTCTCAAATATTAAATTATTTATATTAGTAATGAAATATAATTTAATATCAATATTTTTTTTTAACGTCGAAAAGTCTTAAAATAATTCATGATTTATTAGAATAATAATAATAATAATAATAATAATAATAATAATAAGGATAAGGATATTATGGTAAAATCGAAGAGCCTTAAATGAACTTTAAAAAACACGTGTCAACACAAGAAACCAGCGACTGTTACTAGCACTGCTCGCATTTAAAAGACCTGATTTCTCTATTCTACCCTTAAAAATATATTAATTTTCTATTATAACACCTTTATTAAATATGAAAACCCCAATTCTCTCACTTTCTCATAATCGTTTCAGCTTTTGATCCCTTTTCGACAATCCGGCTGCTTTCAGGCGACGGCGGCGGAGCTTCACTCTTAAGACTAAAAAAGTTGAACCCAAAAGAGAAGCAAAGCTCCTGAAGTTTTATTAAGTTTTTTCGCATAAAAAATAATCCCTCAGTTGAGTTCTCCTTATACAGAAAAAACAAGGAAATAAGCCAATAAAGGAAACAACTAAATAAGGAAAAACAGCTAGCTAGAATCAAGGCAAATCAGTCTTAAAGGAAAAGTGCCGTAACATTTCCCCCTCTGTTCAGGAAGCCTTGTCCTCAAGGCTCAAATTCTGGAAATTTATGTCGAATAACGCAGGCATCCTCCCATGTAGCATCCTCAGGAAAGGAATTAGTCCAATGAATCAACCACTGAACTACAGGCATGTTGTTTCTCTTAACTGTACGTTTCTCCAACAATGCTAGCGGCTCCAACTGCATCCTCCCATCTTCTTGGATTGTAGGCAGCTCTGTCTGCTGAACATTAGTAGCTCCCAGTTTTCTTTTCAAGCAAGAGACATGAAAAACTGGATGGATTTTGGAGTGTGAAGGAAGTTCTAGCTTGTATGCCACCTGCCAAATCCTTTGAAGCACCTTGTAAGGTCCATAAAACCTCGGGGCCAACTTCATATCCTTCCGAAGAGCTAGAGAAGCTTGTTTGAAAGGCTGTAGCCGAAGATAAACCCAATCATCTACCTCAAATTCCCTCTCTGTCCGATGCTTATCCGCCATTTTTTTCATTTTGCTTTGAGCTTGATGTAAGTTCTCATTGAGAAGGCGAATCATTGAGTCTCTGTCCTTTAAAGCTTGGTCCATCGATGCTACAATTGTCTCACCAGGAATATAAGTTGTATAAGTAGGAGGCTCCCTGCCATAGACAACCTCAAATGGAGTTATCTTAGAAGAGAAATGAAATGAAGTGTTATACCACCACTCAGCAAGCGGCAACCATTTACTCCACTCCTTTGGCTTGTCTCCAGTCATGCACCTCAAGTATTGCTCCAAACACTTATTAACGATTTCGGTCTGACCATCGGTCTGCGGATGATAAGATGTGCTCATAAGTAATTGAGTACCCTGTAGAGTGAAGAGATGTCTCCAGAATTGACTAGTGAAGATTCGATCTCGATCGCTTATCATGGTCTTTGGCAAGCCATGAAGCTTATAAATATTATCTAAGAACACTTGAGCTACATCTTTTGCTGTGTATGGGTGTGCCAATGCCAGGAAGTGAGCATATTTGCTCAACCTATCAACCACTACCATGATAACCTTCTTGCCATGAGATTTCGGAAGGCCTTCTATAAAATCCATGGAAATGTCAGACCAAATCAGTTCTGGTATTGGTAACGGCTGTAACAGTCCCGGAGACGCTATAGTTTCAACCTTATTTCTCTGGCATGTGTCGCACTCAGCTACAAATTTACACACTTCTCTTCTCATCTTCTTCTAATAAAAAGCTCTCCGTAGTCTTTTTAATGTTTTCTTCACCCCCGAATGTCCACCCTCTACTCCACCATGAGCTTCTTGCAATATCGTCTTCTTTAATTCAGATCGATCTCCTAACCACAACCTTCCTTTGTACCTCAGTTGATTATCTACCCAGGTAAATTTAGAGTGTAGGTTCTGATCTTGCTGAATCTCCTGGATGAGTTTTTGTATGTTTTCATCGTTCTTCCATTCATCTTGTAGTACGCCCAACCAATTTGCTATTGGAAATGACAAAGCCATAATAATTGGTTCTTCCCTTTCCTCCTGCACCCTTGATAAGGCATCTACAGCTGTGTTCTCCTTACCACTACGATAGACGATCTCATAGTCATAACCAGCTAATTTGGTAAGCCATTTATGTTGCATCGGAGTTGAAACTCGTTGATCTAAAAGGAACTTTAAACTGAGATGGTCAGTGATTATCTTAAAGTGCTTCCCTACTACATATGGCCGCCACTTTTGTACTGCCATGACAGCAGCCAACATTTCTTTTTCGTATGCTGAAAGACCCAAATTCTTCGGAGCTAAGGCCTTGCTCAGGTAAGCTATGGGTCTGCCCTCTTGCAACAATACGGCTCATATCCCATTTCCGGATGCATCGCACTCAATCACAAAATCTTTCTGGAAGTCTGGCATTGCCAATACTGGTGCCGCACACATGATGCGTTTGAGCTGGTCAAAGGTGTCTTCTGCAGCTTGAGTCCACTGAAAATTATCTTTCTTCAACAAAACAGTGAGTGGTTGACTAACTTTTCCATAATCTTTAATGAACCGCCGATAGTAACCTGTGAGCCCTAAAAAACCCCTTAAAGACTTGAGGGAATTAGGCTTAGGCCATTGCAACATGTTTTGAATTTTTGCCGGATCAGTGGCAACTCCTTCCTCTGAAATTACATGCCCCAAATACTCAATCTTCTTTTTACCAAAAGCACATTTTGATTTTTTAACAAATAACTGGTTCTGGGCCAATACACCAAACACCAATTCCAAGTGCTCTAAGTGTTCATTCCAGTCACTACTGTAAATTAAGATATCATCAAAAAATACTAGTACAAATTTCCTTAAAAAAGGTTTAAAGATCTCATTCATCAAGCTTTGAAAAGTTGATGGTGCATTAGTCAGCCCAAATGGCATGACTAGAAATTCGTAGTGCCCTTCATGGGTTCTAAAAGCAGTCTTATGGATATCAGAGGAATGTACTATAATTTGATGGTAACCGGATCGGAGATCAAGCTTAGAAAAATATGTGGCTCCATGTAATTCATCCAACAACTCATCAATGACAGGAATAGGAAACTTATCTTTGATAGTGATTTTATTAAGGGCTCTATAGTCAATGCACATTCTCCAAGTTCCGTCTTTCTTCTTGACCAACAACACAGGAGAAGAGAAGGGACTCACACTTTTCCGAATGGTGCCATTTTCGAGCATCTCCTGGACTAGCTTTTCAATCTCACTTTTCTGCACGTAAGGATACCTATATGGACGTATATTAGGTGGCATAGATCCAGGTTCAAGGGGGATTTTATGATCATGTCCCCTTTGAGGAGGTAAACCCTTCGGCTCATCAAACACCTTGCTATAATGATGCAACACTTGTTCTAGATCCTCTGGTTCTCTGTTTACTTCTTCTGCTTCCTCACCCTCCACTTGGATAGAAAAGATGTGAGCTGCTGATGCTTGAGACAAATGTTGAAGTTCCCGCTGAATGTGCTTCGGTGAAACCATTTTAGTAGGGCCTGGTGTATCCCCTTTCAGTACAAAATTTTGATCGCCAACAGAAAATTCCATCACCAACTCCTTGAAGTCCCATAATACAGGCCCCAATTCAACAAGCCACTGTATTCCGAGAACCATATCACATCCTCCCAATGGTAAGAGCCTTAAATCAGCTTGAAATTCCTCTCCCTGCATATTCCACTTCAATTGCCGACAAATAGCATCACTAATTATTTTGGTTCCATCTGCCACTGATACTGTCATTGGACTAATACGTTGAATTTTGCAGTCTGCTCTTTTTGCGACTGTAGGGTCAAGGAAGTTGTGAGTACTTCCAGAATCAATAAGTATGGTGATAGCTTTCTTTTTTATACTGCCGCCAATTCTCATAGTTTGATGAGTGCTAGACCCTGAAACGGCAAGAAGGGAAACTTGGGATTCTTCTTTTCCTTCCACTTTGTCAGCTTCATTTTGCTCTTCTCCCTCTCTATCTTCACCTTGTAATAGATAAATATGTTTCTGCTTGCAAACATGACCAGGCTCATACTTCTCATCACAATAATAACAAAGCTTTTTTTCTCTCCTCACTTGCATTTTTGCTGTAGAAATCCGCTTCACTGGTGGTAATCGATTATTATCGGACTTTTTTGGCACAAAAGAATTCATTGTGCTCACCCCAACTTTGTTAACCCCTTTGGCCTCCTTAAGAATTGCTTCCATAGCTCCTTCCTGTAGCAACGCTAAACCAATGGCTTGGGTCAACGTGTTCGGTTGAAACATGGTGACTTGGTTTTTAATAGCTTCCTTCAAGCCACTAATGAAACATTGAACAAAGAAATCCTCTGGTAGCCCCCTCGTTCTAGCCATAAATGCCTCAAATTGTTCTTGATAGGCTTTTACTACAGTAGTTTGCTTCAACTTGGTTAACTGGCCAACTGGACTGTCATAGGCACTAAGACCAAAACGAGCAATGATATCTGTAGAAAAACTCTCCCAATTGATGTTCTCATGGCCCGCTTCATACCCTTGAAACCATTCGAGGGCATGTCCCTCCAGATGAATCGACGCCATCTCTACTTTCTCCTCTTCAACAATTCCATTGATGTTGAAAAAACGGTCACACTTGTAAATCCATCCATTAGGATTTTCACCCTCGAATTTGGGAAAATTTAGTTTGGAAAATCGAGTTTGAACGGAACTCTTACCAATATGATTATTATTCGATCCCCTGTTGGTTGAGGTACTTCCTCCATTGTTGGAATCCCCTGTCTTCGTTGTTGTGGATTGATCAAGTTTCAAGCTTATAGCAGCCATCATCTTAGACAAATCTGATAAAAGAAGGCCGTGTTTTTCTGAGGTCTCCCGCAACTGCTTCAGAGATTCATCGACACGCTTTTGCTCTTGCGCTCTTGTTACCAAATCTTAAGACTAAAAAAGTTGAACCCAAAAGAGAAGCAAAGCTCCTGAAGTTTTATTAAGTTTTTTCGCATAAAAAATAATCCCTCAGTTGAGTTCTCCTTATACAGAAAAAACAAGGAAATAAGCCAATAAAGGAAACAACTAAATAAGGAAAAACAGCTAGCTAGAATCAAGGCAAATCGGTCTTAAAGGAAAAGTGCCGTAACATTTCCCCCTCACGAAAGTTGAATTGTTTGCTTATTTTATTGATTGTGTTAACCAAGAGGTCGACGTATTTTAATTTGAGGAAGGCTACCAGTGTTAGGTCCAGTGGCATTTGGAATTATGTTCTGATTTTCATATGACATGAGGAAGTTTTATGCCTACAAGATGAGGTTTCTTAATTGTGGAGGTTTTTGAGCAAACACTATTACAAGGTTAAGACGGGGAGGGGCAAGGGGATAATGAAGAATTGGTTTAAGATAAAATCTGTGATTATGCAAGAATGGAGTGAGAGCAGAGATGCTTTAATAGAACTTTTCAGAAAGGTCAGAGACGAATGGATGGTGACAATAGGTATATTTTTTCTTTAATCCTTTGCTTTAGCAATCAGCATAGTAACTAGTTTGTTTTAAAGTTCATTGGAGCTCATACTGGTCTATTTACCAAAGATTGGTATATTCTAGAGTGGTTTGTTTTGCATAAGGTTCATTTGACTGAAGGTTGTTGCAGGGTTTTATAAATTTGACCCATTATTTGATTAGAATATGCTTGCTGCTTCTGTAGACTCTATGCAGGTATATCTGATGCTCTTAAGTTTGCAAGTTCAGGGATATATATAGTCACAACAAAACCAGAGCTGATTTTGTAGAAGCTTTACTGCACGAGCTTGCTGGAGTTACTATACTACCCGATGAAGTTCATGGTCTTGGAACTGGGTAAGTACATGTAATCAATGCTGTTGGTTCTCATCCCATTGCCTGTGGTTGCTTACATGAAAATGATTTTTGCCTTTTGATTTTGTTTACTACTTGCAGTCATAAGGTGGAATTGTTGAAGCAACTTCAGAAGAAACCTGAGCACCTGGGGCTGAGATTGCAGTAAGTTACTATATATGTGGGATTACAATTAAAAATTTGAGTAATATATAGTCCCTCATAATGAGTTGAGGATTATAATTAAGTGGTAATAACTGTTTTGATCGGCTTTGTGAAAGATACTTGCAACCCTAAAGAATGTTAATAAAGAGACTGAATTAGATGGATAGAAGATCCTCTAGATATGACTCTAGTACAAAGTTTTATGTCTAATTTTTGTCTTCTGTTTAATAGTTAAATGGAATCAAGGAGCCCGGATGAAGATGTTAAGCTCATGGAGTCACTTTTAGATTTGTATCATGAAGGGAAATTTTGTGTCGATAATAACTTCAAAAGTGGCTACTTGAAGGTTCTTGAGACTGCTTTAGAAACAAAATTACTGGGATGTGGTATAAAAGCTAAGCCACATATTGAATCCCGCATAAAGACATTAAAGATGCAATTTCAAACGTTACACGATATGTTAACTGGACCAAATTGTAGGGGTTTTAATTGGGACCCACAAAGGAAGATTGTGACTGCAGAGAAGGCAGTGTG
The DNA here is from genome assembly GCA_018350135.1 of Citrus trifoliata. Taxonomy (NCBI): domain Eukaryota; kingdom Viridiplantae; phylum Streptophyta; class Magnoliopsida; order Sapindales; family Rutaceae; genus Citrus; species Citrus trifoliata. The sequence continues at coordinate 20,795,054 of CM031392.1, read as the reverse complement.
GGATGCTTATATTCAGGTATTTCTTTTCTATTTTTGCTTTGACTTCTCTGCCTCATTTTTATATACTATCTTCTCTCTCTCTCTTTCATTACACAAACAGTTTGTTTATGTATTAGATAATTGAAAAAGAAAAGCACGTAAGGTATCTGATCATACCGAAACATTAGCTTATTAGTTATTAACAATTTAATTGGCTGGTTCTGTGCTGCTTTTGGTGATCCATGCATCTGTTTTAGCAGTGTAGTTTCTCTAATTTTCTATATGATTGTTGTTTTTGAGAACTGATGGCGATACTGAATTGGAAAGTGTCTGTTTTTGGAGTTTGTTTTTTCATTTTTTTTGGTGTATTAAATGTCAGAAAAAGGTATGGACATTCTAGGATTCAAATGCTTATTTCTTTTGACTTGGTAATTAGGTGTTAATTTCTTCTATTTTTTAGTTGTCTATCTTCAATTCCATTTTAGCTTGGAGGCATAAAGAGGCAGAGTCATTAAGATTGATCATTTTAAATAATTGCAGTCTCATAGACAGGCAGAAAATTTCAAGAATAAGGCATTTCCGTATTATGAGGATTTGTGTACAATTTATGGTAAAGACCATGCAACAGGAAGAAATGCAGCGGCCCCTGCAGATGTTGTGGAGAAAATCGAGAGGACAAGAGTGAACAATGGAACTAAAAGCAAGAATTTGAACTTGAACAGTGAGGATGTGAGGGATGATGTCGATGATAATATGTCTTTCTCACAGACTCGACAAATGCATCCAACAACTTCAAATAGCTCATCAAGAAAAAGGGGAAGAGATGAAGATTCAGAGGATTCTGTAGAGTCACTTAAAGAGCTAGCAACTGTTATTGTTAGGGAAATGAAGGAATCTTTTTGTTGCTTGAGTCGAGCTATTGGACAAGAAATCAATGATAAACAAGTAGGGCTAAATGGCGAGTTAAAGAAGATTAGAAGCCTTACAACAGTAGAACGACTAAAAGCCACCACTCTAATTGCCCGTGATAATACTGCACTCAATGTCTTTTATAGCCTTTCTGATGAGGATAGAAAAGTATGGCTTAAACTTTTTCTGAGTGGTGAAATTTAGTTTATTAAAATGTCTAACAATGTAGTTTATGAAATTATTATTGCGAAAAATTACCAATCATTTTTAACTCATTTTTTTTTATTTTAGTTGTTGATTTTAATGTTAAAGGCAGTCATATATTGAAATGATGATGTTCAGCAGCTATTACACCTGAGCCTTGCTCTCGGTTAAGTCCAAATATGAGATTCTAATTGGGTCAACTATTGCTTAGAGAAATACTAATGAATCAAGAAGCCCAAGAACTGGATGATCCAAGAATATAACTTTCAATTATCTGTTTGGTTGAACAGAGACATGGTCATGATGAGACCAGCATAATTACAAAGTCTAAGATTCTGAAGGGAAAAAAAAAATTGACTTGTTTCCCTTGATACTTTAGGATCCAAACAAGTCTTGTCGATTGAAAACCTGTTGCCTATTGCTCAAAACCTTTAGAAGAAGAAACTAGGAAGTCCTTCAAAGCCCTTGTTGTCAGAGTCCATGTTCCATGCTCTTATTACATGCAAAGCTTCTCAAAAGCTTTGGAGATTAACCCCTTTTGAATAGCATGTCAGGCTCTAGGAGAATAGAGATGTGCTTAGTTATGTGCAAGAGATGACAAGCAGAAGGAGCAAGTCAGATATGGAGCTAATGGTTGCTACTTGTTGGGCTATTTGGCATGTAAGGAATCTTCTTACCTTCCAGAATGAGACGGAAGATTCCCAATTATCAGCTGGTACAGCAGATGCAGTAGTGCATTCTTAAAGAAAGATTCAGCTGCCACAGTTGCAATCATCTTTGTGGGGAACATCATACTGCCAATACCAAATGCACGTTGATACAACCTTCCATATTCAGTCGGATCAACCAGATTGCTTACAAGAAGGGCAACCCAACAACGAGTCCAATTATGAACAGCCCATAAAGGAAGCCACATTACAGGTTGAGGAAGAATCAGCTCATGTGGAACGGTACGCAAGCACACTAGTTAGAAGAGCCCCTGGGTGGTTTAAGGATTATGTCGTGTAGTGAAATTGCTAGTACCTTATGATTGTTGGTTTGTTATTGCTGTTATATTTTCTGTTAGAAGTTGTTAAGCTATAATATTTTTGCTAACGTCTTGGACAGAGGAATATGTGTAGAGCAAAACAAATTCGCGTGGGGTTATCAGGAAATAAAATATCTCTTTCTATTTCTTTTGGCTCTTCTCTCTGTCTCAACCTCTCTTTCCATTCTTAATATTCATATCTGATCTTTCTATTTTTGGAGTCAACACTCACAAGAAGAGTGCAAATTTAAATCAATACATCCTTGGTTGCGTAGAAGTGTATCATTGGTGCTTTTATTGCTATCATAATGACGAACTTTGAAATGTTAAAAACAATTCAAGAACAGTTCGAGAGCCAAACATTGTCGTTGCATCAAACACTGCAACAATACATGGCAACGGTAGATTCTCTCCTTGACGATTTGCGTTCACAGATCCAGGGGTCTTCAAATAACATGGGTTGAGCTCCTACTCAACCACACTCAATGTCTTCTTCTACTGAGGCAAATTTCAGTGGTGTTGAGATATCTCAAGTGCTCCGTTCTATGAAGATGGAGGTTCCTAAGTTTGATGGATCTAATCCAAACGGGTGGGTTTTCCGAATTGAGAAGTTCTTTGATTTTCACGGTACACCAGAAACTCTTCGCTTGCAGATTGTTTCTTTTCATATGGAAGGATGAGCGGCAGCGTGGTATCAATGGATGAAGATGAATAGTTTGCTTACAACCTGGAAAGCATTTTTGCAGAATCTTAAACATCGTTTTGGTGCCTCTCTCTATGAAGATCCTCAAGGAAATTTATCCAAGCTATCCCAAACTACAACGGTAACTGAATTTCAGACCGCCTTCGAAGATTTAATGAATCGAGTGACTGGAATCTCAGAGCCACTTCTGATAAGTTTTTTTTTATCACGGGATTGAAACCCGATATTCGTCGTGAACTGCTTTTTGCTCGGCCCTCGTCTATGATGGAAGCATTTGCATTAGCTCGAGCCTATGAAGCACGTGCTAAAGAGGCCAAACAAGGACACCGCTTTTTGACAAAATGGAACAACACAGCACCCGCACCTACCACAAACTCCCCGTTACACAAATTTCAGCCTCAACTATATCCTCTTGCTTCAACACAACCGCACCATTCAGTTGGTATGGTCTACGTACCATCTCATTCACAAAATATTCCTCCACCCCTTAAACTAAACACATTACCACCACTTCTTCCCACACCCAACTTACCGATTTGTTGCCTCACTTCAGCGGAGCTCCGTGACAAGAGTGAAAAAGGCTTGTGTTATAACTGTGATCAGAAATATAGCGCTAATCATCGCTTGTCGCAATAAGTTTTTGCTCCTTATGGGCACGAATGATAATGAACCTGCTTCGTTTGAGCAAGAGTTGCCACTAGAGTCGGTTGAAGAGGTCATAATAGGGATATTTCCAGTCTGAATGCTTTGGCGGGTTAGATCAATCCCCGCTCACTCCGTTTTGATTGGTGAAGTTGGTTCTCACAGTTTTCAAGTATTGAACGATAGTGGGAGTACCCACAACTTTATCAAACCAACAGTGGCAGAGCATATGGGCTTACCGATACAACCAACATCATCATTTCGTGTTTATATTGGCAATAGGGATTTTCTAGTGTGCAAATACTTTTGCCCTCAAGTTGCTCTCACGTTGCAGGGGACAGTTTTCACCTTAGATCTCTTTGTTCTGCCGATTGAAGGGCCTGATGTGGTGTTGGGAATCCAATGGCTACAACTCTTGGGCCGTGTCTCGCATGATTACTCTGCCCTATCTGTGGAATTTTGTTGGAATGGGACACCAGTGACTCTTCGAGGATATTTAGCCACTACTCCCTTCTTAATCACCTTTCATCAGTTGCAATCTCTAGTCCACCATGCTGATATTTATAGCGTGTTTGCTCTGCAACAGGTACCTGTATTTGGGGAGGAATCGGCAAGTAATCCAGAGAGTTCTTCCTTCGAATTACCTGCAAATTTAACCTAACCCTTCATCGACCTTCTACAAAGCTACCGCAACTTATTTCTTCCACCTACTACACTGTCGCCGCATCGCACAATTGATCATAAAATTCATCTCCTCCCAAATACCACTCCAATAAATGTCCGCCCTTATCGCTACCCTCATTGAAAAAAAAAACGAGATGGAAAAGCTTATCGTGAAATGTTAGAACAACGCATCATTCAACCGAGTCAAAGTCCATTTTCGTCACCAGTCTTGATGGTTAAAAAAAAAATGGAACTTATCGCTTTTGTGTTGATTACAGGGCTTTGAATGTTGTGACAATCAAAGATAAATTTCCCATTTCGACTATCGACGAATTATTTGATGAGTTAGACGGAGCAGCAGTTTTCAGCAAGTTGGATTTGCGGGCTGGTTACCATCAAATTCGCGTGCACTACCATGACATTTATAAAACGGCTTTTCACACTCATGAGGGCCACTACGAGTTCCTTGTCATGCCATTTGGTTTAACAAACGTCTACCTTCTAAGCTACTATGAACCAGATTTTCGCTTATTTTTTGCGTAAATTTGTGAATTTTTTTTATGACATTTTAGTTTACAGTGCTACAACAGAGGAACATTTGCGGCATCTTTAGCAAGTATTGGAGTGCCTTCATTTTCACCAGTTTTTTGTCAAGTTCTCCAAATGCTTGTTTTGCCAAGAAAATATTAATTACTTAGGCCACATTGTTTCGGCCTCCGGTGTGCGGGCAGACCCTCAGAAAATTGACGCTATGATCCATTGGCCGACTCCTTAGACTACAAAACAACTTCGAGGTTTTTTGGGTTTAACGTGTTATTACCGGCAGTTTATTCGTGGATGTGCGTCGTTAACAACCCCTTTTACTGATTTACCTTGTAAAGATGCCTTCAAGTGGACACAACCAGCAGCTGAAGCGTTTAACGCACTTAAGAAGGCAATAGTGGAAGCTCATGTGATGCGGCTACCAGACTTTGAAGCTGACTTTATCCTTGAAACTGACGCATCTAATGTGGGTATAGGAGTTGTACTTATGCAATCCGGGCATCCCATATCTTACTTCAGTAAGAAATTAGGCCCTCGACTTCGTGCTTCTTCTATTTACATAAATGAATTAACTGCTATTGTTGAGGCAGTGCACAAGTGGCGACAATACTTGTTGGGCAGATTTTTTGTCATCCAAACTGACCATAAGAGCATTAAAAAACTTCTCCAGCAGGTAGTTCAAACTCCGGATCAGCAAATCTACATCAGAAAATTATTAGGCTATCACTTCCACATTGAATATAAACCGGGCTGTACCAATCTTGCAGCCGATGCTTTATCGCGAGTTCATGAGGAGGTTGGTGCGGACACATCAACCGTGACTGCTTCTTGTTTGCCTCTTCTTAGTCGCCCTTCGTTTGAGTTGTTAGCAGCTCTAAACTTAGAAAATTCCACTCTCTCAGATATGATTGCCCTTCGTCGCCAATTTGCTGCGAGAACTCTTTCAAGGGATTATTCGCTACATAATGGATTTCGTTTTTTTGCAATCACCATTATATCAGCCCATCATCATCTTTGAAAGAAGTTCTATTGGTTGAATTCCACTCTACTCCACTTGCGGAGCATGTAGGCATCAAACGTATGTTGGTCCGCTTGGCATCTACTTTTTTCTAGCTTAAAATGCGTATGGATGTTGAGCGGTTTATGGCCAAATGTCTTGTGTGTCAATAGACCAAATACTCTACTCAAGCACCAGCAGATCCACTGCAACCTCTTCCTATCCTTACTTTAGTTTGGGACGAACTCACTATGGACTTCATTACTGGCCTTCCCGTTTCGCGGGGTTTTTCAGTGATATTGGTAGTTGTTGATTGCCTTACTAAATCGGCACACTTCGGATCCCTTCCTGCTCAAATTACTGCTGTGAAGACAGCCGACTTATTCGTGGATATGGTTATAAAAATTCATGGGTTTCCTACCTCTATTATTTCTTATCGCGACCCTGTGTTCTTAAGCAATTTTTGGATGAAGTTATTTGAGTTAAGTGGCACTACCCTTTGTCACAGTACAACCTATCACCCACAAACAAATGGGCAATCGGAGGTAGTCAATCGTGGCTTGAAGCAGTATTTTCGCGCTTTCACTTAAGGAAAACCAAGCTCATGGGTATCTCTACTTGGGTGGGCTGAATTTTCTTACAATTCTTCCTATCACAACAGCATGAAGATGTCTCATTTTCAGGCTCTTTTCGGGCGACCACTTCTTTCCATTCCTCCTTACGTAAAGGGCTCTACTTCAATCCAAGCTCTTGATGAAGCATTAAGTGAACGGGATGCATTACTCCATTCTTTGAAAGAGAATTTACGCCGAGCTCAATATCGCATGATTCAAAAAGTTAATGCTCATAGACGTGAAGCTCAGTTTGCTATTGGGGACTAAGTTCTAGTGAAGCTCCAGCCATACTGCCAAAATACAGTGGCAACTCGTTCTTGTCAAAAGCTAGCCAAACGGTATTATGGCCCTTTCCATGTGATAGCTCGAGTTGGTCCAGTAGCTTATAAACTTGACTTGCCCAACGGTTCCAAGATCCATCTAGTGTTTCATATTTCACTTCTCAAACCCTTCATTGGTTCTCAAAACCCTGCTCCACATTCCTTACCATCAACAAGAATGCACAATCAACCATTATATTTACCTGCTGCAGTTTGCGCTATTCGAACCGTGCTTAAATAAGGAAAGCAATGCCGTCAAGTTCTGGTGCAGTGGCAAGACAATTCCCCTGAGAATTCTACTTGGGAAGAGTTTGAAACATTCTGTAAACTTTATCCCAATTTTCACCTTGAGGACAATGTGAGTTTTGAAGATGAAGGGAATGATACAACCTTCCACATTCAGTCGGATCAACCGGATTGCTTACAAGAAAGGTAGCCCAACAATGAGTCCAATTATGAACAACCCATGAAGGAAGCCACATCACAGGTTGAGAAAGAATCAGTTCATGAGGAACGGTACGCAAGCACACGAGTTAGAAGAGCCCCTGGGTGGTTTAAGGATTATGTCGTGTAGTGAAATTGCTAGTACCTTATGATTGTTGGTTTGTTATTGCTGTCATATTTTCTATTAGAAGTTGCTGAGCTGAGCTGTAATATTTTTGCTAACGTCTTGGACAGAGGAATATATGTAGAGTAGAACAAATTCATGTGGGGTATCAGGAAATAAAATATATCTTTTTATTTCTCTTGGCTCTTCTCTCTGTCTCAACCTCTCTTTCCATTCTTAATATTCATCTCTGATCTTTCTATTTTTGGAGTCAACACTCACTCGAAGAGTGCAAATTTAATCTGATACATCCTTGGTTGCATAGAGGTGTATCACACGTCCCCACCAGTAGGTTTCTTCAAGGTAAATATGGATGCATCAGTTGTGGTTGAGCAGAAAGGAGTTGGTTTGGGTGCTATGATCAGAGATTCAGGAGGCAAAGTGGTAGCAGCAGCTATGCGACCTTCCAGATTTTAGAGAGAGGCTGTTTATGCGAAAGCAGAAGCTGCAAGGCTTAGGATTTGAAATTGATTTCTATAGGTTGTAAGACTCATTTTGAACATGAAAAATACAATAATTGAACTATTTTGGATCATATATGATGATATTCAATCTTGTATTACAAGGCAACAACAAATCTCAATTCAACATACTCCAAGAGTCAGTAATCTAGTAGCTCACAAGGGAGAGCGAGACTAGCTTTGGAGCAAAGAGCAATGCTAAATGAACAAAAGCATGACAAAACAATGACTAAAGTTTTTGTTTTTTAGTCAATAATGAGGATTTATGAAAAAAGAAAAAATTAAGATTACTAAGAAATTTTTGTCATGGTTTTGTTTTTTTTTTTCACAAGAGAAATTTTTTTTCATAGTTGTCATGGTAATTCACAAGAGAGAAATTTTTTGTGTACTAAGAAAAATTTTTAAAAATTCACAAGTGAGAAATTTTTTGTCATGGTTTTGTTCCTTTTTCTGTTAGTAATCTTAAATTTTTCTTTCTTTTTTTTTTTCATGAATCCTGATTATTGACTAAAAGATAAAAAATTTTATCATTATTTTGTCATACTTTTATTCATTTAGCATTGTTGTTTGAGGTGCATAAACATTTTAGCATACCTGTTGTATTGTTCAGTAAGTTAAATGTTTGAAAGGTATATTTTCTCATTAAAAAAAAAAAATTAAAGGTGTCACCGACAGATTTTTAACAATCAAATTTATATGGAATAATTAATTAGACTCCTCAAATTTTATTTTGAAAATTCTTTGTCAATAAGACGTGGTAGTAATCAATATGCTAGCTCAAATTGTAAGCATTTAATCACACTCAATAAAATCTTGAATCGTCGGTGGGCCTAAACAGCCATCAGTTCAACGTAAACAGCTGTCTGGACATCAGTCGAAGCCACAAAGCTCATCCCCATGTTATTCTAAAAGCCCCACAAGAAGCAGATGTTCCTAGCCATGTAGGAAGCTCGAAGAATTATTTTTCAAGAGATTATTTTTGAATTAAAGGGAAATAATAACATGCTGTTCCTAGCCATGTAGGAAGCAAATTGCAAAAATTTGAACTACATGGAGGGCTTCAAACTAAAATAACTTTAAAACGAAAAACTATTGTGCTGTTGGATTTAAATCCATCAGGGCCAATTGGGATCCAACACTTTAATTAAAATACAAAATCTCTTATTAGATAATTTTTCTCACTATATATATAGTGATCTTCCAAGTGAAAATGAAATTAAAGAAGCAAGAGGATGTTATTAGTAGATTACCAAATTAAATTCTGATGAAAAATTTTGTCTCGCCTAACAATTAAAGGGGCTGCAAAAAACCAGCATCTTATCATATAGCTGGAGATTTATTGTGGACATATTTCACTGGTTCTTTAGATTTTAGTGGTGCAGTCGACATGAAGGGCTTGTCAATGACGTTTAATTTCATTCGCCAAGGGATGTAATTAGAAAGCGAAGGTTGCTAGGTTGTATAACTATAGATCAAGTTTTGAGATCACTGAAAGACACCCATCTCTAGACCAGTTGAGAATCTTTTTTCATTTTAGAATCCTTCTAATTTCTATGATGCTGACAGACGGTAGCTGGCTTCAATTTGTGTTATTCAAAAGAGAGTTCAAGGGCTTGAATTGGAATTGTGGAGAGATGAGTTGAGCCTTACAATTTTCCCTCACATTTTAGTAAGATTTATGATTAAAATGACCCAAAAACTGGGGGGGATCCAAGGATTAAACTTGTTTCTGAATGATCTGTTTAGCTAAAGCGAGACCAAGATCGTGATGATAGTTAATGAAACAAAAATATTTATGATATTACTTATAGATAGATCTGCACGAGATTGGTGTTTAGAAATATAAGACTTGAGAATGCATTTTTAGGTACGGGTACCTTTATTTTGTAAAATATTAATTCGAAATTAAAATTAAAAATCTATTGGGACGACCTCATTTTTTAAAGTGAGAATTTGAAGTTATAATTAGAAATTTGTTGGGATTAGTCTTGATTAGTATAATGATGAAGAACACGGTCCAAAAATTAACTCTGAAATCGAAGAAAACTATTCCAAACAAATGAGAAATATATCAATCTTTACCTCAGAGACCTTTAAAATTGGGGAATGGAGGTATGGATGTTCTCAACTTAGATAGCGTTTGTTTTTCTATCTGAAATCTGAATAGATCTGAATTAGTCTGAATTCTGAATAATGTTGATTGTTTAAATCTGAATAGCATACATTTTTAGGTACAAGTACCTTTATTTTGTAAAATATTAATTCGAAATTAAAATTAGAAATCTATTGGGACCACCTCATTTTTTAAAGTGAGAATTTGAAGTTATAATTAGAAATTTGTTGGGATTAGTCTTGATTAGTATAATGATGAAGAACACGGTCCAAAAATTAACTCTGAAATCGAAGAAAACTATTCCAAACAAATGAGAAATATATCAATCTTTACCTCAGAAACCTTTAAAATTGGGGAATGGAGGTATGAATGTTCTCAACTTAGGTAGCGTTTGTTTTTCTATCTGAAATTTGAATAGATCTGAATTAGTTTGAATTCTGAATAATGTTGATTGTTTAAATCTGAATAGCATGCATTTTTAGGTACGAGTACCTTTATTTTGTAAAATATTAATTCGAAATTAAAATTAGAAACCTATTGGGACCACCTCATTTTTTAAAGTGAGAATTTGAAGTTATAATTAGAAATTTGTTGGGATTAGTCTTGATTAGTATAATGATGAAGAACACGGTCCAAAAATTAACTCTGAAATCGAAGAAAACTATTCCAAACAAATGAGAAATATATCAATCTTTACCTCAGAGACCTTTAAAATTGGGGAATGGAGGTATGGATGTTCTCAACTTAGGTAGCGTTTGTTTTTCTATCTAAAATCTGAATAGATCTGAATTAGTTTGAATTCTGAATAATGTTGATTGTTTAAATCTGAATAGCATGCATTTTTAGGTACGAGTACCTTTATTTTGTAAAATATTAATTCGAAATTAAAATTAGAAATCTATTGGGACCACCTCATTTTTTAAAGTGAGAATTTGAAGTTATAATTAGAAATTTGTTGGGATTAGTCTTGATTAGTATAATGATGAAGAACACGGTCCAAAATTAACTCTGAAATCGAAGAAAACTATTCCAAACAAATGAGAAATATATCAATCTTTACCTCAGAGACCTTTAAAATTGGGGAATGGAGGTATGGATGTTCTCAACTTAGGTAGCGTTTGTTTTTCTATCTGAAATCTGAATAGATCTGAATTAGTTTGAATTCTGAATAATGTTGATTGTTTAAATCTGAATAGCATGCATTTTTAGGTACGAGTACCTTTATTTTGTAAAATATTAATTCGAAATTAAAATTAGAAATCTATTGGGACCACCTCATTTTTTAAAGTGAGAATTTGAAATTATAATTAGAAATTTGTTGGGATTAGTCTTGATTAGTATAATGATGAAGAACACGGTCCAAAAATTAACTCTGAAATCGAAGAAAACTATTCCAAACAAATGAGAAATATATCAATCTTTACCTCATAGACCTTTAAAATTGGGGAATGGAGGTATGGATGTTCTCAACTTAGGTAGCGTTTGTTTTTCTATCTGAAATCTGAATAGATCTAAATTAGTCTGAATTCTGAATAATGTTGATTGTTTAAATCTGAATAGCATGCTTTTTTTTTTTGTCTAAATCGCTAAAATAAGTATTAAGTTTTTTTTTAAGTTAAAAATTCTGAAAACTAGTATTTTTATGTATGTGCCCTTACAAATTATAATTGGTAAACAACTAATGATATCTCAAAAAACATAAATGAGATAATATATTTTCATAACATAATCATGCTCAATTGAATACAACTTTTTAATATTCTAAATTAGTATATGTTAATCAATTTTATTTTATTTTATGATGTTTTATAAGAAAAATATTCATTAAAGATTATAAAGATAAATAATCCTAATATAAAAAATAAGAAATAATAATAATAACAGTCTACCACTATATTATATAAGTCATAGAGAGGAGCGATAATACTAATTATTAAACTTATTTAGGTATGGATGAAAATTAATTAATTAGATAGGGATATTTTGAAGAATACTTTTAATGATGTCATTCAAAATTTTTAAATTAAGTAAAAAAACAAAAAAAGCGTAATAACTTAATAACCAAAATTTTTCATTAAGTTGAAAAACAAACGAACTTAATAACTTAACTGACTGTAATTAAGTCAATCAAAGATCTGTTTGGTACAACTTTTCAAGTAGAGCTTATCTAAATAGAGATTTTGTTAATAGAGTTTTTATAAGTAGAATTTTACAAAAAAAAATTAATTATTTGATTATCAATAAGAATTTTTATTAAAAATTTATGAAATTATTTTAATAGGCAAATTTTTTAAAGTTACGTTATGAAAATAGTAAAATAAGATTATCAAATAAGTAGAAAATATTTTAACATTAAATTTTTTTTCAATCTTTACTCTCAAAATTCTAAAATTTAAGTTTTTATTAATAGAGGTAAAATAACTTATTTAAACTTCAAAAACTCTATTAGAAAAATAACCAACTAACAACAAAAATTATTATAAAACTTTATGAGATTAAATAAATACTTATAATCATTAAATAAATAAGACCAAACAGGCACAAAGTAAAAAAAAAAAAAGACAAATAGCCCTTTTAGTTTTTAGATTTAATTTGTGAATTTATAACAAGTTAACTCTGATCAACATTATTAAAACCTCTGGCCGGAATTGGGTTAATTTAACTAAATATTTTTATGACTCCACGTAACTCTTCATTATTACATGGAAGATAAAAGAAGCAAAATAAGAAACAGTTTGCAGAGGCTAATTTATCAATTATCATATCATCACGAGCTCTAAAGCAATGGATACCGTCCATATTTTTACTTCTTAATAAAATTATTTAATGTAACAAATTCAGATCTCAAGAGTCAAGTCATTATAGCTTGGTGACGGTGCACGACTAAAGGGGAACCAAACGCATCTTTGCTTTTATGATTTCAACACGTGTCATATATTATTTTATACTGGATAAATCATTTTTTAATTATTTTTTATTAGGGATTTTTTATCAATCTATTTATTAATTTTTTTAATGAATAGGTAAAAAGAAAGTGCTTCATATTTGTGTTTGATGTGCTTCCTTTCACATGCTTAATTTTATGTTTGCTTTAATTAAGTTAATTTGTGCGAAACCCAAATCGGTGTCAAATGCTCTTCTAATTTAACGGTAAACATCGTTAATCTAGCAATATGTTTTTAATTAAAATTCTAATATTGATCGAATGCTTAAATGATAAAAATATTATGTTTGTGTCCATGTTTCAATAATATTTTATTAAACCACATAAAAATTTCAAATATCATATAAATTATAAAAGTATCATCAGTGACACCATTCAATTCGAGGAAATGTTATCCAGGATCTCAATTTTACTAAATTTTATTGATAAAATTACTGTTTTATAGCGGGTGGTTATAAATTTCTAAAATTTTGAGTTTGTTGGTAAGTGCTTTTTATGTACAGACTTTGGACAAAATTTATTTCCCCACTTTATATTTTTTGCACTTGTTTATGGGGAATTAGGAGCAAATTGCTATTTGGATATTGTATCAATTTATTAACAACTGTAAATTTTGATTATAGACGTAATTTAAAAAGTATCTTAATATTAATTTCATCATAATTATGTATTTTTTTCTTTTAAAATAAAAAAAGATAGCAACATTCAATGATTTGATGAAATGGTTATAAAAACCCTTTTGTTTTTAGAAATGGCCACATAGACTATTTTTTTTTTTGGGATAATTATGCCTAAATGAATTACTAATGAATCAATATAATCTAATCTCCACAATCATTGTGATATGTCTTTATTCTTTCTCCTCTTATAATTTGTATATAAAATTTGTCCAGATAGACTTTGATCAATATAGTAGATTAATAGCAACAAGTGTAGCTTTTTTAAAGAGATTATTAGTCATGATATTTATAATTATAAATTATTGAGACCAGACATTATTTAGATTTTTAACCCTCTTAAATATTCGAGGGACGTCAAACTCCACTCTTAGGAGAAATCAATATAGTAGATTAATAGTAACAAGAGTAACTTTTTTAAGAGACTATTACTCATGATATTTATAATTATACATTTACTGAGACCATACATTGTTCATATTTTTAACCCTTTCAAATATTTAAGGGACGCCAAACTAAACTCCACTATTATGAGAAATAGTGTTTTCACTTAAACTCATATTGACTTTACTCAAGGTTTGATGAAAGAAATTTAAATTAAACCTTTACAATGTATCTGCGGGGACTTGAGCTACTTTCCTGACACTTGTGAGGGAGTGGTTCTAACTACTGGGGCAACCTGTAATGGATAACAATTAGTGTAACTTAAAGTTAGAAATTTATCAAAAAATTAGTTACTTATCAAGATCAATCTTAATCATTACAGCAACTATAAGTGCAATTCAAAAGTTAAAAATTGATACTAAAAATAAAAGTTTTTGCTTTAAATAAAATTAAAAAAAAAGTTGAGAACCTCCCAACCAAGAGTTGGTTCTCCAATGTCTTTGTTTTTTTTTTTTTTTAAATAGCGATATCCAATGATTTGACGAGATGGTTATAAAGACTTTTGTTTTTAGAAATGATCACCTAAACTTTTTTTTTTTTTTGAAAACAATTATGTCTAGGTAAATTACAAATGAATCAATATAATTCAATCTCCATAATCATTGCGCCATGTCGTAATCCTTTCTCCTCTTATAATTTATGGATAAAATTTGTTGAGATAGACTTTGGTCAATACAGTAGATTTATAGTAATGATTGTAATTTAAAGTTAGAAATTTATCAAAATTTTAGTTACGTATTGGGATCGGGCTTAATTATTACAACGACTATTAAAGGAATTAAGAAGTTAAAATTGATACTAAAAATAAAAGAATTTACTTCAAACAATTTTTTTTTTTTTAAAAATGAGAACCTCCCAACCAAGAGTTGGTTCTCCAATCTCCATGGTAATTAAAGAATAAAACAATTGAGTGTTCTCTTGTATTTTGCTATTCAGAGACAAAATTGTTTTCTTGATCTACAGTGTAATATATCATTTAAAATAATACTAAAAGGGACCAACTTGTAAACATCATCAACGACCCAGATGTTGGGCATGCCGCCTACCATGGGCGTCACCCTCACTAGATAACCACACGAATTCAGAAAAGAAGAGGAGCTTTGCTTGGTGCCATATTGACCACACTACCCTCAGATCTACCCCCTTTTGTCCAAATTTTATGAGGTCACTTGTGTCATAAAGTTATGGTTTGGTAAATAAAATATTAAAATTCTGCCGCTACATCTTGTATTGGTGTTGCTAGGGAGCCAAATGAAATTATCATAAGCTTTTTTGTCTCGATACGATTTTTATTAATTCTTAAATTTATTAAAAATATTGCTACAAAGTATTGCACCAACTCCACCATTTTTTTTAATATATGAGAATATATAATATAATTATTATTAAAGGATTATATGACATGACAGGAAGGGACCGGGATGGCGCGAGAACGCCAAATTTATTATTATAATAATTATTATAATTATTATTTTGGATTTACATTTTATTAATTTACATTTTTTGTTAAATAAATTAATAATTAATATAATAATTGTTAAAAAATTACTAGTGGGAGGTAGGGGGGTTAGCAGCGTCAGCTTGCCTTTTTGCCTATGGCTGGCTGGGGACAACTTTTGGGTCAATCCACATCCACTGATTGAAATTGAGCGTCAATGTCGGTGATGCAGACTGAGGAGGGTCCAATTACGATAATACCCTCGTTCTTTTATAACGAGAAAGATTTTACCGACGTTTACCGGTGACCACAAGTCACACGACAAGATCCACCACCACCTTTAGCATCAAAGATTTGTTCAATTAAAGGGTGGCTCTTGTAAAATTAAAAAAGCTATTTGAACTTGCAGATTTTATTTATTTTGATGGAATATATAAATATCCTAACTAAGGAAATAAACCCATTGCTATAGCTGCATCTCGTCACGTGCACAAGAAGGAACGAAGGAAGTTGCACTTACAAATTATTTTTTATGAATTATATAATATTATTATTTAAATTACAATTCATATTATTTATGACTAATATTAATATATTTATAATTACACAATTACAAATAAATTATTTTTACTTAATTATTTTTCATAATTGAAGAAAAAAATTAAGTTCTACAATATTTTATGGAGTTCGATAGCTCTGCCACTCACCCTTTTAAAATCTAGCATTAGAGCTCAAAATTTCAACTCTTGCTAGTTATTATTTGTGTATATAAGTTGTCAAGTATTCGATCGAATGTAGAGTAGAGATTCCTTTAATATTAGTGGGAAGTTAAAATTTGAATAAAACTTTATAAATATTGATATAAATTAGTCTCAATAATAATTTAATTAATAAATATTAATTATAATTTTATGTAATATGAACTGTATTTTAAATAATAATGTCATGTTGTATATATATATATATATAAGTTGTCAAGTAAATTTACTGGCTCCATGTGTCCATTTATTTCAAATGCTAAGTTTTGATTCTCAGAACAAGTCCTACAAAATCAATTCCTCACGTAAACTTGAATTGAAAATGGATGGATTGATAATTTGGTAGGCCCTTAAAAAATTGAATGCAATTTATCTTATATAGGATTCACCTAGAAGACGATAATCAATTGCTGATAGCCAGCTGGCTCCGTATATAGTGGGCCCCTTTCTATTATTGCCTTAATTGTAATATCTATTATGTAGTTCGGGTCCGAAGACTCAAAGACCACGGGGACGGAACTAAAAATTTAATTTATAAGAGATAATTTTATAATCAATTCTTGAAAAACATCACAATTTCAATTCAGAGTCATAGACTCCAAAGGGATGTTTAAGTAGAGTTATTATAAATAGATTTTTTTAATAAAAAAATTAGTTATGTAATTGTGAATAAAAAATTATTAAAATTATAAAATTATTTTAATAGATATTTTTAAAACTTATATTATAAAAACAAATAAAATTTTATATAAATAAAAAATATTTTGATATTTATCCAATACTAGTTCTATTCTTAGTCCAATTACAGTACAATAGGGTGCCATTATATTCTGATGATTTGATAATCAATGATATAATTTATTTTTTAAGTAGATGGCCAATCACAGTCACTCCCTCTCTCACTGCGACAGTTAAGAAGCTCCATCGTTAACTGAAAATTACAGTTTGGTAAATTCAACATCCGAGAATGATGGCAGTTTAGGTATACCAGTAATCCTTACGAGTAACGCGGCAGGTGGTAACCGGCTACAACCGGTCACCCCCCCGTCCACCGACACCCCTCTCGAGGTCACCCCACGACCGTCCGTACTGCATCCTTACAGTTATCAGCAGCGTTTTTAAAATGCCGCTCCTCCCGCACTCATCACTATAACTCACTCCACTCTGCCAACTGCCGTACTCTTCCAGTTCTCAGAACAATCTACACCGCACGCAATTCAACGTACAGAAAAGAAAAAAGTGCCATGGCAATCCCCAAGGGCATCGCCTTTTGCTGGTACGTTCGATGCTTGCATTTATTACTCGGCTATGTATTCTTATTTACTTTTTGACTGCGTTTCTTGTTTGCGTTAGTTGTCGTTTTGAGAAACGACATGCTGAAATTGACACCACGTACGAGTGAAATGCAATGAAACGAAACGAAACGCATATGCTTTGTTTTGTAGTGTTATGGGAGAAAAAAGAAAAAAAAATGACGTGATGCCGAGCATTTTTCATGCCTGGATCTTGTCTCGTTCTGCTGAATTTTCGCTTTCTGTGGACCGTGGTTTTGACTTTGTTGTGAGTTTTTAGCGTAACTTGTTTATGCTGTTTTTTTGCTCTGCTTCAGTTCATCTCGAGTTTCAGGTTTGTTTTGTTTGGCTTTGATTCGTTGATAGTTTCGCTTGTACGATTTGTACTTTACTTATCGTAAATTATGATCAGATAAAGAATTCTTTAAGTTTCAGTTTTTGATATTCAACTGCTAATGCTTCTGTTGATCATGTTTGGAAATTGGATCTGAAACGTTGTCGTTTTACTTTCCTCCTAGCACGTAGCATCTGTAAAGTTGTGATACTTGTAGACTAATCTTCGTTTGATTCCGACGTAGAATGTACGCACAATGCATCTGGTGTCCTCTGTGTGCTCATCAAGTCTGATATCTTGTTGCAGATTATACAGGGTTTGTTGTTAATTGAAGAATCGGCTCTGTTTTTTCTTCGAGGGGAGAAACGAACATCAATCTGTAAGGGTTGTTAGTTGGTTTTTGTTCATTCTTCAGTATTAGAACTTGTATATTTGTTTGTAGTTGGTAAAGGTGAAATAACTTAAGTATGAAAGAGGTTGATAAGAGGAAGATAAATAATAAACAACCAAGGCGGTCTGCTAAAACTGAAAGGACGGAGCAGAAACAGCGTCAAGAGAATGGAGGCAAAAATTTGAATGCTAAACAAATTGAATTGAAAGCTTCAATTACTAGACGAGACTCAGGGAATGTAGTAAGTGATACGAATGCAGGCACAGAGGCCTCTGAAGTTTATGAAAATGGTGTTACAAAATATGTGGACGATCTCAACAGCTTTGAGGAGGTGCCTCTAGATCTTAAATCCAATGGAACGGAAGAGTTATCTGATTATGAGAAACAAGGGAAGCAGGGGAAGGAAGAGGTATCAGATTCCGAGACAGTGAAAGATTCTGTATCCTCTCAAGAGGATTCATTGTCAGTTGATGGTGAGAAAGTAAAAAAGTATTCTACAGTTCCCAAGATTAAAAATTCTTCAGTGAATGATTCTCCAGGATCAAGGGTGAGATCTGGTCGAGAAATGAAGGGATTTCCTAATACTCCAAAGAAACCCACAAAACCCGATAGAGGTTCTTTGAGTAATAATACCAAAAGTTCTTCTGGTAAAAGTTGTAATAAACTGGAAGTTCCTACTAAACCTTCATCTGAAACTTCTGAAGGAGTTGACGATAAGCCTATTGAAGAGATGAAAGAAATTGATCTTTTAGATGAGACCTCGAATGGCGCTCAAAGTGTTGCGAGCGACAATGAAACAGTTGATACTGAAGAAAGTGGCGAACATATAGATGAGGCAAATTTAAATCAAAAGATTGAAGAAATGGAACTGAGAATTGAGAAACTCGAAGAGGAGCTGAGAGATGTTGCCGCTTTGGAGATTTCACTGTATTCTGTAGTGCCAGAGCATGGGAGTTCCGCACACAAGGTGCACTCACCTGCTCGACGCCTTTCTAGAATCTACATCCATGCTTGCAAACATTGGACGCAAAACAAGCGAGCCACAATTGCTAAGTATCAGAGTTCAATATGTAGTCAATTTTGTTATGTTAACAATGTTTTATTCTTTTTATGTTAAGGTTAACCTTCTGGTTGTCAAACACCATTGTGCTGAGGGAGATCATTTGTCAGGCATTTGGCAATTCACACAACTCGACCCCAGTTACGAGGATTTCTGAGTCAAATGGGTTTAGCAAAAAAAGTGAAGGAAAGTCTCAATCACTGAAATGGAAGGGTGGTTCTGGTAATAAACACCTAAATGGTCATCTGCAGTTTGATGAAGACTGGCAAGAGATGGGAACTTTCATAGCTGCATTACAAAAAGTTGAATCTTGGATTTTCTCCCGGATAGTTGAGTCCGTATGGTGGCAGGTAAAGACTTCTCACATTGTTAATTTGTTGCTGTTGGTTCATGGAAATCATCTAATGAAAGTATGCATTTAACATTATTACTTTTTTTTTGGCTCTTTAAACAGTATTGAGCCTGTAACTTGATGTTTATGAACTGATGATTAAGTGATATGCCGAAGCTACAATGAATTTCAACATCAATGCAAATAATCTTTCCCATTCTTTTGTTGTTCTTATAAGGATTTTTATCAGTAGTGATTCCTTGTGTACCAATGCATCTGAAAAGGCTCTGATGCACCCTTTTAACATTTCAGGCGTTGACTCCTCATATGCAATCTCCTGTTGGGTCAACCACTAAACCCATTGGAAAATTGTTAGGACCAGCCTTAGGTGACCAGCAGCAGGGCAGTTTTTCTATCAACCTGTGGAAAAATGCTTTTCAGGATGCTCTTCAAAAACTTTGTCCTGTTCGAGCAGGAGGGCATGAATGTGGTTGCTTACCTGTTTTGGGGAGAATGGTATGTAGTTTTCTGTGTTTTCTTCACTCGCTATTTTCCTGCCTATCATAAATTTTAAGGTAAGAAGAAACTAATTCTCTGTTACTTTGTAGCAGACTGTCAGAATATGACCAATTTCTGCTTTAGTTTCTTTGCTTTCATTATGGTCTTTAATTGTATATAATTTGTATCACTAGGTTATGGAACAGTGTGTTGCCCGACTAGATGTCGCAATGTTTAATGCAATTCTGCGTGAGTCAGCCAATGAGATTCCAACTGATCCTGTGTCAGATCCTATATTAGATTCCAAAGTTTTGCCTATTCCTGCTGGTGATTTGAGCTTTGGATCTGGGGCACAACTGAAAAATTCTGTACGTATTATTTTTAATTCACTTTTACACAGTTCCTGTGGTTTATTTAAGCATGTCCATGTGCGATCTGTTGCTCAAGTTATCTGTTTTGATTAATCAAACAGAATTATCAATCTTTAGAATAATGAATATTTTTGCAACATTTACCCAGAATGAAGAGAGGCACATTCATCCTGATCTAAATTGAAATTCCGTTGCAAGTACTGCACGAACACTTATTGTTATTTGGATACAACATTATTTGAATGATTTCTTCATGGACTTTTCTTGCAGATATTAATTGCAATATTGCTTTCATTTAGGTTTAGTTTGCATTGCAGTGGTTTGTTCACTGATTAATATCATCTATAAGTCTCTGACATTTTTTTTAAAGTCGTGATGAAACTGAAGCACTGTCTATGCAGGTTGGCAATTGGTCTAGATGGCTTACTGATATGTTTGGCATGGACACTGATGATTCTCCTAAAGAAGATCAAGACTTCACAGAGGATGATGATGGGCAGGATGGAGTTGGTGAACCTAAATCCTTTATTCTTCTCAATTCTCTTAGTGATCTTCTGATGCTCCCAAAAGACATGCTAATGGACCGATCGATAAGACAAGAGGTTAATTTTATAATTAAAGCAAATTTGCACTTAGAATTTATAATGTTTGTGTCTTCTGTTGAATTGAAAGAATAGCTAGATTAATCTTTCTATTGTCATTCTTTTAGGTGTGCCCATTGATTAGTCTTTCATTGGTTAAACGGATACTTTGCAACTTTACTCCAGATGAATTCTGTCCAGATGCAGTCCCAGGCGCTGTATTGGAGGCATTGAATGCTGAGGTATGAGCTTCAGATCATATTTCATTTTTCAGTCTATGTCCACGGAGTTGACCCTTATTTTTGTGTCTTGTCACATATATATGGAAATATTATGCTTAAATATCATTATATTTCATTTTTGTTAAGCAAAATGGAATGTATAATCAATTAGCATTCATCCAACACTTGAAATCATCATTCTTTGGTTTTCATGAAGATTTGTTTGAAATTTGCCGATGGTACCTAGTGAAAGTTTGTATGATATCTAGTTTTCTGGGTTTTAGATGGCTATAGCATATAGAAATAATATTACTTTTCTTTATGTGGCCTTAGAAATCTGATCTCACTGAAAAACAGAGATATAATTGAAAATGGAGAACATGCAGTGATTAAATTTGTAATCGGATTATTTTTTATGTATTTAGAGCATTATTGAGCGGAGATTATCAGGAGATTCAGCTAGAAGCTTCCCGTATACTGCTGCCCCGGTCGAGTACAACCCTCCATCCTCTTCCGACGTGGCAGAAAAAGTTGCAGAGGCAGGAGGCAAATCTCATTTGTTAAGGAATGTGTCTTCGGTACAGAGGAAAGGATATACCAGCGATGAAGAACTCGAGGAACTGGATTCTCCTCTTTCATCTATTATCGATAAATTGCCTCCGTCACCATCTATCATAGCCACCGAAAATGGAAACGGTAAACACAAGAATCATACATATTACACTGGCTCAAATGCGAGGTACGAGCTCCTTCGCGAGGTCTGGTCTTCTTGAAGGTTGACGGTAACTGTGTGTTCACTATGTATATCTGTGTACTGTGTTGTTTCTTTTTCATTTACCCTTTTTCTTCATTTGCACCATAAGCTAAGTAGAAGCTGATATGAAGAAAAGACGAACAACTGTAAACCGGAAAAAGCAAATAATAGATTAAATTCAAAGAAGTTTCAAACGTGCAAAAGCTATTGGTTTTTATGTATTGTTGTTTGAGCTTGTATCAAACATGTTAGCAGAAGATTCCACTCTAGGAGTTTTAGTAGTATCCTACCTTAACTAGAAAGTAAACTCGCTGTTTATATCTTTTTATGTTAGCTATTTTAACATATCCATTAATGAATGAAAGTATCTGACGATTTGTAACAGTCAGAAGAATCAGTAATAAAAGACCATTATTATGCTGTAAAAATTGTCCATCAATTGGTCAAGTGCATATCAACACATAAGTTAATATGTAGCAAAAGATTGGGAACTAATTTGGTCCCTTTTGGGCTTTGCATGTACTGGCCATTTATTGGCCTTACACGTTTCTCAACCATAAAATCAGCTCATCGTTGATCATTCTCAATTGTTTTTCTTTTGTTTTGTTAAAAAATAGTTTGTTCCAGTAGAATTTTTTTTAGGGATTTTTTTAAAATTTTAATTAATTTCATTGTTCGCCTAAAAATGTTTTTTTTTTAAAAAAAAATCAAATACTTTGATATTTATTGGCCAAGCAAGATTTTTCTTTTTTAATATTATAATCGACAAAATGCAGGGGAAAGTCTGGTAAAATATTTTTGGGATTAACTATTTACCGGGTTTACTGAGGCATGGTTCCTGAAAAAGTATGATATTACTTAAAAGCAAAGAAAATTGTCTTCAATAATAATTATAACTGGCATGTTTGAGTAAATATTCTATCATTTTTGGAAGGCTTGTCAAAGTGACAGTAATAGTCAAAAGGCATTGAGTTTTAATATCCAACTTTCCTTCCAAATGATCAAGTACTCTAAAATTGAAGGAAAATCATTATGGTAAAAAAAAATATCTATATATTAGCAAAGAATCTCATCTTACCCACGAATGAAAAAATAATAAAAATAATAATAATCTAATTATTTTTTAAAATCAATTTTTAATCCTCATTTCTCTCTTCGAATTTGGGTGGTCATTTTAAGAAATTATGCAACGTAAAACAAAAATTGTTCTGTTAAATATAATGTATTTTTAGGACAGTTAATAGTGATATGGCCCAACAAAAGAAAAGAGATTAATTAGTAAATAAATTATTTTAAAAAAAAAGAGGTAAGAGGGAGAAGAGATTAATTACGAGTTAATTTTTCAACCATGCACATGTCCTAAAGACTTGATGTTATATCATATATGTTAATAAACAACAGCATTAATATTTAACATGCAGGCAACTTGAAGATATTTGCCTTAAAAAACTTGGTTTCAAAAGAGAACCATTTAATCATAATAAAAGTAATTTCATTTAGCAAAGTAGGGAAACAACTACTCAAATACAATAACAGTAAAAAGTCAACGATCTTAAATTGATTAAAGACAGTAACAATCAAAGTTTAAGAGACAAATCAAGTCCCGCATCATCATCATGTTGATTACTTTGTGATGAACTATTTCCCTTTAGACGGTCACCACCGTCATTGTTTGGCCTTTTTGCTGCCATGCTTGAACCATTTAAGTTCCGAAATTCGGCACGGACGCCACCGTTTTGAGCTTCCATAACACTCTCCAACCTCATTTTATCATAAGCTAGCTGTGCATTCATCACTGTTTTTCCATGGCCACCGAAACGATCCCAAAGAGGAACCCATGGATAGGAAGGCTTACGAATCATTGGCTGCATGCTAACCCCAAGAGTTGATGATCGGTTGAATAGAGATCCATAAAAATTAGGGTTTTGATGAGCTACACTTGATGAATAAGGATAATAAGGATAATGATGATGCCCTAAAGCCCCCATATCCATTTCCTTGCGTCGTTTTGCTAATGCTCTCTCTTGTTTATGTGCGTTTTGGTGTCCCCCTAATGCTTGAGAAGTAGAAAAATTTTTGTTGCAAAAATTGCACAAAAAACCCTTTTGTTTCGGCTGCTTTTTACGTATGCTTTCGTGGGAAGATGATTCATTTGCTTGAGGATTAGAAGTACCACCCATGCTGAAAAGCTTGAGCTCAACTTCAGATTCAGTAACCGAAACATTATCGATAGCAATATTTTGATTGAACAAAATATTGAATTTTGATTTGGTTTGGATCGGCTCGGTTACTTCAGCAACTTGTTTGTTTGGAGCTTCTTGTTGCTGAGATGTTGCTGAGATACTAGAGGTCTCTGAGAGGCATGGTTTCGGGCTACTTAGGGTTCCCATGGAATAATAATAATCATCAAGATTTTGAGTTTGAAAAAATGGTGATGGAAGAGACGTTCTATATATTGAGAGCTCAATCTTTTTTATTATGGAAGGCAATTATACGGCGTGATTCATGTTAAATTAATATGAGATATGGGTGATCAAAGGGATGTTTTATTAATTAAGATTTGTTCAACTAGGGAAGGTGAATCATATTGCATGATTAATGTTAAATTAAACGTGAGATTATATTAGTTAAGCACCCATGTGAGTGACTTGAAATTTTGAGTAACAAGATGTTTTTCATCACAATTATTCCAAATAAAGTCTGAATATAATTAGCAAGTATGTGTAGCTGTTGCCAAATGTCTCCAAATTAATAAAGATACAGTTTGAAAATTCAAAATGTTAACTTTGAACATAAGAAAGAAAATTCTCATTAATTATGGATTTCAAATCCATGAAATTGACTATCTTTTATCGTAATTTTGCGTGTGAAATTAAAATTATATCAAAGCAATGATGAGAAAACTATGAATGTCAATAACCATTTATTTTTCTGGTCAGATTATATACCTAAATCATCCTATTTAATTGAATTGATACCTTTAATTTGGTTCAAGTAATCAATTAATTATCTGTTACAATTCCAATTCCTAAAGTTTAGCTTTTCATTCCGTTATTCTTGATATGTTTCCATGATAAGAATCTTCCATATTATATGTCCTCGTGTAAGTTAATACTTTGAATACTTAATAATTAAGTTAAAACTTCATATTTAATCAAATGCATGCTGACAATATGAACACAATTAATATTTGTTGTTCGAGAAACTTATTTATAAGCCATATTTTGGATTGAAAAAAATACAATAACATTAGAGATTCGAACAATTGAGTCCTAATTTGAGTATTAGCATTACTCTTAACTAACTAATTTTACACCCCTATACAAGAATATTGCATCGAAGATGAAAAATGATATAGGGTAGTAAATATAGAAGTCTAAATGAATTAAAAAAAAAAATTCTATGATAGAAAGGTGTTAAAAATTATGCCACATAAGTTGTTCCCATCATTGGTGATACACAAGAACTTCTAAGCCAAGGGCATTTTATCCACTTAATTTTGATTTCACAACAACTTTAAACCTAACAATTCTTCCACATTCTGATGATGTTTTAATTTAACAATATCGCACTCATTTATCCTTATTTAAAGGCACTAAACTTTCCCCATAAATATTTTATTGCTTTAATTTTCCTTGCAGTTTGTTGGCTGTTGCTAACATTTGCATTACACAATTTCATGTTTCACTCATGGCTAACTTCGCTTTCCGTTTTCTTACTTGCAAGCCAAAAAAAAAAAAAAAATCTTCTCGTTGATCCATTAACCGCAGAGAGCTGGACAAGAGAATTAATATTCGAAAAGTCTCAGTCTCATCAGTATTGTTGATTCACTCATAATAATTGTGGATGTTCTTGATAAGGAAAGGAGCAATATTGACTGATGCAGCACATTTGCTTTCAGATGTTGCGGATTTTGCTATTTATTTGAGCTCTTTATCGGCAGAAGGGTACGTGGAATCAAATGGCACTTGTTCTAGGCCTGCAGGTTCATGCGATGACCGTCGTGATCATGGTATTGGCCACACTCATGGATTGAGGATCGTCATGATGAAGAGCACTCCAGTGGTGGGCAGCATCATCATCATCACGAAGAAAATCGAAAACTGATTACAGCAAGGGAGATTGACTCTTGGAAGCTAGAAAAAGGGCTTTTGGAGACGGAGGATATGGTGGCCATTAATGCATAAACTGCATATATGGGCTATCACTGGATGCCGTGTCAAAATTCAACAATGCGATTAATTGACTATACTAGTAGGAGTATATATAACGTTAGGTTTGGCATCATGATCATATATTTATCACCAAATTACCACATTTCTACCACTTTTGATGATATTAAAGCAGCAATTCATCGCTCCAAATCATGTGTTATTTCCATTAACTCATTCTCTTACTATATATTAAAAAATTTATTTCACTTGTTATTTCAATTTCTCATGAGAAAATATATATCTATAAAAACACTTATAGAGTCTTCAAAGAGTACAAGTAGAGATAGCTGTGCGCAATCAATTCGGTTCACAAGTGATTTAATTATGTTTTGTTTAATTTTTAATTTATTTTCCAATCAGCAGCATACTAATGACATTGCGGAGGATGATTGACTCAGTCAGCTTCCGGACGAATGTTCATCAAACACATCTACCACGGAAAGGTCTTAAAAAACAAACCTCCATCTACCACTTCGCGTAGTCTTTTGCTAAAACTATGCTGGCTCCATCATGGCTACTCTTTGAATTTCCCTCCAAATGGATGCCATTAAGTCGAAACAGAGAATCTTGGCTTTATGGAGATGGCATTTTTGGAAAGTTTCCATCAGTCGACATTTGTTGCATATCAAGAAAGTCATCGAAGGCAAACTCCTCGTCCTCATTGCCCATTATTGTTGAATAACCGTCCATAATTCCATCACTCGAAACTCCTTCATTGATGCTGGATGCACTTCCACTTCCGTCTGAGCCCAACTGATGAGTAAGGAAACTAGGATTATTAGTTTGCAAGTCATTTTGGTGGACTTGGTGGGGGAAGTTGCTAGGGTTTTGGTAGCCATCAACAAAAAGAGAGTTAGGATTTTCATAGGCTTTCATAAGGGAGGAGCTAGGGTAATCATCTAGGACCTGTTGGGTGAACTGCCGATTCTCTCCATCATTTATCATTGCTACGAGCCCCTCAAGAACTCCATCATCACTCGAAAACCCTAGGCCACTGCCTAAATTTGCATCAGCAGAAGAGTTATTAGTTTGAAACTCGTTAGGGTGCTGGTGGCTGAAATAGTCAATAGTCATTTGATTAACCTGATTCCTTTGTTCCTCTGAGGATGCCAAGCTTTGAGATGATGATCCCAATTGTGGGTTTATCATCACTTGATGAGAGCTATCTCGTTTTAGACACAAAGTGGGAAGTCTTGAAGTTCTCCTTTTCTTCATAATAAGAATATCATTCACTGAATTCTCCTTTATAAACCTTGAAACACCCTTACCAATTGGTATCTTTTCACTCGCAGTAATGCCATTGACATCATACTGGCTTTTATCGAAATTGGTAATTGCTTCTACACCTTTAACCCTTATGGCCGCAATATCGTAAGCTACGGCAGCTTCCTCTTCATTTTCTGATTGTTTGAACAGAAACATATACATAATTGGAACAAGTTCAAGATGATACATAACCAATACTAATTATTACCTTTCGGCCATTAGCTTCATGATATAAAACAAAATATGATGATTTTTAAAATTATAGGACTCACCAAAAGTTCCAAGGTAAATGGCTTTTGTTTGCTTTGTTTTTCCTAGTCTAGCCTGCCATTTCTTAAAGTTCGGATTTCTGCTCATCAAAAGCATTACTTATTGTTTGTACAAAAAAGATACAGAAGAAATTCTCAAATTGAAGATACAACTACAGATTACTTAAGTGGCATAGAGAAACTATCAGAATTACCTGGAGACCCCGCGGTAATCGGAAGCACGTTTTGAGCAATCTATAGTTTTTCTGAAATTTGTCAATTAGTTAAAGCAAGACCTTATAAATATAAGTTGATTCCATCAATATTGATTGAAGCCTTTGACTTTACTTTCTTTTTCTCTAATAAAAGGCTTACCGTCTGAGAGGGGCCAAATATTCTTCCTTTGTCATGTGTATCACTTCCTCCAAATCCTTCTCATAGTCATTCAGATCATAATTAACAAAATATCTGAAATATGCATGTGTGTGTGTATAGTTTTCTTTAGCATGGACATCCATATTTTTAAAAATGTGAATTCGGGGTTTTATAAATTGAATATTTCTAAATCTAAATTTAAGCATGCGAATGTCTATGCAGAAGAAATTGTGGCGAAGCAAGCATCATTTTTTGGGGGGTGGGCTAGATTTAAAAAAAAAAAAATTTACTCTAAAGGAGTTTGTTCTATATGAACGATATTGTTAAAATACACTACATAAGGAAAATAACAATAATAATACAATGTAAATAAGAAAAACACAAAACAAAATCTCATTTATTATCGCATCTAAATCAATATTATCTACAATTTCTCTTTCAATATATACAACTATAAAACTGAAAGAAACTCATTCTTTCTCTTTCAATATAGTGCTCGAATATTCTTCCTTTGCCATATGTATCACTTCCTCCAAATCCTTCTTATAATCATTTCGGATCAAAATTAACAAAATACTTTAAATGTGTATATATGTGAGTGTATTAGGCATGAACCTCCATATGTTTTAAAATGTGGATTCGGGATTCTACAATGTTGTAAAATCTCAAATCCAAATTCTAATAAATATGGATGACCATATGATAAATGAACCTACGACACATATAAAACATACAAAGAAGTCTCTTGGAGGGGATAAGACCAAACTGAGACTATCTAAGACCAAATCCTGACGTGCATGATCAACTTGCATAATATGATCAAGGCTAAGGGCTTCCACTAATATCTTGTAAAATATTTTAATTATATAGCAGAAACAAAAGCCCTACTGCAACCCAAAACTGTTCGCGAAGCAATTAAGATTGAAATATTCAAATTATATAGCGTATATAAATTTTAATAATTTAAGCAAAGCTATTGGATTTATTAATCGACAGTCTCACTGATCAAATTAAATACATACATCATTAATTTATAGTCTATGACTTGAAGGAAGCAATCGTAATTTTTAAAATACCATTATCATCAGCATGATGAATTGATAAATATCACCAATGATTGTACAGAGAAAATGTGCTAAAATTAAATAAAATTGTACATACCTCAGCTAGTAGGCTAGGACAAGGATCTGCTCTCCGTCACTCCCCAAATTCAAACCCTAATAATCTGAAATTGAGAAGAAATCACATAAAAACGAAAGAGGAAAAAAAAGGAAGCTAATTATGCTAAGAGTTTCATCAATGTACATGCAAGATATATAATTAAATTAGTTCAGAAAATTAAGAAAAACTTAATTAACAAATTAAACTAAGGAATTTACGGATCACTTCACTGCTAATTAACCAGACCAGCTTGAAAACTTCTGCAACCGGCTTAATCTATCTGTGTTCTCCAAATGTTATTTGTTTCTGAGTTGTATCATTACAAATATAAAAAGTGTGATTTTTAGAAGAGTCTTAAAGTGATAACAAGAGACTGATTGCGATAACCATAATTAGTTTTTTTTTTTTTTGATAAGCTTAACCAAAATTAGTTTAATTGCATTAAATTATACAATTATACTAACTCGCCAAAGCAAAATGAGGGGCCCACAGCATGTCATCTTTGTAGTAATAAATATACAATAAAAATATAATACACACTGCTCAAAGTTGGTATAAATTGAAAACTTCAGCTACGAAGAGTGGGGCTATTCAAATCCCTCATTTTTATCTCATCAAACTATACTTAAGTTTTGTATAAAATTCTGAAATTAACTATTTTATAGTGTTACACAGTGAGTGCTAGTTAGTTTAGTTGATAAAATATTAAAATTACTTAAATAGAAAATATACACACATATATATAGAGATGGGAATAGGGTTGCCAAAGTAGAAGAAAAAAATAGATTTACTTTACCACACTCAATCCCGAAACTACCCCTATAACCATCATCTAGTTTACCCCAGCACTGCAACAGTAATTAACATCTTTGCCCCAACCGAAATCTTTAATAAACCAAGCCAAATCTCTTCATGAATCCACTGCTGCAATCAACTAAAAAATTTCCTTCGCATTGTAAAGTTATCTGGGTAACATATTTGGGAAATTTATAAAAATAATCATAAAATTTTTGTTATTTTCGCAATTAACCCTTTAAATTTTTTCTATCAACATTAGCTAAATACACGCTTTTCTCCTCAAATTACCCTTGTTTACAAACCAAAAGTAACTTTCTTTCTCCCTTTTATCAAACCAAATGCAGCTTTGCACTCTTAAATCATCACCCGCGACGGCAAAAGGCAACGGTAAATGCCGACGGCGAACGGTGAAAGTGAAATCCGATAATAATTCATCCGGATCTAACACCAATCGGCATCATTGAGTGGTATAAGTTATTTTCTAAACTTGCGAGAGAGTTTCAGTACGGTTGCTTGCTGCGAGTCGTTGGACAATTTGCCTCAAGGTTCGTGCAACAGTCGCATGTCGCACGAAGTTATGTGCGACAGGCACATGTCGCACGAAGCTATGTGCAACAGGCACCTGTCGCACATAGTTTCCTGCCTGTCGCACCAAGGTTCGAGCGACAGGCGCCTGTCGTGCATAGCTTTGTGCGACAGGTGCCTGTCGCACAATTGATCACTATCATTTTCCAATTCGTCAAAATGGTTTCAAGTGAATGAAGAGATCTAGTCAACTGCTAGCTATAGCTAGGGTTACTTTGATCTCTTGATCAGCTCGTTCCCATCCTAAACACTAATTAAACAACATATATAATATAAGTAGACCATAATATCATGTTGATAATAATATTTCAGAATACATTTATATATATACTGATTGTAACTTTGAATGAAAATGCCTATACCACCATATCTGCTGACTGCTATTGGCTCTTCTTGTGCTTTGGCTTTTACGAACCAGAACCAGGTAACGCAACAAGATGCAGGTGCAAATGCAGATAAATGATAAATCTTAGCATCCTGTTCCTGTAGCATGGACTCCT
Source organism: Citrus trifoliata (assembly GCA_018350135.1). NCBI lineage: Eukaryota > Viridiplantae > Streptophyta > Magnoliopsida > Sapindales > Rutaceae > Citrus > Citrus trifoliata. The sequence goes on along the minus strand of CM031392.1, from coordinate 20,764,031 downwards.
ACGTACTCATGATATACGACCATTTATCACTGAACCTGCAGAGCTACTTAGCATTTTTCTCTCTTTTTTTATTTTAACAATTACAAGCAAGCTGAGAGAGCTGGTAGCCTGGCATATATATACCACATCTCAATCGGATAGACCAGACGGTGTTGGAGTATGTGAAATTATAGCATTTTTCATAAAGAATAGAAATCACAACCGTCCATCATTATCCTACAGACCTATAATGGTCACCATGGTCATGTCCATACCCAACAAGAAGAAATCATATTGGACGTCTATACATGAGGATATTGGGGCCCACCTCCGACATGCCATCGTCGTAAAAGAGCAGGTAGAAATTTACGAGCCCATGCGCCATTTTGTCTTCGCCGCCCCAGTCAACATGGCACCCGCGCTGTGTGTGGCCGCCTGTGAGCTCGTCGGGGGCCACCACGAACAAGCCATTGTTGCTGCTGCTGCTTTGCATGTCATGCATGCAGCTTCGTTTATTCATGAAAATCTTCCACTATTAGACAGTCCTAGTCTTATCCCCAGATCCAAGCCCACGATGTATCACGCTTTCAAACCAAATACGGAGCTTCTCGTGGCGGATGCAATGCTACTGTTTGGGCTGGAGTTGTTGGCCAGCTTGGACAACCCTGCCGGAAACAACTCGGGTCGGATTTTACGTGTGATGGTTGAGATGACACACGCCATGGGATCACAAGGTGCTGTGGAGGGGCAGTACAATGAGCTACAATGTAGTCAATGTGATGATGATGATGATCGGAAATTGAATGGTACTACAGATGTGGACATGACCTATGAAACATATAAGAAAAAGGAAGATGGGTTGCACGCGTGCGGTGCGGCGTGTGGAGCAATATTAGGAGGTGGGAGTGTGGAGGAGATCGAGTTATCACTGAACCTTCAACTACTAGGTATGTGCGACAGCTGCCTGTCGCACGAAGCTTGAGGCAGATTGTACTTACAGCAAGCAACCGCACTGAAACTCTCTCGCAAATTCAAAAAATAACTTATACCATTTCAGTGATGCCGATTGTTGTTAGATTCAGATGGATTATGATCGGATTTCATTTTTACTGTTCGTTGTCGGCGTTTACCGTTGCCTTTTGCTGTCGCCAGTGATGATTTAAGAATGCAAAGCTGCGTTTGGTTTGATAAAAGGGGAGAAAGAAAGTTGCTTGTGGTTTGTAAACAAGGGTAATTTAAAGAGAAAAATGTGTCTTTGCCTAATGTTGATAGAAAAAAATTTAGAGAATTAATTGTGAAAATAATAAAAATTTTATGGTTATTTTTATAAATTTTCCAAAATATTTTAAGAGAAGTAAATTATAAGCCTCTGATCATATTATTTATTGAACAAGGCTCGCTCTGTTTGTGCAAAATTTTCGAGCCTCTGCGGGCTGTAACCGAAAAAAAAAAGGTTCAAGAAAATCTCAAAGTTTTGGTTATCTAGAGTAAAGCCCATTTAACTTTCAAAATGTTCTTATAACCACAGAAATTAAAAGGAAAACAATCATGGAGTTCTTGTTATATGGGTTGACAGTAAATTCTCATATTCTTTTTTTCCTTAAAGTAATTTTATTTGATATAAAATAGTAATAAATAAAATATTATAACGACCGCAACTTAACATGCGCAATTTCATACAGTTACAAATATCTTGATTGCTATAAGAAACTTGTTATTGCCATTAGTGGACATACTCTAGGGCCTGTACTTTCTGCAACTATGGGTGATACAATTATTATCAATGTCATCAATAATATAAAACAAATATTATTTATAAAACTATAAAACTTTCTCTATGTGTGTAAACAAATAATATATAACTTTAAAGATTTTATTTATATAAGGCTCCAAAAATCCTATAATCAAAATTTACATATACTGAAATTGAACAATGACATATATACTTAATTAGCACTAACACATTTACTGAATAAAACAATTAAGTTAGAATTATAACAAATTAAGTGTGTGTGTGTGTGTGTACAAATTGTGTGTGTGGATATATACATATAAACATACACACACATATATATGTATATATGTATGTATGTATGTATGTATGTATGTATGTATGTATGTATGTATGTATGTATACACATATACATGCTTCATGTGTGTGTGACAGTGAGAGTGAGAGAAAGAGAAGAGAAGTATACTTTTGAAGTGTTGAATCTCCATCGCACACCACCACGTAGGGAAGCAGCCATTCGTTAAACAGACCTTGAAATATTTTTTGCGAAGTTTCAGTGAAGCTGGAAAATTGAGAGCGATCGACTATATTAATTAGATATGCATATATAGATATGTATGCGTGTATATATCTATATGTACATAAATGTGAGAATATGTGTGTGTGTGTGTGTGTGTGTGTGTATGTATATATGCTCAATCTTATTCCTATACTATGCTCTCTAACTTTCACTGAATGGGATTTATGTATTTATTTATCTATTTTTGTAGGAGCAACGAAGGCATTTCACGGATTATTTTTGCCGTGGAGCAAAAATGCCCTAGTGAACAACGACTTTCGGAAGGGAAGTGAAATAAGTAAATTAAACAAGAAAGCATTTTGGAGGTATATATCAGTAATCTCTATCGATTAATAATGTTTAATAAATTTTATTAGTTAATTAATTATGTCTTTTAATTTTAAAATTTAAATTTAGTCTTACTAGAAGAAAAAAATATCTCCCCCTCATATTGGTAACGAGAAAGGAAGCACTTTTATATAAGCATAACTTGGAGAAGAGGTGGCGGGAAATAATTGAAGATAAAAGTATGACCACCAACGTAGAGGAGAAATTGTTGGAGGATGGAACTTTGGTAAGACAAGTTCCAATCCTTGAACTGACCCCGGGGAACATATAAGTGCAATGTCCATGGATATATCCATGCGAGCTCTGCTCAACACTGTGGATTATGATTCCTACAGCACATGAAGGGGGTTAAAGTATTTGACTGAGAAGACACTGAAGAAGAAATGTCGGACATTGTTAAAGTTGTATGTCTGCACATTATTATGGTAGGGTGCTCTATTGATCCAAGAGTTGCTTCATTTGTCACCACCATGACATTTCTCAAGAAGCTTTCCACGTACAAGTTTATAAAGAACAAACTTGTATGGATCGACAATGAATCCGACAATGGGGTGGGGTGGGGGTGGGGGTGGGGGTAGGGAGGCCTACCCCATTCCCCACCCCATTAAAAATTTTTGCCTCCATTCCCCACCTCATTCCCCAATAAATTTAGTGAGGTGGGGATGGGGAATCCCCATGTGGGGAGTTATTTTTCCATCCTCACCCCATTCCTCATTTATCTATTTTATAGTAAGTATAAATATATGATTTCAATAAATTAAAAATTATAGACTTAAAATAAAATCATCACCATAATATAAAGTATTTAAATTATTTTTAAAACAATCTCTAAAAGTTTGAAATAATATCTTAAAATGATATCAAAACCGAAAAATATTTAAAGATAGCAGCACCTTAAAAGTAAAAAGAAAACATAACAATGTTTTAGAGTTAAAAATGAATTATATTGTAGGATTTTCTTTCATTCATATCCTGTTTATATTACATAAAAATTAAAAAAATTATTAATGGACATTATATTTGATAAAATAAAAATTAAAAACATATTTATATATAATGAGGATTGAGGTGAGGATGGGGTGGGGAGTACAAAACCAAACCTCAACCCATTAAGAATTTGAAGATTATTTTTTCCTCATTCCCCAAAAATTATTTAAAATTTTCCCCATAGTCTTCTTCTCCTTCTTCTTAGTTTTGCCATAAACAACACATTTGATCAAGTTGTTATTGTTGGGAGAAGTTTTGGAGGTACGTTTTAATGATTGGTTTCTATTAAATTGTTGTGGAGAAGCATTATTGCAATAGAAGTAGAAATCTAAGATTTTGCAGAAATATGTTGACAGTGAATTATTACGAAAATCATAGTAATGTCTACAAATTGATTTTGATTATAATTTTTGGGTACGTTAAACTAGACATCTTCTAGAATGTTTTGAAACTTGTTTCAAGTTAATCGGATAAGATTTAAATTAATTATGATTTTTCAAATTCAAGTCTGAAAACCTGGAAATTTATGATTTCAGTGAATAACGTGAATGACGAAATTATTTTTACCATAGCTAGACTTCTTCAAAAATTATGAAATTTGGACCAATTATTTTTATATATGTCTGGTATGATTCTGGAAATTTTCCTGATTTTATGATTAAGCAATAAAGTTTTTTGTATTTTTAAAGTAAGTGTGTTCAAATCAGAAAACTGTTTGACAGTATTGATGATGTCTGAAACGTGAATTATTTTCAATCATTTTTTAAGGAATTATGTTATGAAATTTTTATCAATGAACTTTCAATGTGTCAGCATATGGTCTCTAAAATTTGAGATTCTTCCAATGAGAGAATAATTTATTAAAAATCGGAGAAGTATGAACTGTTATGTTTTGAGGGCCGATTATTGAGGACATTTGAGGTTGAGCTTAAGAGTTGTTTAAATTGAGATATTTGAGGATATTAGAGTTTATGATTGAAATTTGATTATATCTTATGAGAATTTATTGATGATTTTAGGTTGATGGTATCAGTACGCATTTGTTACATGAGGATGCCAAGAGGTAAGTAAACTAGACTTTAAAATGAATCACACTAAACAATATATATGTTTTACTTGTGTGAAAAACCTATTTTGATATATACATGGATATGGATTTAGATGTCTCTACCCATGTGTTTATGTGATGTATTGGCATGTGTTGAGCGTGATTATGTACATGGGCATATGTATGTGTGATGGTTCATTGGCATGAGCACGAAAATGCATTGAGTTTTCTATGAATGAGAAAATGGATTTTAGCAAACAAAATTTCTGTTTTATGAGATTTTGCGTTGGGGGCCACCTCTTGAAGTTGTGTGGGGGCCACCTCTTGAGACTATGCGGGGGCCACCTCTTGAGGGCTAGAGTACCGCAAAGTGCCACGCACGGCACAAAGTGCCACATTGCAGAATACGTATTTCATCGAAAGAAAATGAGAAAATTTGAAAGCGACAAAAAGAGATTTTTATGAATTTATTTTGCAGTATTTCTCAAAGATCATGGCATATCATCCATCTGCATTATGTATAAGTATGTATATACGTTTGTATAAGAAAAATTGGTTTGCTTACTGAGTTTTATACTCATTATAGTTTATTGTGATTCAGTTTTCAGAAGTCAGGATTGATTTGTAATGAGTGACAAGTTGAAGATGGTAGATGGTTTGGCTAAAATTTTAAGTTAATCCGCTGGCTTTTGTATTTAAGACTCGAATTTTATTGTTTGTAAAGAGTTATTTAAATCATATATGAGTTGTGGACATATTTGCCCTTGGATTTCGGACTGGGGTGTATGGGCGCCCAAGAACAAATCCGTGCGGGCCTTATTAAGGCCCAAAGCGGACAATATCTTGCCAGGTCTAGGTTGGGTTATGACATTATGTTGTCACCCCTTATACCATTATGGGTTAATAGATTGTTTTGCTAAGGAAATTATTTTTCGCCTACCCGGGGAGGAAGAATTTCATTTTCATGGGAATCATAAGAGTCATAAAGCCTTGATTTCTATGGTTAAGGCAATGAAAATGCTAAAGAAGGGGTGTGAAGGATTTTTAGCATATGTAGTTGCTGACCATCCCGATGGGGCATGCTTGGAAGACATACCTATTGTAAGGGAGTTTATTGATGTATTTCCTGAAGATCTTCCTGGACTACCCCCAGATCGAGAGGTTGAGTTTACTATAGAATTAGTCCCCGGTACTACACCTATATCCAAAGCGGCATATCGGATGGCACTCGTTGAGTTAAAAGAACTGAAGGTCCAGCTACAAGAGTTACTAGATAAGGGTTTCATCCGTCCTAGTGTGTCGCCTTGGGGTGCTCCCGTTTTGTTTTTAAAGAAGAAAGAAGCTCAATGAGGCTATACGTGGACTACGTGTTTATGGCAAGGGAGCTAACAAGAATAAGCTTGTAATACGTCGCATATTTTGGACAGGACCTCGATTTAAGCTTTACTATAACAAAGGATGGGTATCTCCAGGTCTAAATAAACTACCTTATAGAACTCCTAAGGAAATCGAGACAGTTGAAGTCATGACTAAGGAAAGAAAAGTAAAGATAGATCCTTTTCCTATCCGGTTGAGTACACCTATGAACTTTGCACCTGTAGCACATGAGACTCTGTAAACTTTATTGTGGTTAATAGAGAGAATAGATATTTTATGGTGAGGAGTAATCACTTATGACTAGTAATTCTATTTTGGTCTAGGACTTCATGGGACCCAAACCTGCGGAAGATTTTGTCATTCCTATCACAACTTAACATGCGCAATTTCATACAATTACAAATATTTTGACTGCTATAAGAAACTTGCTATTGCCATTAGTGGACAAACTCCTGTACTTTTTGCAGCTTAGAGTGGTACAATTATTATCAATGTCATCAATAATATATATGTGTGTGTGTGTAAATAAATAATTATAATTAAAATTTACATATACTGAAATTGAACAATGGCATGTATACTTAATGACCACTAACACGTATACTACTTAACGAGCACTAACACATTTACTTAATAAAACAATTAAGTTAAAATTATAACAAATTAAGTATGTATATGCTTTGTGTGTGTGTGTGTAAGAGAGAGAGAGAGAGAGAAAGAGAGAGAGAGAGAAGAGATGTATGCTAACATTTATGTATTCATAATGTTGATTTTGATGATAACAAATAAAATTAAAAATGATTCAGTTTTTAAAAGCTCAAATTATTTTTATACATTTTAAATAAATCATTATTTTCACATTTTAAAAGTTTTATATTTAACGGAAAATGATTTTATGAAATTATTTGTTTTACAAGTTTATGGTTTAATTGAAAGAGTTTTGAAAACTTTGAAATCAACAAATATTGCTTGAAATTTTGGAGAAGGATTTATTTGAAAAGTATTCATAGCATTTTAGGCTATATCATAATTTCAAAAAGTTTTAGGAATAGTAAGCATTATTTAGAAATTCTAAAATTGGACTTATTTGCTAAATGTATAACGTTTTGGGCCATAATATAATTATATAAAGTTTTGGGGTCAAATTGTTATTTTATAAAATAACAGTTACTGGAGAAAACGGCGATCCAACATATTGATAACGGCTCGCCGACATCTAACAGAATTGAAGATTAGCCTCTGGACACTAACGACGATCTGACATCTATAAAACGGCAATCCGACAATTTAAAAATTCCGCCCAACGGTCATATTGACCAATCAAACGGCGATCCGACATCTAGTTAACGGCGATCAGATATCTAGTTAATATCGATCCGACATCTAGTTAACGGCGATCCGACAGTGAGCAGAAAGTCAATAACGGCTAGTTTTTAGCTCCAACTATAAATAAGCTCATTCAAATCCAAACATAAAGCATTCAACGATCATCATTAAGCAAAATATTGAGAATACAACTTTCATTGAGCTTTAAATCATTGTATTCATCTCATTTATTCACACATTGAGCTTTCATTTGTGATTAAACACATTGTGTGAGAGAAATTCATTTGTAATCCTTTTTTTAAAATCAAGTTAAAAGATTGTAAGAATTGTGATACACTTGGGTTAAAAGATTGTGGATAATCTCTTATTGTGAAGGTCAATTGACACCTTGGAAGTCAATTGTAAGCATTTGAAGCATTAGAGGCTTGCTTAGTGAAATCCTCAAACCCGGTGAGCTTGGAGGCGTGGACATAGGCGGGAATTATTGAACCACATAAAAATCATTGTGTTTGTTCTCTCTTCCTTTACTCCTTTATTATTGTGCTTTATTGAATTTATTGTTTTTTATTCCACTAAGGCATTAGATTAAATTGTTGTGTGATTTGCTTAACTTAATTTTTAAAATCTCAATTCACCCCCATCTTGAGTTGCATAACTAGAATTTCAATGTATACCTTTGAAGTGTTGAATCTTCGTCGCACACCACCACGTAGAGAAGCAGTCATTCGTTGAACAGACCTTGAAATGTTTTTCGCGAAGTCTCAGTGAAGTTGAAGAATGAGATTCTGTTCTCAGTAAAGCTGGAAAATCGAGAGCGATCGACTATATTAAGTAGATATACATATATAGATATGTATGCATGTATATATTTATATGTACATATATGTGAGAATATATACGTGTGTGTTTGTGCTCAATCTTATTCCTATACTATACTCTCTGACTTTTGCTGAATGAGATATATGTATTTATTTATCTATTTTTGTAGGAGCAACGAAGGCATTTCACGGATTTATTTTTGCCTTGAAGCAAAAATGCCCCAGTGAGCAACAATATTCGAAAGGGAAGTGCAATAATTAAATTAAACAAGAAAGCATTTCAGAGGCATATATCAGTAATCTCTATCAAATAATAACATTTAGTAAATTTAATTAATTAATTAATTAAATTTTTTAATTTTAAAATTTAAATTTAGTCTTACTAGAAGAAAAGAATATCTCCCCTTAGACTGGTAACGAGAAATGAAGCACTTTTATATAAGCATAACTTGGAGAAGAGGTGGAGAGAGATAGTTGAAGACAGAAGTGTGACCACCAAGGTAGAGGAGAAATTATTGGAGGATGGAACTTTAGTAAGACAAGTTCCAATCCTTGAATTGGACCCTGGGGAGCATATAAGTGCAGTGTCCATGGATATATCCATGCAAGCTCTACTCAGCACCATGGATTATGATGCCAAGGCAGTAGACATCCTACAACATGTGAAGAGGGTTAAAGTTTTTTACCGAGAAGACACTGAAAAAGAAATGTCGAACATTGTTAAAGTTGTATGTCTGCACATTATTATGGTAGGGTAGTGCTTCTATGATCCGAGAGTTGAGTCATTTGCCACCACCATGACATTTCTCAAGAAGCTTTCCACGTACAAGTTTATGAGGAACAAACTTGGATGGATCAACAATCAATTCGGCAGCACTCAATAGGTGAAATCATAAGAACTCGACCAAAAGAATAAGGGGAAGTAGATTATCATCCCTCAATTTACAGTCAAGAAAATTGTTGAAGGAGGAAAGAAAGAAGAGCGCCCATACGATCTTAATATGAGTGCTGGAAGTATTCACATTCAGAGTGCTAGATTTTTCATGACCAATGTAATTTGTCGTGCTTTAGGTATGTTTTTCCATTACATTTTTCCATTGAAATAAAATAATTAAATAATTAAAATTAATTTTACTAATTTTTGTTATTATTATTACAGGGTATCATGACCCCGTGGTAAGCTCATTGTTCAACAGCCTTTGTTGAGAGAGGATATTAATACACCTTGTGAAATATATTATTTTTTTTTCTATGACAATATAGTTTGTTGTATGAACTTCGTGCTTGAATTAGAGAATAGTGAAGTTTAGAGGCAATTTACTAATAAAAATATATTAAAAAGTGAATTTGTTTTTTAGGGAAATAAATTTCATTAAGCAGATAACTTAGAAATCAACCAAGGGGGTGGAACATGCCTCCACTTCCCCGGACCTAACAAAGAACCCCCCACTCGAGTAATAGAATGAGCAGCGGAGTTCGCAGATCGCCTAACAAAGGAGAAAGTAACATCTCCTATAGATTGAGCTAAAGCTCTACAATCGTCAATAATAAGACCAAAACCATTAGGGCTAAAACTATTATTAGTCAAAGCATTGAAAACTTGCAAGCTGTCCATTTCAACAGCGACAGGAAAAACAGGTAATCCCTTGAGCCAACTGAGGATCTCTCGCACTCCAATAGCTTTAGCCTCCCGGGCACCAAAACTACCTATAAAGCAATCACTCATTGCAGCTATGAAAACCCATCCGAATTACGAATGACAGCCCCATGACTAATCTTGCCACTGGAAGGTTGTCGCATCAACATTGCATTTAAACCACCCCACACTTGGCCTTTGCCAACACATGACTCCATGAGAATCTGACACAAAAGTGTTATCAAACAGCTGCAGCTTCCTCACAGAACGCCATTGAAAAAGAACCTGGCTGGCTAGATTAAGAACACTTAACAGCCTCCTATTTTTGTTCTTTCAAACCTTAGAATTCCTATTCAACCAAAGGCTCTAACAAATTATGGCAACAAGGTCACAATCATCACTGCTATAGCGGTTAAAGACTTTCTCCAGCCAATCCCCAAAATACATACAACCCCCTTCATAACCAATTGGAGACAATAACCAACATGATTTAGCAAAAGAACAGTTCAACAAACAATGGACAACATATTCATCAGCTGCATTACAAATGGGACAGGTAGAAGCTAACTCAACTTGACAGCATTGTAAGTTATCCGCGGTGGGCAGGAATTAACCCCGCACGCTAAATAAAATGCTTAACTTTAGTAGGGACTTTAAGATTCCAAATTCGTTGCCATATATTACTATAAGGAATCTCCGAAAGGTAAACTAACATTTTGTAGCAGCTACGAACAATAAACAAACCTTTAGAGTCAGCAGACCAATACCAGACATCATCATCTCTTCTGCTACTTATAGGAATTTGGGCGATAAGACCTCGATCTCTCTCATTAAAGATATCTGTCTGAGCATCCAAGTCCCAATTGCGTTGCCCTGGTAACATGAGGCTGCTTACTAGAGCATTGATTATAGTATCAGGTAGGGGGTAGTAACATATCCATGATCCAGATCTGGAAGCCAAGGAGAGCCACCAATCTTGGTTTGAAGACCATTATCAATTTGAATGCGACTGCCCTGGGTAATCACATGATATTCTGCCATAATAGGCCGCTAAGCATAGCTAAGATTGCTTCCCACAGTAGCTTTGCCAACTGAGGTCAGCGGGTGGTATCTAGATTTCAAGATCCGCGCCACCAAGCTATCATGCTGAGATAAAAGCCTCCACCCTTGTTTTCCAAGCATTGCCACGTTAAAGTAGTGCAGTTGCTTAAAGCCGATTCCACCATGAGCTTTAGGCTTACATAACCTCTCCCATTGCATCCAATTTATCCCTCTACTATTATTCCGATGATTACCCCACCATAATAAATTCATCATGCGCTCAAGCTCTCTATAAAGATCTAAAGGAAGAAGGTATAAGTTCATTGCATAATTCGGTATTGCCTGTGCAACTGTTTTCAATAAGATTTCTTTCCCCGCTTTAGATAACAGTTTCGGATTCCAGCCTTGGAGACGACGCCAAACCTTGTCACGGATAAATCGAAATGCCTCATTCTTGTTTCAGTCAATAGAAGATGGCAAGCCAAGGTATGAGCCATGGTTGTTGGTAGTTGCAACCTCCAGAATGTCGCAAACTTGCTGAGCTGAGACAGCCCGAACATTAGCACTCTAATAAATCGAAGATTTATTGTAGTTCACCACTTGTCCCAAAGCTGCCCCATAACTGGCCAACGACTGTTTGATGATCTTAGCCTCTTGTTCATTTGCGTGAAAGAAAAGGAAGCAGTCATCCGCAAAAAAAGAGATGAGTCACAATCGGAGCTCCCCTAGCTACCCTAACTCCATGCATCAAGCTTGCCCTCTCTTGCTTGCGAAGTAAAGAACTCAACCCCTCCGCACAAATGATGAACAGATACGGAGATAGGGGATCTCCCTACCGCAGCCCTCTGCTAAGAACAATTGGGCACACTTCCTTATTACCCTGGATAACCTTATAAGTGACGGTAGAAACACACAATAAGATTAGCTCAACCCATCTCGTAGCGAATCCTAGCTTCAACATCATAGCTTTTAAAAAACCCCATTCAATCATATTGTACGCCTTGGATATGTCAATTTTTAAGGCTACAATCCCTGTCTTCCCTTGCCGCTTTCGCTTTAAATAATGCACAATTTCTGTCAATATTAGGATGTTATCAGTGATGGCCCTCCCAGGGAAAAATGCACTTTGATTCTCAGAGATAATCGAGCTGAGGATAGCGTTCATGCGATTAGTTAACATCTTGGCCACAATCTTGTAAAGAACATTATATAATCCTATTGGTCGTAAGTCAGCTAAATACTCAGGTTTAGACTTTTTTGGAATTAACACTATGGCAGCAGCATTTAACTCATCAGGGAATTCACAATTATCAATGAAATTTAAACAAGCAGCAGTAACATCACCTCCAACAATATGCCAAAATTTCTGAAAGAATGCAGGGTTCATTCCATCTGGCCCGGGCTATTTGTCTGGATGCATGCTAAAGAGAGCATCACAAACATCAGTAGCCGTGAAAGGCTCCAATAACTCTTGATTATGTGTAGCAGTAATCTTAGTTGCGACACATGAAATAATATATGCACTAGTACTTCCTTCCGAGTGAAATAATTTTGAGAAATACTCCCCTATTAAAGAGTTCACCTCTGTCGGATTTGAGCACCACTGGCCAGAGCTATTCAGTAATCTCCTAATCATGTATTGTCGCTTCCTTTTAGAGGCAGTAGAGTGGAAATACCGGGAGTTCATATCCCCTTCCTTCAACCACAGCGACTTCAACTTTTGTTTCCAAAACACCTTATGGCTGTGCAGTAACCCATTGTAACGCTTCATTGTTTTCATAAATTCAGCCACACTCGTTTGATCTCGACAGCCCCTAAGAGACCCCATTTTCTGCTTGTAGGAAGCCAACCGATTGACAAAATCACAGGCAAGATGACATCCCCAACGCATGAGAGCAGACCCACAAAACAAAAGCTTAGATTGAATAGGACAACCACCTGAAAGCTCCCAACTCTCTGTAACCACCTCCATACAATCCAGCTCACGAAGCCAAACATTCTCAAACCTGAACCTCTTAATCCTAGGAAATTGATGGTGCGAGGAAGGGTCCAGAAAAATTGGCAGGTGATTAGAACACATAGCCTCCAGACTCACTACACTAGCTTTCGGAAAAAGGGAGAGCCAAGTGCTTGAAACCAGAGCTTTATCTAATCTCTTCTCTACCCAGTTAACCGTACCCCGAGACCTCTCCCAAGTGTACTGATAGCCTTCCATGCCTAAGTCAACCAAACCAAAATCTGAGACAGCCGCACGAAAGCCTAGAAGCTTCCAATTTGGGTGTTGACATTTGCCACGCTTCTCACTGTTATGCAGGAGATCATTGAAGTCTCCAATGCACACCCACGGTAAAGAAGAAATGGAGGATAAAGAGCGAAGAAGCTCCCAGGAATCTCGCCTCTTGCTCGTCTCAGGGAAGCCGTAGAACCCCATACACTGCCATGTTCTAGAGTCTGCATTTTCTACTCGGACGTCAATGAAGTTACGCCCAAATTTGAGAAGCCTAACATTGTGAGAAGATTTCCAGTAAAGGGCGAGCCCACCACTTCGGCCCACTTTATCCACATTAAACAAATTATCAAAGCCCAACTTAAACTTCAAGTTCTCTAATGTTTCTTTACTACATAAAATTTCCATTAGAAATATAAACTCTGGTTTTTTAGTTCTGACCAAGTCCAACAAAACCTGCACTGTCCGTGGGTGGCCTAGCCCACGGCAGTTCCAACTTAAGCAACTCATTGCTCTCGGTGGCCCTGTGAACCAGGACCCACCGCTAATCCGTTTTTTGAACCACCCACATTCTCCATCACTTAAGTGTATTTAGTCTCATCAGTCCCCAACTCTAGCTGCATTGCACCATGAGCCCTTCTCCGTTTGGCATCTATAACAATAATACTAGAGTTAAACTCTTCCCCATATTCCTGCAATTGACCCGAAACTTTAGGAGGTGCCATCACTTCCTTTCCTTTATCAAGGAGTTGACCACGTTTTGTCAGAAAATGTTGAGATCCTTGATTGACACTAAAAAGTGTACATTTAATAAGGATAAAATTATTAGTTTTTCACTTATTGTGTCGATTAATGCGTTCATTATTTCTAAATTATTTTAATACTCCCCAAATATATTTTATGTTAAATTAATTCGTAATTTGTTAATTTTTATCTTGTAAATATTTTTTAGGAATAAAAATGTAATTGGAATTAAAAGCGGGAACAAAGAAGAACTACTGGAACAAAATTGAAGAGATATAATAATAAATAATAAATAAAATAAAATAATTAAAAAAAGAACAAAAGCATGTTGGTGATGGTCAGGAGGCCATCACGCCTCCTGACCATCACACAATTCAATATATATATATATATAATATAAAAAAATAAATAAAATATTAATATTAATAAAATAAAATAAGATGATTTACTTTGCCTATAAAAGGCAAAGGGTAGCACGCCAAGCAGGGGATCCTTTTCAAAAAGCCGAGAGAGCTAATTTGAGAGCTGAATCCGAGACTGAAGATTTTCTTTCTTTCCTTGTTTCTTTTCTTTTCTTGTTTCCGTTTGTATCAATTTTTTTTGTAATACATTTCAAAAAGTTTATCAAATAAAAAGAGTGTTGTGTTTTCTTTCAATATGAGTAGCTAATTTTATTAAGCTGAGGTGAAGGGTGAAACTCAATGTTTCAAACTGTTAATTATTATTATTTTCTCAAATGAGTTTTTTTTATTTTTTTCTAATTATTTTTATATCATGTTAATTTATAAATCTCACTGGATTTTATGGTATTTTGACATAATGTCAACATATTATTATAGTGTGGCACATTAGGTACTTTATTATATATTTATCTACACACATAAAATTAAATGATATAATAATTAATTGGTAAAAGTGATGCAAAATATAAATGAGAGAGTATTAAAATTATAGTTTGAATACAGAGAGTGGATCCTAAACCTTAGCTTATTTTTAAATTGATTTCAAATAATTTATTTTCCCCACAATTAATTTTCTTAGTTTTACTAGATTTAAAACTCCATGTGGTTCGACCCCGGTCTCACAGGGTTATATTATAACTAGACACTTTTATACTTGAGAGTAATACACTTTTGAGTCGTGTCAATCCTGCTATAGTATCCACAATCCCGGTAATGTCTCCCCCCTCATAATTGTTTCCCTTATTCAAGCATGGATTTATAGTACCTTCCATATCAACTGTCATGGCCTCACCGGAATTAATGCAGCTTCCAAATTTTATCTCCTCCTCCCCTGGTGGAGTTGACTGCAGCTAGCGATCGTCGACGTTCATCAAATTTCTACGTGTAGGTGCCTTCATCCAGTGGTCATACGACTTAGTAATAATAGCCATAGTACACTCATACAAAGATGGACAACTTTTCTCTGTGTGACCAAGGAGACCACAAATAAAACAAAACACATTCAACCTTTCGTATTTGAAATCCACCCACATCCAATCTCCACCTGCTTTCTTGAGACGCATCATACGCTTGAGAGGCTGCCTAACATCAATGGCCACTTGAATCCTCATATAGTTCCTCCAAATCCCTTTAAGGTTATTTTCATCCGATTCAACAAACTTGCCAATGTAATTACCAATGCTCTGTAAGATTTTCTTTGATTGAAAACCGATAGGAAAGTTGTAGATTTGGCTCTAAAAGGATGTATGAAATAAAAGTACATGTAGAGGTTGATCCTCTGCCCTCAACCGCTGAACGATGAGGATATGTTGGTCAAATGTCCAAGGCCTTGAGTCTATCACTATGTTGATGTCAATTTCATGAAAGAATTGGAAGCGAAATAGTGTAGCCGACAGATCTTTAATACAAACTCCTCTACTAGGCCTCCACAGCGAAGCCATAGTGCTCTTCATGGCTGGAAAGTTAATCACCTTGTCCGTAAAAAACCTACCCACAAGGCAGTAACAGAAATCACTTTTGGCCTCCTCACATTCATCATCCTCAGCCCCCGCGACAATTATCCCCACTTCCTCCTCCTCAGCAAGAGTAAGTCGTGCGTAAGAGTTGTTTAAGTCAGCCTCCATGGTTGTGCTTGTACCAGCCATACTCAGAACAACGTGACTAACTTGGTTGAGGCGATACAATGAATAAGAAAAAAACTAAAGAGCAAAGAAAACGAAGAAGGTATTCATTTACTTGTCAAGCAGACAAGAAAAACACACTTTCCAAAAGACAAGACTTTTTTCCACAGAGACATTTAAACGAACAGAAGATGTGCCTGCCAGCAGCTACAATTTTGTCACACCAGCATTGATATGTTCACACAATTGTTATTTGCAAGCCACTGACCCAAGACTAAGGACACTTGCTGCGTACTTCTGCCAATAATCAAGCCTGAATAGCTGGCAATAGCACAACATTCATTCTATTAAAAAGCGAACTTAATGGGTGTTTCATTAGTTAAATAGCCTTACTCTAACTAATTTTTAAAAATTTTTAATAAAGTATTTTTAGAAATGAGGTTTATGAGGAAATTTGAGAGTATCAAAAGAGATAACTACAATAATGGTGGAATATTTATCATCATTCTTGTAGAATTTGATGAAAATTTTATTGGGACGATGGAATTGAATGTGGTGTACATTACTATAAATTTGATGATAAAAGCGAAAGAATGCATTATATTTATATTGACGGTATAAACAATTTAGTTAAGAAAAAAATCATTAGTTTATATCAACTTGTATATCAACTCGTAATAATTCTGCATTATATTATATAGTTAAATATTATTTTATATTCTGTACATGTCATGTACCCTAGGGACTAAGCAGGCAAAAGTTCACAATATTAATTGGTCTAAAAAGATTAAAATAAAAAGGGAATTCGAATGATCCAGTCAAATCTCTATGTGTGATTGTTAAAGAAATAAGTATACATATTACTCATAATTGTGAGGACAGCGATTCGAGCTTCCATTAATGTTTAATGTAAATTAATCTCAGTAATTATCTAGTGAAGTAGATGTTATTCGAATGTTAGAGAGAAAAAAGATTTAATATAAATTAGTTCCATATACAAATCTTAATGTCTATTTCTGAACAAACTAATATTAATATTGGTTGATATTGAAGTAGATTTTGGACATGGTATGAAGGCCCAACTCATTTAAGGCCCAAAAAGAGCCTAATAATCTAAGCTTAGACATTCCCATATGAATGCTATATCTATCGGTTAAGGGTAAATTATTCTTTATAATATAAGTATGGGAGAATTTCCTAATGGACAGTGAAAGAATCCTTACATTTACGATAGTGAGAGAAGAAAAGTATGAGATTCTCAATGTGTGTGTGTGTGTCTATATATATATATATATATATATATATTATAAAAACAAAATAAAATAATAATAATAAAATAAAAAAGAGGATGGATCATTTGCCTATAAAAGGTAAGCGGATGCAAGCGGGAGGGGGAGCGAAGGAGAAGAAACGAAGTGAAGCTGAGTGATTTCTTTCTTTTTTTTCTTTTCTTATTTTTTCTATATCAATTTTCTTATAATATATTCTAAAAGTTTGTCAAATAATAAAACGAGTGTTTTGTTTTCTTTTAATATGACTGTCAAATTTTACTAAGCTGAAGTGAAATGTGAAGCTCAAGGTTTCAAATTATTAAATTAATTATTTTCTCAAGTGAATTTTAAGTTTATTTTATTTTTTCTAATTATTTTTATATCATGTTAATTTATAGATTTCCTTGGATCTGTATGGTATTTTGACATAATGTCGACACATTAATATAGTTTGGCACATTAGGTACTTGATTACATATTTATCCACACACATAGTTAATTAAAAATCAAATGACATAATAATTAACTGGTAAAAATGAGAGAAAATATAAAAATGAGAGAGTGTTTAAACTATAGTTTGAATATTAAGAGTGGATCTCGCAACATTAGGACATTTTTAAATTGATTTCTAGTGATTTCTTTTCCCGCAATTAATTTTTTTATTTAACAAATCGGCTACTAGATTTTAAATTTCCTATGGTTCGATTCCGAACTCACCGTGTTAAATTATAATTAGACATTTTTATATTTAGAAATAATAACACTTTTGAATCGTGTTAAGTTTGGTGCCGTTGCTGGAGATTTTCTAAATTTGGTGTCAATTTATCTTTTTATTATTATTATTTTGTCATCAGTTTCTTTTTTCGTCATTCTATTTCATTCTCTCTTTGCAAAACTTCAATTAGCACCCATTTTCTCTTAAAATTTTAACATTATCTATAAAATTTGTGAGAAACTTTATTTTAACCTAGAAACTTTTGTAAATCAGTCCCTAAAACCAAATTGGAACTTGGATCTTTGGCATTGCCTTATTCGTTGGAATTTTGGACTTTATGGACATAATAGACATGGACTTAGACTTTTAAAATAGTGATTAAGACCCAATAATCGAAATTTAATTGGCTGATAAATTTTAAAATAAAAAAAAACACATTTTTTCTTTCTTTAAATTTCTGCAATTTACTTTTCACATTTATTTTTAATGGTCGGTTCTACTGCTTGAATTGTTATTTAAATTTATTAATTTATTTTTTTATATGGTCGGTTCTACCGCCTATCATTTTAATTTCAGTTTAATTATTCTTGTACATTAATTTGTGTAATTATTATTTTATGTTTTATGGATGGTTTTAAAAAACCGCCTAAATTATTTCCTTTAATTTCTTTGTTTTTATGGTTGGTTTAACTGCCTAATATTTTAATTTCATATTTTTTTGCTTAATTGAATTTTCAGTTTATTTTTATTTCTGTAATTTTCATTTAGTGTTTTATGCATCACTAATTTGTTTAACATACATCATTAGTATTGCATGCGACGTTAGTCTCATACAAATAATGGTAGATTAATTAGGAAATCATATTCACTACCCTTAGATATGGCAGACATTGGAGTTGATAATTCTTCAGAGCATGAAGATAATCAAACCTTACACAATCTTCATGAACAGCCCAGGACACTTAGAGACTTCATGCATCCTATTAGAATAGGTCACCATCATGTATAATTTTTCCTCCTAATGCATCACGTTTTAATTTCAAATCTGATATCATCCAACTTCTGCCTACCTTTCATGGTTTTGAGTCTGAAAATTCATATATGCATTTGAGAGAATTTAAGGAAGTTTGTAACACCTTTATTGATCAAAATTGTAGTATGAATATAATCAGACTTAAGTTTTCTCATTTTCACTAAAGGATAAAGTTAAAACTTGGGTACAAAATCTTAAATCAGGATCTATCAGAGCTTGGGATGAATTGCAAGTATAATTTTTGAAAAAATCTTTCCACCCCACAAAATAATTTTTTTCAAAAGACAAATCACCACCTTCACTTAAAAACCAAGAGAAACTTTTTACCAATGTTAAGATGGATATAAAGAGCTACTTAACATTTTTCCACACCATGGTTTTGAAACATAAAGGTTAATGTCTTATTTTTACGAGGGACTAACATCCCAAAATAGACAGGTTGTTGAACTAATGTGTAATGGTGAGTTTACGGATAAAAGTTCTAAAAATGCATTAGATTATCTTGACTATATAGCAGAGAATGCACAACACTGTGATACAATTGGGTTTTATGAGTCATCGAGTAAAACTCAGTCATCTCCATCTGGTGGAGGCATATACAACCTTAAGGAAGATCATAACCTTCAAGCCAAATTTGCATCCTTAACTAGAAAAGTCAAAGCATTAGAGTCCAAAAAGAATTATCATGTAAAGTCAATTCAAAATATTTCATATTATGTTTGCGATTCTACTGGCTATTTTATGCAGGATTGTCCGACCTTGCCAGCTCTGAGAGATAGTTTGTACAAATAAGTAGATGTCGTCGAAAATTTCAAAAAGCCAAATCCCAATCCATACTCCCAAACTTACAACTATAGTTGGAGAAACCACCCAAATTTAGCTGAAGAAATGACAATCACGCACAACCTTCACAACCAGCTCCTCCACGCCAAAATTTCCAAAACCCCCAAAGTTACCCACTATATATCCCACCACTAAGAAAAACTCTGAAAGACACATTGCATTTGTTCATTGAAAAAAAAAAGTCAATCAATAATCAAACGACGCAAACCTTAACCAATTTACCTTTTGAGCTAATATGTGATGCTAGTGATTATGTCGTTGGTGCTGTTTCATGATAAAGAAAGGAAGGTAAGTCTTTTGTTATCTATTACACAAGTAAAACTTTGAAAAGTGTGTAAATGAATTACACCACAATTAAAAATGAACTACTTACTGTACTATTTGCACTGAATAAATTTCGTTCGTATTTAATTAGTTCATCTACCATTATTTATTTTGATCATGCCGCTGTTAGATATTTAATATCTAAACAGGATGCTAAGCCAAGGTTAATACAATGGATTTTGCTACTTCAAGAATTTAATTTGACAATCAAGGACAAAAATGCGCTGAAAATGTTACAGATAATCTTTCAAGACTTACAAATGAGTCTTCAATTGAAACAAAACCCATAAATGATTCTTTCCTTGATGAATTTTTGTTTTCTATAAACAAAATGCATTTGTATGCTAATATTGTTAATTATCTTGCAACAAGTGAAATGCCATGTAAATGGATTTCCCAAAACAAAAAGAAATTCTTAATAGAGGTGAAAAACTTTTACTAGGATGATCCATACCTGTTCAAGTAATGTTCTGATCAAACTTTTCGAAGATGCATACCAGATGATGAGGTCATAAGTACCTCCACGAGAATGATCCTTTTCAAATATTTTAGAGAACTCTTACATGTAAAATTTAACCTGAGAAGCTTGCTCTGAGTTTGTAAATCACATCCCATTTGGGATTTACGACCACCAGCATTAGTATCTCATGTATTTATGAACTCCAATTGGAACTTAAGGTAAATTAAATAAAAGGACAAAGGTGAGTTAGATATTTGATTATATTCATTATGTGTTTTTATTTTGTTGTTCTCCTTAACTTTTGATTTGATTTTGCATATTTGAATCATTTTTTTGATATGTTTTGATTCTCTCTCCCGTACAAATGACAGATGACAGTACTTCGTGACTTTTTAAGTTGGTATTTTCAGTTTCACACAATCACTGAACCCTAAAATTAAGTATGGAAGAAATACAACATAAATTGCATAAGCGTTTCCTTCTCTTTCTAAAAATGCTCTTAAGAAAATTTACAAAACTTGTTGTGAATGACTACGTTTGTTAATGATCAATGGAATTCTTATTAACATTCGTTAGTTAATTGAAGCAAATGTCTAACTAGTATGTGAGTTTTCAGATCCATTTATTTCCTACATGTTTGGTTTTGGTAAAAACACATTTGCTTAAAAAGAAGAGCTAAGCGGCTTGACTCTAAATGTCCTCACTGTATAAGATTTGCTTGCAACAAACCACGTTATAAAACTTTGAGAATGGTTTCTGTAAATTGTGAAGATAAAATCAAATTTATTAAATATGACATGAGTAAAGAATCGTTAGATAAAATTTTACGATCTCTTGAGACGCATCCGAGCGGATATAAGCAACATGAAATTCATAATTTATGGAAGTGTTCCAAAAGGAAAATGCACATTTTAGTCTTGGGAATCTGACTCTAAAAGGCCTTATTTGCTAGTTTATAAGAAAATTGGATGGGAATCATATCCTTGACCCATAGAGAGCGTTCAAGCCGTTATTAGACGTAAAATCAGAGAAATATGTAAGTCACAATCACAACTATCATAAAATATCTTTTTATTTTACTGTTTTTTTATCTTTTGCATGATTATTATTATTATTATTATTATTATTATTATTATTATTATTATTATTATTATTTGTGATTTTATGTCTAATCATTGTTTGCTTTTTCTTTTTACTGTTTGTTTTTTTATTTACTTTTGAATTATTGAGCCAAATACTTCACCTGTCATTTGACAAACACACTACCCCATTTATAGATGTGTATCATTGTGTCTATCACCAAGATCCTTAAATAGGAGCTCCTTTTCAAGCACTCACAAATTGTTTCTTTTTAGAATTGTTCTAATGGCAGCAACTTCAAGTAGACAATTTAAGAATATGTGTGTACTTTCTGAATTTTGATATAGGAAGTATAAGGAGTTCGTTTAGGTAGCCATAGATTTTGTTCGTGCTATGACAGAGAGAAAATTACACCTTGTATATGAAGAAGGTGACCGAGAGTTATCAAAACTTGTCTTAGAAACTATTTTCGTTCAAGAAAGCCAAGTGTCAGGCATTATTCCAAAAGCTTTAAAACCTTTAGGATGTTTGCCCAACTCACCAACTGTAAAAGAATTAGTTATCTCAAGTATGCAGAAAAGAATGTCTGAAATGTTAAATAATGCTAACGCTCTCATTTTCTTGCCCCGGAGATTTTGCAACTTTAGAGGTGCTAATTACATTTGTTTCTTGAGCCCATTTGAATATCAATAAAAAACTCATCGGTTTGTTAAATGTTAATAACTTTTATAATGACTTAATAACATTTCTTAATCATACAATTAAAAATTATTTTATTCCACCCTCAGCGAAAAAACTCTTTATTTGTGCTCTTACTGCTAACGAGTTACTTAATCTTTTGCAAGCTTATAAACTCGAGCCAGATCCCATAACTTTGGCGTTGGATTAGGCAACTGATGATGATAGCAGTAATCCTAAATAAAAGTGTAAATTAGATTTAACTTTATATTTGTAAATATTTTCTAGTAGTGGTCAGATGATGTCTTCTAAACTTTACTCTTTTCTTCTAAGATATTGAGGACAATGTCTCATTCAAGTTTGAGAGAGTGAATAGTTGACAATTGCGGAATATCTCAATCCTTGTAATGTTTTGATTAATTTTTATTGTAACTACTAACTTTGGATAAAAATTTGAGTCGAAGATGGCAAATATAGAATGTAAGGGCCCGTTTGGTATTGTTTTTGAATCTGTATTTTCTCAGAATAAAAATGAAAATGAAAATGGTGTTTTACAGTTGCTGTATTTCAAATTTAAGTATGCGTCTGGTATTATTTTCTGTATCCTGTATTTTAAAATTGAAAACAGTAATATGCGTTCGGTAGACACAGTCGAAAATGATAAAAACAGAGAATATGCGTTCGGTAATACTTTTTTCAAAAACAGTTTTTACTATTAAGCATTTACATCATATTTATAGTTATAAAATAATTATTTAACTAATACATACACCAATACAACATAATAATTTAAAACAAAATTATTATAAAAAATTTACATGATGATAAAGTTTTAGAATTAACATTAATTAAAAAAATTACATTGTCATTATTTTTACATCATAATTAAGATATATATTACAACACATGATTTAAACAAAATAATTATAAAAAAATACATGATAGACATTATACATTACGTATGTAATTATGGCACATAGAAGCTGCAATTCTATCTCTTGTAGCACTCATCTCGGCGACACTTGCTGAAGATAAATCAATATTAGTAAGTGGCCTACTAGTGTCTCCTTCTTCGATAGTAACCAAATCTTGCACATCAAAGTCCCCAAATAACCTATCACTTGCATTTTCTCATCGAATAAAATTATGTAAAGCGCAACATGCATCAAATATTAATCAAAACTGAATGGTACCCAAAAAAATAAAAAATATAAACATATATCAAATATTAATCAAATTAAAAACACTGCCATACATTAAAAACTGAATGGTACCCAAAAAAATAAAAAATAAAACATATATCAAATATTAATCAAATTAAAAACACTGCTATTAAATTTTTAGATATAAACATACAATTTTCAGTACATGCTATTAATCCCCCACTAAATTTCAGTTATCATAGTTTAGATTGCTTTTGCACGGTTAATTAAGTCAATAACAGTTGAAAGTTTTCCAATCAGCATAAAAGAATTCCCACAAGAAATTGTTTGTTTTAATAGATTTAATCTCTAAAATAAATGAGGAAAAATTTCAGCTCATAAATAAATAATTTGTCACTACATATGAACAACCTCAGAAATTTTCAGAATTAAAAATCACTCAAATCATCTCTCAAAAATTTCAGCTCATAAATAAAATAAATACCAGCAAGTGACAGATCCGGGAGAGCAACAATGGTTGGGCAAGTGTAGATCCGAGTGAGCAACAACGAAGTAGCAGTAGATGAAGATCCGAGAGAGCAAGTGCAGATCCGAGAGTAGCAGCAGCTGGACGGAGTCGGAGCAGCAGCGGTTACGGCGGAGAATGAGCAACGGCAGTGGCTAGCACACCAGGAGCGACCAAGAGAGATTTGCTGCAACTGAATTGAGAAAATAGAGATGAGATTTGACGACGACGGAGAGTGAGGAAGAAGTTGAGAGGAAAAATTATATTTTAATTATGCTTTAGAAAACGCGTTGAAATATTGTTTCTTATTTTATTTTGTGGTTTGTTCTGCACAATGGCGGAAACGTGTATAACTTGTTTTGGATTTTATAACTGTCAGTCATATTTTGTTTTGTATGTTTTACAATTTATTTTTAAGACATGACCCACCGAACAAGTTCTACACTTAAATTTTAAAAACAAAAATGAAAATGAGGGCTGCGAAACGGTACCGAACAGGCCCTAATATTTCTAGAAACGCATTTTCTTAATTTTAGAGTTTTATTTCTCCAAAAAAAATTATTTTCTAACTTTTTTTGTTTTTGTTTTTCTCTTCTTCATCTATTTTAAGTTTCTGCAATCATTCCTAATTTTTTTAATGTTTTCTTTAACTTAAAAAAAAGTTTAAAAAAAAAAGAGTTTTTCTTTTTATGGGTGATCTTTTAACATTGAATAACATGATAATTTTTAAATTTTGATATTTGTATTATTTTTTGCCTTAAATTATGTTACACCGTGTTTTCCCCTTTGCATGTTAAAATATAAATTGACAAATGTGATGAGTGAAATTGATTAAGTCATTTGGAGGAATGTACATTTTATGATAAGTCTAAGTGAGTTTTTGAGCCTATTATTCTTATAGAGTAACCTCGTTTACCTATACAGCTTCACAATTTATTATCCAATATCTCTATATTTTCCTCAAACTAAAAAAAAAGTCAAAAAAAAATTACAGCCTCATCAGAAAATCCATTGAACTAGTGGATATGAAAGACTATTTAGAGCCCTAAAAGATGACAAAAGCCATCTTTGATCTATTTGAGCTTTTCTAACCAACCCTATTATAAAATATTCATAGTTAACCCCTTTAAGTCTATAAAAAAAAATTTCGTAACCTATCATCTTGTCCAACTCCAATGTGGAGTATCACCTTATATTTTATATTTTTCACTACCCAATTATGTTTAAAAATAGGAATGATTATGTACTACTGATAATGGTGCTATGAAAAAAAAAAGATATGTATATATATATATATAATAAAAAAACCAAAACAAAAAAAAAGAAAAGGAAAAGAAATGAAAATTTCAAGCGAAAAGCACCTTGTAATTTCAAAAAGTCTCATATTTTTCAAATATATATATATTTATATATTTATATTTCCTATTACCCTTTCTTTGTTAGCCATGACCCTAGTCTATATTATGTCCTAATTAAAGTCATTTTTTATTTTAGGAAACTATAATTTAAAGTAAAAGCTGGTAATATGGACCAAAAGATGTGGTGATACATAAAAATAGAAATAAATTAGTTTGGTTAATAATTCCCTTGAGTTGAGATCATTTTATTTCTATATTGTGGGCACTATTCTTTCATCTTGGTGAGAGTCACTTTTAACCATGAGATTTTGGTGTTTCATGTATCATTTTTAAAAGTGGCTTGATTAATATAACTCTAATAATTGATCATTTTACATGATTTTACTTAACTGATTTGTGTGAGTGTGTTTTTCATTAGGTTGAAGATAATTCTTATACTTTTATTTCATTGTTGTTATTAATCTAATGAAAGAAGTAAACACAATCTTTCAGAAAAAAAAAGACTTCAATTCGGGTTTGAACTTTTGCTAAATTTTATCGGTTAAATTGTTAAAGCCTAACAATAAGCTGGTTGAGGGGGTGTGATTAACACTTAAAAGTGTACATGTAATAAGGATAAAATTATTAATTTTTCACTTAAAGTGTTGATTAATACGCTCATTATTTTTAAATTATCTTAACACTCTCCAAATATATTTTTATGTTAAATTAATTCACAGTATACTATTTTTATTTTGTAAATATTTTTCAAAAATAAAGATGGAATTGGAATTGAAAGTAGAAACAAAGAAGAAATGCTGAAGTACAATTGAGGAGATGTAATTAATAAAATAAAATAATAATAAATAAATAAATAATGTAAGCAATCATGCTCAGGCGGATTGCCGCCTGACCATCACACCTCTCAATGTGTGTGTGTGTGTAATAAAAATAAAACAATAATAATAAAATAAATAAGAGGATGGATCCCTTGCCTATAGAAGGCAAGGGGATGTAAGGAAAAGGGGGAGCGGAGGAGAGGAAACAAAATGAAGTTGAGTGATTTCTTTCTTCTTCTTCTTTTTTCTTCTATATCAATTTTTTTATAATACATTCTAAAAGTTTTTCAAATAATAAAAAGAGTGTTTTGTTTTCTTTTAATATGAGTGGCTAATTTTACTAAGCTAAGGTGAAAGGTGAAGCTCAAGGTTTCAAATCATTAAATTAATTATTTTCTCAAGTGAGTTTTTAGTTTATTTTATTCTTTTTTGGTTATTTTTATGTCATGTTAATTTATAGATTTACTTGGATTTATATGGTATTTTGATATAATATCGACACATTAATATAATTGTGGCACATTAAATACTTGATTTCATATTTATCCACACATAGTTAATTAAAAATTAAATGACATAATTATTAGTTGGTAAAAGTGAGGAAAAATATAAAAATGAGAGAATATTTAAACTATAGTGTGAATACTGAGAGTAGATCTCGTAACTTTAGCATATTTTCAAATTGATTTCTAGTGATTTCTTTTCCCCAATTAATTTTCTTTATTTAACAAATCGACTATTAGATTTTAAATTATTTGTGGTTCGACCCCACACTCACCGGGTTATATTATAACTAGACACTCTTACACTTAGGAGTAATAATACTTTTAAATTGTGTCAAGGTAAAATAATTATTAATTAAATTTAGGGATGGCAAAAATCCCCACGGGGGACGGGTACTCTCGAGGATTTTCCCCATTCTGGGAGGGTATGGGGATAATTTCATACCCAATTTCTAATTTGGGGAAAGGACAGGGAAATTTTTTTACCTAATTTCTTATTCGGGGAAGGGACAGGGATGAGGTGGAATTCCCATACCCTACCCATTTCCCCATTTTAATTTTAATTTTAATTTTTTAAAATTACTAGTAAATAAATAATAAAATTTGAATTATAAAATTATAAATATTGGTAAAAATAACAAATATCAAAATATTTATATTATTAAACTTTTAGGCCTAATTAAAGTCCTACATTTTTATTTAGGACATTAAAAAACCGGATAAATTCTATTAGCCCAAAAATTTTGTTTTAATTTTAATATTCATTAAATGTTTTAAACTTAAATTTATTTTTTATTTATTTTTAGATGTTATAATTGCCTACAGCGAATCACAATTTTGATATCTAATTTAATCTAATCTAATATTTGCTCTTGATTTGCTCCGACTTAATTATTATGCTGTAAAGGGAATAGTCTACATTTATAAAGTGTCACGCCACCATTGAAAAAGTTAATTTGAATCTAAATTCGATTTTATTTGTAACATTTTGTATTAGACTATTAATTATTCACGATAATTTGTAAAAGAAGTTTGTATCCCTTACATGCTGCGTTACTTACTAATTTAATGTATGTGACTTTTGTAATGGATATTAATGTAAGATATATTTCAAACTTTACTTTTATTTGAATTTTTTATTTTAATATGATTAACTCAAAATCGAAAACAAAAAATGTATTAGTTATTTGGGGATCGGGGACCCTTAGGGATCCCCTGTTATTATTCGGGGAGGGTATGGAGATTCTCTCAAGTAATTCTGACAAGAACGGGGACATACGCAAAATATCGGGGATGGATACGGAGAGATTGGTCCCCTCTCCTCCCATCACCATTACCATCCCTAATTAAATTAAATATTATTCACAGCTGATCAATAAGAAAAGCGAAGGCAATGAAAAGTTTGAGGAAAATTACTTCCTGTTAATTATTTGAAGAAGCTCTAAGGCCTAATTTTTATAAATAATTCAAGCACATAAATTATACACAATTTGATATTAAGCTGCTATTAGCACTATGAAAACGATGAGCAAATAAAGATGGGATACAAATTTTGTATCCCAATGTTCACAGAACCGTCATCATCTTCTGAGATCATGCGATTAGTAACCACTCAATCGTATCACTTCTTATCAAATGGTGAATTTTAGTTGGTATCACATTAATTGAAATTTAAACGATGTATCTTAATTTTGTAGGTGTATCACAACTCTAAACCGGTTGTGTTACTAAAAATCGAGTGGCCGCCGGGCGTAGAAGACCTATGTGATTACTGATGCATCTCGAACTCTTCAGGGACAATGTCATGGGCAATATCTAGATGACATGAACAAGCGGCAATAATAAATACACTGTAACATTCTTGCATTGCTATTGATCAAAATTCCAAAACAATTTTCGTGAAGGACTGAGAAAGCCATGCCCAAGAACATTCAAATAATGTAAAATCAAGTTGGATTTACATACAAGGCAAACCAAAAAAAAAAAATGAGGCAGTATTTTAGTGCATTGTTCACAGAGGAATTAAGTGCTCCTCTGAACTAGAGAGCTCGATACTCAGAAGACTAGTCCTTGTGCTGAGGGACTGAAGTGCTTTCACTACTTCAAACATCGATGGTCGTTTTTCAGGCATCACAGAAGTGCAGCGCAGAGCGATTTCCAGTGCTCCAAGCATCTGTTGCTGATAACAGTTCGCTATCTTGGGGTCTAGAACTTGGATTGCCCCATTGGCTATGTTGATTTTTCTACGAACCCACTTCACAACGTCAAGAGACTCTGCTGGCTCAGCTTGCTCAGCTTGTCGGCCAGTTATGAGCTCTAATAACACAACACCGAAGCTGTATGCATCCATCTGTTCAGTTGCTTTCTTACTGTATCCATATTCTGCAAGCAAAAAGAAAATTTAGTAATGTTGCCATTTCAGTTTAGTCCCATGCCTATTTAGGAATGGCTAGTTTAGAAGTAACAGTGAGTTATCTAATATATTTAATAGCTATCTAAGTTTTCCTATAAGCCTTCAAATTCGTCTTTTACATACATTCGCATTAAAAATACAGCAATTGATACAACAACGTTGGAAGAAATGATGCATAACGAGTTGAAAAAGAATATGTATGAGATCTTAATTATACCTGGTGCATTGTAACAGGAGAGTGCATATTCCGAAGACATGGTTGATTGAAATGCAGCTTCTCCCACAATTCGGTCAAGAGCAAAATCTGTGAGCTTTGGTTCAAAATCAGCATCCAGGAGAATATTTTTGGACTTGACGTTTCTATGAAGTAAATGTGGAACATAATCCTTGTGAAGGTATGCCAATCCCTGAGCAACCCCAATGGCAATTTTCAATCTAATACTCCACTGCAACTGAAAATCCTGCCTGCAAATCAAATCGCCTAAGCTCCCCATTTGTAGAAATTCGTATATCAGAAAGATTGATTCATCCGAATGAAAAAACCCCAGAACTTTAACAATGTTCTTATGCCTGATCTTGGCTAACGTCTTCACCTCAGTCTTCAAAGTTTTCGAAGATTGGCATCCAAAATTGACCAGCTTCTTAACAGCAATTGGCTCGCCACTTGGTAGGCTTAAAATGTAAACTCTACCAAAAGGTCCAGCATTTCCCGCAGCACTTTTCTCATCCATCCCAATCACCAAATCATGTTCAGTGACTCTGAGTGGATAAAAGAACAGTGAGCGCCAAACACCTGCTTGAGATTTCTGCTTGGAATATCGATGAAACACAAAAAACCCAGCAGCAACCATCATAATTCCAACAGCAAATGCTAGAGAAATCATCACACATGCCAATGCTGTGAGGCCAGAAGTACGATGTTTTGGCTGATTTTCGTCGCAAGAATTTGACAACCCAGGGCCACAAAGTCCAGGATTCCCTTGCAAGTACGATGCTGGGAGACCTGAGATCAAGGAGTAGGGGACTCTACCAGATAGTTTGTTGAAGGATACATTAAAGAGGGCAAGCTTCAAGTTCTGAAGCCCCTGCGGAATTGGACCCGTCAGATTGTTATCTGACAGATCAAGGTAAGTTAACACAGGCAATTCAGCTAGGGATGGGGGGATTTCTCCGGTAAGACTATTGTCTGCTAATGACAATGAGACTAGTTTCCTACACTTTTTCAGCTCCGGAATTTGACCCGAAATTGAATTCTGGGAGAGATTAATGATACTCATGACAGGGGAATCACAAAAGTTTGGAGGAAGTGAACCATAGAAACTATTCTGAGAGGCAGAGAATCTGTATAAGCTCTTAACTGACCCAAGACCCTGAGGGATGCTACTAGTGAATCTATTGTTATCAATTTGAACTTGCTCCAGTTGAGCAGCCATAGATATTGAATCCGGTATTGCTCCGGAAAATCTATTGCTTTCAGCTCTGATGAGCTTAATCCTAGGTAGTGACCATAATTTATCAGGGAAATCACCAGAAAAGCCATTGTCTTGAACCTGGAACCTCTCGAGATTCAAGCATTCATTAATGGAACCGGGGATTGAACCATTGAAAAAATTCTTATGGAGACCAAGGTTTACAAGGCCATTTGCTTTGCAAATACCATTTGGGAATGAACCTGAAAGCTTGTTCTGAGAAACATCAAAAGACACTAATTTCAACAGAGAAGAACCGAGTGATTGAGGAACCTCACCGGTCAGATTATTTTGTGAAAGGTCTAAAATGGACAAACTTTGCAAACCCACAAAAGAATCAGGAATCTCCCCATGAAAACCAGAGCTTTGCAGAAACAGCTGCTCAAGCTTCTCAAGCTTGCCAATATCACTAGGAATTTCACTCATCAAATATGCATTTTGTGACAAATCAAGAACAACAAGCTCACTAAAATTCCCAAAAACAAAAGGCACACTACCCGAAAGCAAGTTGCTTCCCAAGTTGAGAACCTGAAGATTCACCAATGAGCCGATGCTCTCTGGGATCTTTCCTTCAATATGGTTTCTGCTCAAATCAAGAACTTTCAAAGAACCAAACTGAGAAATCTGATCTGGGATAGTACCCCAAATGAGATTATTACTAAGATTCAAAGTCTCCAAAGAGCTACACTGAGAAAGATGTAAAGGTATAGGCTGGTTAAAGAGATTGTCAGCAAGGTTCAAGTTACTGAGACTAGAAAGCTCACATACTGAAGATGAGATTTCACCAGAAAGATTCAGACTTTGCAGATTGATGGAAGCAACAGTAAGTGAAGCTGTGGCAGTAGTAACACAAGTGACCCCAGTCCAGTTACAATAGTGAATGTTAGAAGTATTAGACCAGGTTGAAAGAGAGTTCTTGGAGTCACCAATGGAGGCCTTAAAGGAAAGAAGGGTATCTTTTTCAGTTGAAGCACAAGTGAAAGCGAAGAATGTTAAGCATACAAGAAGGTGGAGGCAAAGAAATGAAAATGGGGAGGAGGCCGTAGCCATTGTCACTGAAGGAGACTGAGAGAGTGCTTTGTGTTGATTTGCTTTCAATCTTTTTAATATATCAGTAGAAAGTGAGACTTTATGAGAGATTGACTGTAACGCAGAGCTACAAAACATTCATAATGACTTTTGTTGTTGAAGATTTCATAGAGAAAAGAAAAATATTACAGCAAAGTTACTGGAAATCAGCTGAAAATAAACTAAAGCACGTAAATATTATATGTAGACACCATTGTCACAAGATTATTAAAAAATAATAAATTAATGTCCTATTTTTGTCACATTATAAGCTTGAAAATGGACAATGCATATGGTCAATTAATGGGTTCGAAAAGTACAGGCATTGATTTGGGCAATGTTTTTTGGACCTTATACTACATGATCAACACAGCATGTGTCTGAAGAATTACTACTGTAATTTTGATTCTCAATAATAATAATAATTATAATAATACTGTAATTTTGAAAAGAAAGCTGAGAATTTAACCTCTTTATGACTTTCCTTGCTTGTGGGCTCAACGTTAAACTTTATTACTTTTTCCGTGAAATACAAAAAGATAATACGATTTGACCTCCCAACAACCAAAGACAAGTCTTTTTTTTTTTTTTGCTATTTAAAATTCAATAGGTTTTACTTATTTTTACTTTATTTCATAGTAGTAATATATTCAGATAAAAAGATTTTGACAAAAACATTATAAATTTGATCGAGTTTCTTTATTTGTGTTAATTTATTTATTTATTTTTTCAGTTAAGGGTTTTTTTATTTTTTATTTTTATTCTATTATGTGTGTGTTGACCTGTTTGTGCAGCCTTATGGTAATAAACAGAAATGAGAATCAATTTTTATTTATGATATTATTAAAAAAGTGGTAAAAGTCTGAAAGTCAAGACTTGGAAAGAAAAGAAATAATAATAATTATAACAAAAATAGACAAAATGCAAAACTCGAAAAGTTCTCGTGAGCTAGTGATAGTGACGACAAAAAGATTCTGAAGAGACCAGACAAGACTTCCCTTGGCACGTGTCCACATCACGAGAGAATACGATTATTTTTGTAATTTAATATCTATTTATATATAGATTGATAATTATAGAATGCGGAGAGATTTAGAGAAAGATGCGATCGCCGTCTGATCAAGAGGCTGATTGGATATGATGAAAGTGAATGATCACCCGGCTTTGGCGCCAGGAGGTTCCAGGGAGGGATGAGATCAGTGGTTGCCACATGTTCTTGATTCCAACGGTGAAGATCTAATCAAACTTGGTGGGGGCCACCAAGGAGTTTACTGAGAAATTTACAACATTGTCGTGATCAATCCAAACAAATCAAAAGGCTATAAAAATATAGCCTACGTTGGACCACACCATACGCAATTCATAATTCACTCCAATTATAAGGGTGCATTTTTTTCTTTTTTCTTAAAAGAAACAACTTGGAAATTTAATTCGAAATCTTCAATCAACAGGATCATGATGTAGTTGGTATATTTTTTTACCACAAATTTAAAAAAAATAACCCAATAATGGCTAATGCTAAGTTACATACATATATCTTACAATCTTCTCACATAAATAATGAGTGGATATGATTATGGTGCCTTGTAATCTATGGTTACCGTACTTTCACAATTTAGGCACCGTTAAATGATGGAGAAAAAAAGTCAACAATAATCAACAAATTCTTATTATTTAACGGTGCCCAAATTGTGAGGAACAATACTCTTGAAGTGTCGTAGTCATAACATTACTATAAAAATAGTCTAAATATCCAAGGTTACAATGAATCTGATTTACTTAAATCTTTTTTTTACCTTTGAAGAAATCAATTTCCACTAATGGTGGTTTTTATTCACATGTAAAAGTAATTTATTATCAAACTATTGGATGGTCTTCTCGTAAAAAGCGTGTGAAAGAAGAGTAAAATTCTATTGAGTGTAATAATTATACAAGCATGCCCAGTCAAAGAAAAATTACTATGAGATTTGTGAAAATAAAATAGTTACTTTCCCTCGTGCCAAATACATTATTGGATTCAATTTTTTGCTCATCTTATATAAACTTTTACCATACTCCCTTTTATTCAAATCTTCTCATAATCATTATAGGCAGAGGGGGATGTGTCTAATTGTAGTTCATAATCACAAGTAATTTAATTTGAAAAACCTATTACCATTTTCTTTATTACTTTTAAATGAATCAAGGCATGCCTATTGCCCAAAATTGATTGTGTTTTGTAAGGGACAAAAATTGATGGGGGGGCGTAGTTATTGAGTCCGTACAAAGTTAATTAAAAAAAAAAAAGCAAAGCGTAGTTGGTGGGGAAAACCAAAAATGTCAAATTTAATGCTTTTTTGGCAAGAATGCTAGTTGACTTTTCAGACAATTAAGAAATTTTAAATTTTTGACTTTTACTGTATAAGTGGAAAATGAAGGACAGCCATTATTGCAGTCCTTCTGTCAAAAAATCTATACAAAATTTTGTCCTCGTGTCAGCCATAAATAAAAAACAATCAAAGAAAGAAGGCAAGAAAGAACGAAAGAAAGGAAGGTATCCTAAGAATCTTCTTTACACTTTACACAGCCTGCTTTTATTTTTTTTAACTTCCAATGAAAATTTTCAGGCATGGTTATTGGACTTTCAAATTTCAATAAAAAGTTTCATGTGAAAAGAACCATCCAAGACCAAGAATAGCTTATCATGTTTCTAAAATGTGATTTGTTGAGAGAGCAGGTTTAGAGATGACAACATTTGAGGCTCACGTCGAGTTTAGTAAAGTTTAGGTCCGTTTATTATTATTATTTTTTTTTGGGTTAAATTAGACTTTAAAAGTTATGATTAAATTATTTAAAATTTTAAATATATATTATGCGTGGGTGGACTAAATATATGTTAAATATTGTACTTTAATTAAAATAATATTTATTTTCTAAATTTTTAAAAGTACTTTTTGAACCCGAACTTCACCTAAAAAACCGACCTGACTCATGATACTGGAGTTCAGGCTGAGTTTTTCTACCATTCGTAAGTAAGTTTCCGCTTAGGTTCGAGGTTGTGGTGGTTCTTCTTCCTCAAGTCTATGGTAGTTTTGATATTTTATTTATGTTGAAAATTATTTTCTAGATGCAGATCTAAATCATTATGCAAGTTAGAAGAGTAGTTAGAGCCCACTGCAAAAGAATAATTTCATCGTGTACACGTTGTTATTATTATTATTATTATTATTATGAAAGGACGAAATTATTATTTTGCAAAAAAAGTATTCCATCTATGAACACCAATTGTGGGTAATGTCAAAGAAACTATCATACACCCCATGTTTGACACTCACAAAGTCGAATATAACATGGCAGCCCATAAGTTCCTTATTATTACCATGCAGAAATTGAACAGTTTGTTTACCGTGAATAGCAGCAAAATTAACTTTGCCTACATAAAATTTACGACCAAAAAATGATACTAGCTAGAAATTGATGGGACTAAAGTTTAATATGTCAACCATATAGAAGAAAAAAAAAAGGTGTCCAAACCTCGAAAGGATCCACACTTCAATACTTTATCGTTTAATCAATAATCACTATTTTACTAAAATTTATACAAACAATATGAGGACAGAATGATTATTGTCATATACAATAATAACACAAGATAAGGTTAGTTGATGCAATTCAATTTGTTGCTTTCTAAAAATTTTCTACTCGTATTCACGAGTCAACTTTTAATATCAAATGAGAAAAGGGGACTGAATTTGAAGCATCCAAGGGCGTTGTTTCTGTGTGTTTTGTCTTTGGGTCCAAAGTGCATATGATAAGATATATATTTTCAAGTCAATAATGAATTGTTTATGTTTTGGTGTGTGTGCGCGCTAGTTGTTTGTGCTGCAATATTCCCTAGATAAAGAAGCCCTCGAGTCCCAACAAAAATTTTGAGGCAGCCCTTTTTTGTCTTCAATTTTGATGATCATGATTCATGATTTGGTGGGTGGTGGTGGTGAGTGAGTGAGTGAGTGAAAGGTGGCCGGCAATGCCCCAATTGGCATTATCAAAATTTTCACTTAATTGCAATGAAGAAAGCTATACACATGAAGAACAATAATAATAATAACTACAATGATACACATTATTTACTTTTGAGGATTACATTGCTTTTCTGCAGACGGTGCGCTGTGTGGGGGAGGACAGCCGGCCACCTTCCTCAACAAATCTTCCTTGCTGGTTGCTAGCTCGCTTTCTTCATTATATCATCCTTTGGCTTTTATTATTGTCCTTTCACCGTTAATTTTAACCCTTGATTTCCACAAATGCAATATATGAGTTTAAAAAAAGAAATACAAAAATCTTATTACTTGACGATGCGCGTTAATCTTATGTTACGAATAAAGTCACTTAGCTTGTCATAACCCAACCCAGACCTGGTAAGATATTATCTGCTTTGAACTTAATAAAACCCGCACGATTTTGTTCCTGAAGCACCTATATACCCCAAAACACATTTTGTCAATTAAGGTGTGTATCACCCTTTATAAACCCAGCATGTGTGTTGGTCGATGTGAGATTCGCTTAGGGTGTTACGTACAACCCCTTAGGGACTCAACATCCTCGTTGAGGTTTGTCCCACCATTGTTTAAGAGGACACGCGAAGCTACGTTGATACAATCTGTCATGACCAAATCCAGACCTGACAAAATATTATCCGCTTTGGGCCTTAACAAGACCCACACAGTTTTATTTCTGAAACGCTCATACACCCTAAAAATTTTGGTAAGTCTGGACTGGGTCATAACATAACTTTATTTTTTTGTTCGAAATTTGAATAGATTTAAGTTTAAAAGAATCAAAATACAAAAGTCTAAATGATATATTTGTTATTATTTTTCTAATATCTAAAATGTAAATGGTCTTTTTTTATAAATAAAAAAATTCTTAAACATAATATTTGACATTTACATCTTTATAAGTAAAAATAAATTAAATTTTATAATTTACGAAATAAAAATACTTTTAAATATAATATTTACTTCTCATTCAAATAAAAATAATCACTTTTTTCTATTTAAATGTAAATATCTAAAATTCAAACATAAGTAAACAAAAGGACAAACAAATTTATAAAAGTATCTAAAATTAATAGAACTTATCGACTTTAAATATTTAACAAAAAACAATCTTCAAATGCATTTAGAATTTCTACTAAAATGACAAAAAAGTCAGACTTGATTTTTAATCCAATTGACCCGACTCATAATTTTCGGGCTTTGAATCAAAACTCAAACATATATATTAAAGCCCAATTAAATTCAAGTCAAGATTCAAACCCTACATACTCCAACTCGACCGGCCCAACTCTGAACTTAAAAACAAAAATAGTTAATATTTATTAATAGTGATGAACCATAATGATATGACTTTAAATAATTAAAACAATTAATAGTGATGAACCATAGTGATATGACTTTAAATAATTAAAACAAAACATATTTTAGGATATGAAAGTCACTTAGCCAACACTTTTTGCCCCCGAAATTTGAATAGATGTAAAATCTAAAAATATCCATATACAAATGTCTAAATGATATACTTATAAATCTTATTACTCTAAATATAAATAATATCTTATTTATTTTTATAAATAAAGAACATTTTAAACATAATTATTTGACATTTATATTTTATAAGAAAAAAATTAAATTTTATAATTTAAGAAATAAGTATATTTAATATATTTTTTAAAAATATAATATTTACTTCTCATTTAATTAAAATAAAAAATTCACCTTTTTATTAAATATAAATATAAATATAAAAAAAATCAAACATAAGTAAATAAAAGAGACAAACAAATAGATTTACAAAAATATCT
Source organism: Citrus trifoliata (assembly GCA_018350135.1). Taxonomy (NCBI): domain Eukaryota; kingdom Viridiplantae; phylum Streptophyta; class Magnoliopsida; order Sapindales; family Rutaceae; genus Citrus; species Citrus trifoliata. Next base: position 20,726,583 of record CM031392.1, on the reverse strand, counting down.
AAAATTAATACAACTTTAGATATTCAACAAATAAATACTTGAAGTGCGTCTGAGATTGCCAAACAGAAACTCGGACGTCACAACCCAACTGAGGCCCATAAATCTAATATGTCCTCAAATTGCGTTTATATTCACTTATAATCCACAAATTTTTTATTTAATTGTTTATTTAATTTTCCAAGTTGAAGCTCAGAAATACACGTGGTAAACATAGAAACATAAATAAACAACATCCATCGAGAGAGACTAACGTTGACACCTGAACCTCTAACCTCTCTCTCAGCTGCTTTGTATTGTACAGCATATCCAAAGACAAATTATCTGGTAAATGGTAACAATCTCACAACACACAATGATTAACAGCTTTAATGGCTCCGGTTCATAGCAAGAGAGGCACGAGGGATTTAGCCTGTCCTCCTCAGAACTAATTAAATTTAATGTTATATCTCAACAAATTCTTTATAGGCAAGGTGAACACCGCATACAATTCAACACATTTCCTGTTCATCAAAAATAGTGAAAAGCTGGAAGAGTCCTCGGAAACAAGGTAATGGCATTACTAACGAGGTCAAGAACATTCATGATATTGATGTTAATATGGTATTATAACCATAAATATATGTAAATCAGCAAGGAGTCATAGAGTCAGAACAATGATTCTCAGTAGAAAGCAACTATTCATGCAAAGCGTGATATTTTAGGAGGAGAAGACAATATCACCAAACTGCTAGAAGAAGCTGATAAGTACTGCACCAGATGGCAGTAGATTAGCTTCAAAGATGCACCTAGTGCCGCAAATAAATATCTGTTTATGATACAGAAAAATGCACATCAACCATAGAGCAATAACAAAAAGCATTCAGATATGGATACAACAACAGCGAGAGATAACTGAATCCAACTGAAAGTAGTGAGAAGAAAACATCAGTCGCAATCAGTGCAAAGCTCAAACTTAAGGAGGATAAGGTACGAACATAGACAGCTGAAGGATAAAAGTAGTAATACAAGAAATGGCAGGAGAATAGTTGATAGATAGATGTTTCGATGTACTGCAAATACCGATTTTTTTTTTCCCTCATTTTCTACTACAAGGAAATGCATACCAACCAGAAGCAATAGTACAAATTAACCACAAAGTTGTCCATCAAAACCAGGCACAAATAGAGACTTACACACTGGAGCCAACAAGGGAATCCTTGCCAATCAGCAAGGAATATAACTGCAATGATGTCCTGAAAATCATGACCTGAAACCATTTATACCAATAAAGGACATCTAACCAGACAAGAAACCAACTTATATCATGCGTGCATAAAAAGAAAAGCATCATATTCTTTGCATAAACCTTCAGTTCATCACTTCTAGATTTTGTCAAGTTTCTCCGCCTTCACAACAGGGTTGGCTTTAGCAATTGCTTCCCGAGCAGCAGTCCTATAATCAAACGGACAGTCATGCTTGTCAGAGTATCGGTGAACTGCACAGAAGAGGTTCCCACATCTGCAATTGAACCCTGTCAAACCGACACGTTTATTGCAAGTTGTACACCTTTTAGGGCCCTCCTGTGCTTTCACTCCTGCAAAGCCAAAGGAAGAACCACTAGATGGTTCCATGGAGAATTTCTTTATCTCCACTGGTCCCACTTGTAGATCCACGCTGCCAGCAACGATGGGCTCCTTGCCAGTCCCACCGGAGCTGCCATGCACAATGCTCCCAATAGATGAAGCTGCTAGTTGGGCCTGTTCCTGATTAAGGATCATGGCCTTGTGGCACTTGGAACACATATTCATGGTTGCGGCACTTCCGAAGAAGCCACAATTGTTGACGCAAAGAATGGGGCCTTCTCGAGCTTGGCATCCAGTTTCATCATGTGATTCCATCTTTTCTACCTCCTGCCAGGAAATCATCTTATCATCTATATTACTACATAAAACTAAACCATACAAATGATTCAGCCACCAGCCCAATATCAATCAATATAATCCCATACAAAAATTGAACAAACTCACAGACCATGATGCATTCAAGAAAACTAACAAAACAAATACAAAATATGGCTAAAGAAAAAGGAAAGAACTTAATCTGCACAAAACAACTTCAATCAATGCCACTATTCACTATAACTAGTCAATCCACGTCAATCATGAGTGCTCTATGATATTAAAAAAAAAATGACCAGGATACCTTAGGTTAAGACTTAAGGGTGACATTTACAGAACCTAAATCAGCGGCTATCAGCCAGAAGAGGACATAGAGTTAATTGCTAAAAGCAATACAAGCATAGATCATACATAACACAGTTAATCTATAATATTCATCCTCAAAGTTCAAAATGAAATGAAAAAAAAATCATAAACCAATAGTAGGTAGATTGCTCGAATGTATTCACTCGCTATTCAATTGGGTACTGGTTTCAATAATATCCATGAAACTACAAAATACCTAGTATTCATGTTCACATCCAGAAGGACCTAGAATTCATAAATGAAAATATTTCTAGCACTCCGGAAAACTCCGTTATCCATCAGTAAGCTTGCAGGTTGTGCGCCTACAAATCATCAATCTCGTGACAGCACAAAAATTAAATTTACCATGGTCGAAGCTGGTATAGCAAGTGAACCTAACACTATAAATTTCAAGCGAATCTGAAACAGATATGAATTGTTTTCACTTTGCACAAATCCCCTAACCGACAATATTTGAAACAGATACGAAAATCAATTAAGAAAAGAAATAAGTAAACACATACAGAAAGGAATTATAATCTCGACCAATTAACCCAAAATTCAGGATGGTTTCACAGAGTACAACCCCAACTTCTCATTTTGCCTCACACTTCAAAACTTTGAAGCAATCAAAGTTTCTATTTTTGAAGCCATAATCAGAAATCATCAAAAACCTAGCACAAAAATTGAGAAAAAAAAATCTCATTTTTAACCAACGACTATGTAAACTAAACTATAATTCCAACTAAATAATTAAATAAGTAAGCAAACTCCCATAAATAAATAAATAAAGAAACCCCTCACCTATTCGCCCGATCTTGATTTACAAAATCGAACCGAATTAATCTGTAAAAAAGAAAAATTCCCCAAAAATCAGTTTCAAAAATCAAGGTTTTGATCAACCGACAAGATTGAAACTAATCGACGTCGTTTTATGGACGAGAAAGCTTGCCTTCAATCAAAGAGATAATTGTATGTAATAATATTGAAAAAGAAAAAAAAAACTGAGGCCAAGCAAAAATAAAACAGAAAAGAGAGAGAGAGAGAGACGGGGGCGTTTTATTTTTTTTAAATTTTCTTCGAAGTTCTCTCTCTCGCTACGGCTTTGCTCTATTTAAGACGACGCTTCCACTTTTGCATCACCAACGAGAGCTTTCCACCGAGTCGGCGATGCTTAACTCATGCCCTGGATGCAGTTTCTATTTGCTGCTTTGCCATTCCCGCTTGATTTCGTCGCTGACTTGGGTTGGTTAAGCAGCTCTGTTGTTGCGGGGCATCTTGCGCTGGGCTGGGCCTGGGTAGGTTTCTGGTGGCACTGTTGTCGGTTGTGAGGTCCAATTTGTCCAAGTATGACCAGACCAGTTGGTGTATATGCTTAAAATGGATAAACTTTGGATCCGCTCTTGTTTTATATAAATCTCAGGGGTACGTTAAACAACGTAACGTACTCTACTCACAGCAACAGTTGCTTAAGTTTATATTATTCAATAGTACTGTTTACCATATGGACGATTGTTTTTGAATTATTGTGAGATGTTGTCGTATGTGATTTGATAAAAATCATTATTGATATTAATAAAATATTTTTAGTTAATTTATGTTTAATTATCTAGGAAAATGATTGAATGCTTAATCCATTCAAGGAACTCTTTAACCAGGCCACAAAAATTTGATCATGATATTATTTTTAGAAATGAAATGTTATCTAAAAATAGGTTTAAAGCTCTTTCTTGAGGTAGACTTAGCTAACTAATGTAATGCTTAATTCCTCGCTTTTCTTTCACACCTATAACCTTAATAATTGTTGTTTAGCGGGCTATATTTATCATCGGCGTTGGAATTTTGAGCCTTCATGTTATTGAGATGTTTTGGGATTATAATGTTGGTTAGGGGTGGGCATTTTACTCGATCCGACCCAACCCGACCAGATAAATTTCGAGTTCAGGTCGGATTGGGTCGAGATTGAAACCCGATCAGATTAAGAATTACAAACCAGATCGGGTTGTGATCGGTTCGAGTCAAACCCAACCCGATCGGGTTGCAAAAAAAAAAAAAACCTAAGCTAACACTGCACACAGCACACACACATACGTTGCACACACACAAGCTGCACAGCACACACACTAACACACACGTTGCACACACACAAGCACAGCACACACACACACGCTGCACATAGTCACTCAACAATTCACATTCACAAATTCACTCACAAACCTAACACACACACGCTGTCAACCACACACCACCATCACAAGTTCACAAATCACAAGTTCATTGTCAAGCTCAAACACAAACAAGGCAACCGCAAGTCCGCAACCAGCCACCACAAGACTCACACACGCCAGTCCACGATCTGTTGCTGCCAACTGTTGAAACCACGATCTACTGCTGCCAATTGAAGTTGCGACCAGCTGCTACCAAGTCAATCCCGTCCAGCCGTGAGCCGTGAGTCGTTCGCATCTCCGCGATCTATTGCTGCCAACTCCCAAGTGAATCCGCGATCTGCTGCCAAGTGAAATCGCGTCCAGCCGTGAGCCGTGGCCACCGATCTTCTGCTTGAAGGCCGAATCCTCACAACCCGAACCCGATTTTGAAGCTTTCCATTTCTAGTTTCCACTTTCAAGCTTCAACTTTTTTTCAAGTTTCCTAAGTCGTTTCATGGTATATATATACTATAGAATTAATTAATTATATATGCTTAATTGTTTATTATGTAATTCAATAATTGGTTATTATTTAATTGTTGTAATTAACTAATTATGTATTTATAAATATTAGTAATAAAATTAAGGAAATTTTGTTAATTATTGAGCTCTTCTGAAATTATTATTTTTTCATATATAAAAAAGGAATTGTTGATTGGTGGGATTTGTTTTTATTTCATTGATTGTTATCATTTGCTCTCTTTAGCGAATAGACCATAACAGTCAAGCATAAAGGACATATGAAAATGGTGTTAGCTAGCGAATAACAAAATTTTTGTTAATTATTAATAATTAAAATAATATTAATTGTTAATTGTTAATAATTGATTTTTTTATGAATAAATTAGCACATTAGGTAGATTAAATATTAAAATTAAGTTTATGTTCTATATATTTTATAATTATAATGTATTATGTGATTATGTGCACTTATTATTTTAATTATTAATAATTGATTTTTTTATGAATAAATTAGCACATTAGGTAGATTAAATATTAAAATTAAGTTTATGTTCTATATATTTTATAATTATAATGTATTATGTGATTATGTGCACTTATGTAGTAGGTTCAAGCTTTCAACCCTAAAAAAATTAATAAATTCAATTAATATTTTAATCATCCGTTAAGTTGTTAAGTACAAGTAACTTGGACTTGAAATTAAAGGATTTAATTTATAATAAGAAATAAGACATAAATAGACAAATAATATCATATTATTATGGGGAATGGGTAATTGGATATTATAAATTAATCATGAATTTCTTACTTTTTGTTTATGGAGTATGAAGAACTTGAATTGAAATTACTAATTTTTGTTTATGGATTATGTTAATAATATTTATGTGTTTTAATTTTTGAATTAATGATTATCAAAGTGTACAAATGGAAGGAACCCATAGAAGAAATGAAAAGGCGAGGCGGAAAAGACCGCCAATGAAGAAAAGATCGGCAGTATGGAATCATTTCACTTTACTCTAAGATAATCCAAACAAATGTATGTGCAACTATTGTGGCAAGCAATATTAATGTCATTCAAGACTTGATGGGATTACAAATATAACAAGGCATATAAAAACATGTGAATCATACAAGACATTTCGGGCACAACAAAATGGAAGTCAACAAAATTTGACATCTAAGGGCGGCGAAGAAAATACAAGTAATTTGGTTTGGGTAAATGATGGAGTCAAGACGCGTGTCGAAAGGCAGTAACTAAAATTATTATTATGGGTGAGTTGCCGCTCAGTTTTGTAGACAACAAAGGATTTAGACATTTTTGCAGTGTAGTTATCTCGCAGTTCGTTATGTCATCTCGAAAAACTATTGGTAAAGATGTTATTGAGTTATTTTTGGAGGAAAAGGCAATGTTGAAAAGTTTGATTTGCAACAACAAGCAGCGTGTGTCTCTTACAACTGATTTATGGACTTCTGTTCAAAACATGAGCTACATGATGATTACAACTCATTTTATTGATAGTGATTGGTGTTTGAATATGAGGATTATTAGTTTTAGCGCAATCAAAAATTATAGAGGGAAGTCGATTGGTAAAAAGATTGTGACTTACTTATAAGATTGGGGGATAAAGAGGTTGTTTGTAATAATTGTTGATAATGCCACTGCAAATGATATTGATGTTGGTTATGTCACTATGCAGTTACTTAGTTGGAGGAATGATGATGCGCTTGTGTTGGCGGGACAATATATGCATGTGCATTATTGTGCACATATTTTGAATTTGATTGTTGTTTCAAGATTGGGAGAGTTGCATGCTAGTGTTACCACTATTCGGAATGCAGTGAAGTACATGAGATCCTCCAGCATAAGACTGCAGAGATATAAACAATGTGCTGAACATGTGACTTGTCCAAAATGAATTGTTGTTTTGGATTGTCCTACCAGGTGGAATTCCACTTATTTGATGTTGATGACTGCGCTGAAATTTCAAACAACATTTGATAGAATGACAGAAATAGATAAACCTTATGAGGCATACTTTGCTGAGAAAGAAAATAATGTTAGAAGGGTGGGCTCACCTGGACCGAAGGACTAGGAGAGTGCTGAACGAATTGTCAAGTTTTTGAAAGTATTTTATGATGCCACATTATTGTTTTCTGCCTCTTTGAGTGTGATTTCTAATCTTTGTTATGATATTATTGGTTTAATTGAGAGTTCATTGATTGCATTGTAAGAAAGTACAAATCCTTGGGTGTCCTCTATGGCTTATAGTATGAAGGAAATTTTGATAAGTATTGGGAGTCCACAGGAAAGATAAAACAAAATGTTGATTATTGCCTCTATTCTTGATCCACGAGCGAAAATGAATTTTACTAAACATATTTTTGAGATCATTTTTGGCAATAGTAGTTTGATGGTTGAACAAATGATCAAAGTAATGAAAGACTTGTTGAATGAGTTTTATGATGCATATAGTGCATTCTCCTCTAGTTCCACACCATCGATGTATGGTGAGAGTGGTCTTAGTGGCAGCTATGGAGGTACAAGTTCTTCTCAACGTTTTACAACTGAGGCTAATTTGGTGGATTTTGTTGGTGGTGAATGTGATGACGCTTTTCAAGTTGCTCGCCCTTTCCTTAGATATGCTAGGAAGGTTTTGTTAACATATATGTTTCCATAATATTGATTTTGATGATAACAAACAAGATTAAGAATGATTAATGTTTTAAGCTCAAATTATTGAAAAATATATTTTAAATAAATCATTATTTTCATATTATAAATGTTTTATATTTAATGAAAAATGATTTTATGAAATTGATTGTTTTAATCTTTTTAAATAAATCATTATTTTCACATTATAAATGCTTCATGTTTAATGGAAAAATGATTTTATGAAATTGGTTGTTTTTCAAAGTTTATGGTTTAATTGAAAGAATTTTGAAAACTTTGAAATAAACATATATTGCTTGAAATTTTGGTAAAGGACCTATTTGAAAAGTGTCATAGCGTTTTGGGCTATATCATAATTTCAGAAAGTTGTTGGGATTCATAAAGTATTATTTAGAAATTCTGAAATTGGACCTATTTGAAATTATTTAAACGTTTTTGGGTCATTCTATAATTTCACAAAGTCTGGGCGAAATCATAATTTCAGAAAGTTTTGGGCTTGACAAAGCATTATTTAAAATTCTGAAATTAGGACCTATGTGCAAATGTTTACAAACTTTCTGGGCCTTACTACAGTTTTATAAAGCTTCGGGGTTAAAACTGAAATTTCGGAAAAATGTCACTGTAGCGAAACTGTAGCAGGTACTGTAGCTATCTGGCTTACCGGATACGAAATCCGGAAAACCGGTTACGGGGCAGCGAGTCTTCATTGCGAATCCGGCTTACCGGATTCCAAAAACGGCAAACCGGATATGCCCAGAATGTGAGTAACGGCTAGTTTTTGCCTTAACGGTCAGAAAAATCCGGCTTACCGGATTCCAAAAACGGCAAACCAGATATGCCCAGAATGTGAGTAACGGCTAGTTTTTGAGTTCAAACTATATAAACTCAAAGCCAATTCATTTTTGGCAACCCAAGCAAGCAAGAACAAGTGCACACAACATATATTGAGCTTCAACTTCGTGAATCATCATTCTTTAAATCATCTTTGTTCTTCAATTTGTATATCCACTCTTAAAGAGAGATTCATTGTTGTATTTATCATTTCTCATCAATTTGTGAGTGTACAAGTGTGGGAAACACTTGGGGTGAAGAGATTGGGGATATAATCTCTTGTTGTAAAGGTTCATTGACACCTCGAAGTCAATTGTAATCGTTGAAGCCTTGGAAAGGCTTGGATAGTGAAATCCTCAAGCGGGTGAGCTTGGAGGCGTGGACGTAGGCGGGGATAGCCGAACCACGTAAAAATCTTTGTGTTCGTTTTCTCTTCCCTTACTCTTTTAATATTGTGTTTATTTGAATTTATTGTTTTCGAATTGATTAAGGCATTAGATTGAATTGTTGTGTGGATTTGCTAGGATAATTTTTAAATATCCAATTCACCCCCCCTCTTGGGTTGCACACTTATATTTCATTTGGTATCAGAGTGAGGTGCTCTTGTGTAGACTTAACCGTCTAGAGTTAAAGATCTATAGCAACCCAAATTAGCTCAACCATAATGGAAGGACAATCTATCACTAGACCTCCATTTTTCGATGGAAACGATTATCCTTATTGGAAAACTAGGATGAGAATTTATTTACAAGCTTTAGATTATGAAATTTGGGAAGTTATTTGTGATGATTTACTTATTCCTAGGAAGAATGCTTTAAGTGAATTGGATAAGAAAACTATGTCTTTAAATTCCAAGGCTATGAATGCTTTATTTTGTGCCTTAGATAAAAAGGAATTTCATAGAGTTTCAAATTGTTCTAATGCTTATGAAATTTGGAGAAAGCTTGAAATTGTGTATGAGGAGACTACGAGTGAGGAGGAATTTCACGAAGTGTCGAATTTGGCACTTATGGCAATTGGAGATGAATCGGATGATGAACTTGATGAGGTAAGTACTCTTCCTACATATGATGAATTGCATGATGCTTTTAAGGATTTGCATGATGAGTTAATGAAGATTGGTAAAAAGAATATATGTCTTAAAAAGAAGATGATGAAGCTTAAGAATGAAAATGAATCATTTAGTGCAAAGATTACATGTTTAGAATTAGAAAATAAGACATTACATGATAGTATTGCATTACTTGAGAATTCTAGCACTTCACACAAGCATCTAGAATCACATGTAAATGACTTGAAAAATGAAAAAGATGCCTTGGAAAAATCCAATGATTCATTAAATGAAAAGATCAAAGAATTGGAATTAGATAATGAAATGTTACATGATAGAATTGCATCATTCACATGTAAACAAAGTACTTCGTATGAGCATGAGAAATTACATGTTGATGAATTAATAAATGAAAATGAAACGCTTAAGAAAAGAGCAACGAGTTGAATGAGATTGTTTTGAAATTCACAAATGGGCAAAAGATGTTGGATAACATGCTTAATTCACAAAAATGTGTGTTTGATAAAGGAGGACTTGGGTATAAGCCTTATTTGAAACAAAAATATTATAAGAATTATTTTGTTAAGGCTACCTCCACAAATGATCAAATTGTATGTCATTATTGCAATCAAAATGGTCATATGAAGAATAGATGTCCAATTAAAAGAAATGTATATTATGGAGCAAAATGTATTTGGGTTCCGAAAGGAACTAAATCTAACACTCAAGGACCCAAGCGTATTTGGGTACCAAAAGGCACAACGTGAATGTTTTCTTTGTAGGTACCACAATCAAGGAATGGTGGATAAGTTCCTTGATGAAAGCTTGTGAAGATAATCACTTGAGTATGATCTAGGAGAAAAAGATGAGGCAAGATAATTTAATTATTTTGGTAACAGTTCTTGCCATATTAATTTTGTTGAATGAATCATGATAAATAAAATTGCGAAAGTATGCTTGTATGTTTACATGATGGAATTATCATTGTGTGTAATATTGAATGATTTATCATGAGGGATTTGTTTGATGTTAATGTTTATGAAGTGTTTAAGCATAATAGTTAAGTGGTGTGTTTGATTTATTCACTTTTGAATGATTATATGTTTAATCGTCGTTGAAAATCTCTAGTCTGCACATACTGAAATGAATCGGTCATAACTTCTTCTAGAGAACTCCAAATCTAGCTATGTAAAATTTATTGGAAAGCTAACTCAATTATCTTTCCAATGGTATATAGCATGCACGTTACTTCTTGCTCAATCAATACATTTTTTATTCCGAATTTGACATTTCTGCATTTTATCTTGAGTTTGCACAGGCTGTAATGAATTGGTTATAACTTCTTCTAGAGAACTCTAAATCAAGCTCTGTAAAATTTATTGGAAAGCTAACTTAATTATCTTTCCAACGGTATATAGCTTGCATGTTAATTCTTGCTCAATCAATACAGTTTTTATTTTGAAATTGACATTTCTGCATGTTCTTAAGTTTTGAATGCTTATATGCTTCATGATTGTATGCTTGTTGGATGCTTATTGTTTCATGACTGTGATGAATGAATTATATGCATGAATTCTTGTGTCGTTAATTATGTTATATCATCATCCACTTATAAAATTGACATCATTCTTTGATACGATTTCATATGTTTAGTCTTGTATGTATATATGTTTCATACACTAATTGGCTTATTGAAAAGTTGAATGATTTTTTAACATTGATCGATTTTTAAGCCAAAAATAAATTTGTGTTTATAATACAAGTCTAAGAGCTTAAGCCGAATTCATGCTTCTTGCTTTCGGGTCAATTTCCGGTCAACCGGATCACTCATCCGGCAAGCCGAATTCGAAGGTCTTTTAAACTGTTCATCTTCTTCTTCATTTCGGCAAACTGGTTCTCACTCTCTCTCTAGATTATTCCTCACTTGATTTCATTCCAAAATCCATTATTCTCATTCGTTTTCAATCTAAATTGATTCATATAAATTATTTCTCATTCATTCTTGTGTTTAAAATCGTTTTAATTGATTCAAACTTATTTTTTACTCAATATCTTGAAAATCCGAATTTGCTTTGAGAATTTGCTGGAACAAAACCGGATTTCCGGTTCAAGACATCCGGAACACCGATTGTTTTTGAAGGATCTCGAAACCGGCCAGCCGTTTAAGCACACCAGCAAGCCGAATTCATGCTTCTCACTCTCGGGCCAATATCCGGCCAACCGGATCACAAATCCGGCAAGCCGAATTCTTGCTTGTTGCTCTCGGGTTCATATCCGGTCAACCGGATCTCAAATCCGGCAGACCGTTTTCGGTTCTTCACGTTTCTGCCCAATAACCGGCCAGCCGGTTAGGAAATCCGGCAAGCCGGATTCGTGAGCTTTTGTTTTGCTTCTTCTTCCTCTCTCGTGAGTTTTCTGCACTTGTTCTTCCTCTCTCTCTTAAAACCGTGAGCCACCCTCATCCATTTCCAATCAATTCCTCTTCATTTCTCAACCATTTTTATGTCAAGATCAATCTCTTAAACCATTACCCATGCATTTCATCTTCATTACACATTTCTCCATCATGATTTCTTCATTTTTTTTCTTTCATTTCATCATCATCTCTCACGCGTGAACAGTAACTCCGTTTCTCTCTCTACATTTTCAAGCTTCCTTTAGCCCATTTTTGATCCTACATCATATATTAGTTTCATTCATCTCTAGGATCAATTTTTTCTTGGCTCAAACAAATCCATTTCACTCAATTTTTGTAAACCCGAAATTGGATTTTTAAGCTTGTTTTTGTTCCAACAATGGTGGATGGTAATAAATCCATGAGCAAACAAGTTGCCAAGAGATGTAAGAACAATTATGGAGATAATACGGAGTTTATATAAACACCATCCATTATCTTAAATCATCTCTTGGATTTTACAAAACCGAATTTGTGCATTTTGGGTATTTTAAATTACCATGGTTCCTGCACCTACATTTTCATTTGCATAATTATTTTAATTGTGAATTGATGATGATTATTGTTTGATATTTGGATGCAAATGTTATATTTTGAACGCAAAAGATAATCTTGGCAAATTTGATCCAAAATTTGATGTTGGTATTTTTCTTGGCTATTCAAACACAAGCAAAACTTATTGAGTGTATAACAAAAGAATTTTGATTGTGGAAAAATTTATACTTGTTATATTTGATAAGTCTAATTCTTCCTCTACGGAGAAAGTTGTTTTTGATGAGTTTAGTTGTCTTGATTTCTAAAATGTGATTAGTAATTATATGACTTTTGAATTGTTGACATTATGCTCTTATGACTTTTGCATTCCCTTGCTTAGCTTATTACTTGTTCCATTTTGGATAATATGCTTTTTGAACATTTTTATTGTCCAAAGGGGGAAACAAAGTAATAAATCTTTTTAATGATGTAAATTTGGGGAAATAACATACATTTTGAGCATTCTTTCAATGGTTGATATATGATTATGGAATTCTCGAATTTAATTGTTACAAGTGTTGGAGGAATTCATATTGATTTTGATGAATAATGATTATATGTGCTTGATTTGAAGTCTTGATGATTGATAGGGGGAGACAAATATGATATGTTTTTGGATAAAATCTTTTTGGTTAAAATTTTAATTGGCCATATATTTAGGGGGAGCATACAATATGATTTTGGATAATATGCATTTTGAATTTTTTTTTTTTGTTGTCCAAAGGGGGAGATAAAGTAATATCTCATTTCAATATTGTCAAAAGGAGGATAATAATATGCACTTTGAATATTCTTTTGAAGATTTTGATAATATGTGATTATGATGATGATTTTGATGATTTTGAGATATGATGATGATTTGATTACATGGGTGTTTTATATGATAATTTCATGTTTTGAGTTGTTGATTTGGTAATTGATGGAATAATGGTTCATGATATTTTTGTGTGATGATTTGTGTATGGAGTTGGCTTTTATCATGATTTATAATAATTTGGATATGATATTACTAATCTTGTATTTGAGATGATGCTTGTTGTTAGGGGGAGATTCCTTCAAAATTTCTACTCAAACAACATGGGTAACAAATTTCCTACTCTTTTCCTTTACATTTTCTTTTTTATGATGAAGGGAGAGAAGAATACATGTTTTCAAATTTATTAAAAAAAAAAAAAAAAATTTTTCCTTAGCCAATTAAGTTTTTCTTTTTGATGATGAGGGGGAGAAAAATCCATGTATTTAAATTGTTGGCAAATTGTAAAAGAAAATTATTTTTAGGGGAAGTAATTTGTGGAATCATTCTTTAAATACATGAAATGTTTGTCATCATCAAAAAGGGGGAGATTGTTAACATTTATGTTTTCACAATATTGATTTTGATGATAACAAACAAGATTAAGAATGATTAATCTTTTAAGATCAAATTATTTTTTATATATTTTAAATAAATCATTATTTTCACATTATAAATGTTTTATATTTAATGGAAAAATGATTTTAAGAAAAATGATTGTTTAAATACATGAAATGTTTGTCATCATCAAAAAGGGGGAGATTGTTAACATATATGTTTCCATAATATTGATTTTGATGATAACAAACAAGATTAAGAATGATTAATGTTTTAAGCTCAAATTATTGAAAAATATATTTTAAATAAATCATTATTTTCATATTATAAATGTTTTATATTTAATGAAAAATGATTTTATGAAATTGATTGTTTTAATCTTTTTAAATAAATCATTATTTTCACATTATAAATGCTTCATGTTTAATGGAAAAATGATTTTATGAAATTGGTTGTTTTTCAAAGTTTATGGTTTAATTGAAAGAATTTTGAAAACTTTGAAATAAACATATATTGCTTGAAATTTTGGTAAAGGACCTATTTGAAAAGTGTCATAGCGTTTTGGGCTATATCATAATTTCAGAAAGTTGTTGGGATTCATAAAGTATTATTTAGAAATTCTGAAATTGGACCTATTTGAAATTATTTAAACGTTTTTGGGTCATTCTATAATTTCACAAAGTCTGGGCGAAATCATAATTTCAGAAAGTTTTGGGCTTGACAAAGCATTATTTAAAATTCTGAAATTAGGACCTATGTGCAAATGTTTACAAACTTTCTGGGCCTTACTACAGTTTTATAAAGCTTCGGGGTTAAAACTGAAATTTCGGAAAAATGTCACTGTAGCGAAACTGTAGCAGGTACTGTAGCTATCCGGCTTACCGGATACGAAATCCGGAAAACCGGTTACGGGGCAGCGAGTCTTCATTGCGAATCCGGCTTACCGGATTCCAAAAACGGCAAACCGGATATGCCCAGAATGTGAGTAACGGCTAGTTTTTGCCTTAACGGTCAGAAAAATCCGGCTTACCGGATTCCAAAAACGGCAAACCGGATATGCCCAGAATGTGAGTAACGGCTAGTTTTTGAGTTCAAACTATATAAACTCAAAGCCAATTCATTTTTGGCAACCCAAGCAAGCAAGAACAAGTGCACACAACATATATTGAGCTTCAACTTCGTGAATCATCATTCTTTAAATCATCTTTGTTCTTCAATTTGTATATCCACTCTTAAAGAGAGATTCATTGTTGTATTTATCATTTCTCATCAATTTGTGAGTGTACAAGTGTGGGAAACACTTGGGGTGAAGAGATTGGGGATATAATCTCTTGTTGTAAAGGTTCATTGACACCTCGAAGTCAATTGTAATCGTTGAAGCCTTGGAAAGGCTTGGATAGTGAAATCCTCAAGCGGGTGAGCTTGGAGGCGTGGACGTAGGCGGGGATAGCCGAACCACGTAAAAATCTTTGTGTTCGTTTTCTCTTCCCTTACTCTTTTAATATTGTGTTTATTTGAATTTATTGTTTTCGAATTGATTAAGGCATTAGATTGAATTGTTGTGTGGATTTGCTAGGATAATTTTTAAATATCCAATTCACCCCCCCTCTTGGGTTGCACACTTATATTTCAGGTTTCTGTTCAGAATGAGAGTACAAGAGTAGTATCTGAGGTGGAAAGGTATTTGAAAAATCCAGTTGAAGATCCCAACAATCTTAAACTTAATATTTTGCTTTGGTGGAGGGTGAATGGATCGACGTATCCAATTCTTGAGAAAATTACAAGAGATATCATTGTTGTTCCTGTTTCCACACTGGCATCTGAGTTTGCCTTTAGCATTGGGCGTCGTATTATTGATGAATATATGAGTTCTTTGACCCCGACTATGGTTGAGGCATTGATATGCACTGAAAATTGGCTGCAATCTAAACTTTTTGACAATCCCGTTTACAACCTCCAAGAATATATTAAAGAACAAATGTTTCATTTGAAATTACAAGAAGGTAATGTTTTTAATTTTTTATCATACATCAAATACATAATATATTTAAAATGCATTATAACTTTATATAGAACATCTACATGCAGTCATGTACTTTAGTTACTATTTTTTTTTTTGATTTTATAGAACTTATAAGATCGCAAACTTCGACAATAGAAGCGATAAGCGCTAACATTGGTGTTATGGATGTTTGAAAGGTAACTTTTAATATATATTATTATTCATAATTTGATATTATAGTACTATTAGTATTTGGTTGTAATTTAAGCTATAATTATAGTTGTTATAGTTTTAACTTTTAAATCTAATTTGTAATTGTTTTAATTAGACAAGTTGAAGTTGATAAAATGTTATTATTGTCTAGTATTATTATCAACTTGATTTGGTGATGAATGCCATAAAATAAGCATGATATAATATAAATATATAATCAAGTGTGTGTATTGAAAAATTTGGTAAACATATATATTTATTTGTAATTATAAAGTTATAATGATATAATATAAATTAGAAAGATTGTAACACCCCTTTAGCTTAATTACATATATGAATTGAATTTATTTATTTGTGTTTGTGTTTGATATGTAATCTTATGAATTTGGTTTATTTGCTCAAGTTTTTATATGAATTGAGTTTGTTCATTTGGAATGTGGCTTAAAGAAAATATTTATTGTACATTTTCTCAATCTTTCTTTAGACAATCGGCACTTGAACTTGGAGTTCAAAATTTTGAATTTAGAACTTGTCAAAGTGCTTGCATGGAGCCATGAAGGAACTACGGTGGAGGAACCAAGAAAGCTTATTTAGTTTTAATGTTTGAACTTTGAACTTTGTGATTTATGTTTCTAAACAATTTAATTTTGTGACTTTGTGAGTTTGTTTTTCAAACTTTTAAAGACTAATATTTGGAAATTGTGCTTTGAACTTTGTGAGTTTGTATTAATTTTAACTTTTATTAAGTTTGGATTTTGTTGGTTGAGTAAATAATAGTCCTAATCCTACCCTCCAAGCCAATAGGCAAATAATTATATTATAGCATTTTAACTTTATTCATTTGATTTAATAACATTTTCTTTTCTTTTTTTAGTTGAAAAATTAGTAAAAATGACTACAATTAAGAAAAATGTCTTAAAACTATCATAAAAACTACAAAAATAGGAAAAAAAAAAAAGAGCTCAAAATTGCATTAACTGAATTTGACCAAACCCAAATTGACCCGATTTCAACCGACCCGAACTCAATCCGACCCGTTTTAAATTCAACCCGAACTGTTTGGGTCGGGTTAATAATTTAGGTTATATTTAGATTGATTCTTGTTTAACCCGAACAATTAGAAACCCGATCAGGTTGACCCGAACCCAACTCGAACCTGATTTTGTCCACCCATTGTTGGTGACAGGCGAGGTCGAAATAAGCAGAGGGTGTATATGCAGACAAGCTCAAACTTCAGACCCGGTTACGGGTTGTTCAAACCTCAGGGGTGAGTGTGAAATTTTCTGGACATCACTCTTATCATATGCAGCACGAACTATGATATGTTTCAATCTCATTCAACACATCAAGTAGACACCCACGCTACGCCCCAACTTAACTGGCCCATCTCTTGTCGACGATGTGATTATTCCAATTTTTTATCAAAAGCTACTATACGGTAGCACACACCTGATCATCCCGGCGGGAAAAGAGCCGAAATGGCGGGAATAAATCGGAGACGAAAATTTTATTCAGCACCAATACTGCCACTGGTATAAGAACCCCAACCCTTTACTTCTTTCACTTTGGAAAGCAAAGTAAAGAAATTTATTAGGGGTAAAATGGGAAAGCAGAAGAAATCTAGGGTTTCGCATGAAGAAGAAGAAGAAGAAGAACTAAATCAGGAGAATCTGAATCAATCTTCTTCAAATGATAAGGACCTTTATGAGGTATCGTTGTTCTTTTGGGCTTTTTATGTTAATTTTTTTTAATAGGGATTTTAATTGGTTGAATTAGTCGTACTTTAGTATCAAGGGTTTATTGTACTTATCTTGTGATGTTGCAATGAAAATTAGGGTTTTATTTCATATTATTGATGTAAAATTCATTGTCTCCGTCACTTAGCACAGCCAAATTCTGATGTGTTTTGTTTGTGAATTGGCTTAAATGCAAGGATTTGTTTTCTGACTGGAATTCTTTTTTTTTGCAATAAATATATTTGTCTTTTACAAAGCAATGGCATTTGGTTTGTTCTTGATGATCATTTACCCCTGTAAATGTACTCTCAACTGTGTTGCTTGTATGTCTTTAGACTCTCATTTTCAGTTTTCAAGCTTTCGTGGAGAATATCAAATTGCTTTGAAGAAGCATGTGTATTCTGTAACATGCTCGGTAAACTTTAATAGTCTCAACTAATTAATTTGGTTGGCTTTGTAGTGATTATGATTCCAAGAATTTGAATGCTTTCATCGACCTATTGTAAACCTATGCTCGCCACTTACCACCCATCTCCTTGTGATTTCCTGTTGTGTGTTGGGTTTGCATCCTCTTCTGAAGTAAACCGAGATAAGTCTAATACTGATGCTCTGCTTGCAGGTTCTTGGTGTTGAAAGGACAGCATCTCAACAGGAAATAAAGAAAGCATACTATAAATTGGCCTTACGACTCCATCCAGATAAAAATCCTGGTGATGAGGTGAGGAGAAATTTTGTTACCTGCACTGCCAGTCATTTTTATTCTCTGTTGTGATCTATGTTATCTTCTTTAAACAGGAGGCGAAGGAGAAATTTCAACAACTGCAAAAGGTCATTTCAATTCTTGGTGATGAAGAAAAACGGGCTCTTTATGACCAGACCGGCTGTGTCGATGATGCTGTGAGTGTTGAGAGAACTATTTGTTTTCCAGTCATTTTATTTAGATAAATTAAAGTCTAGGGCTAATAGAAATTCCATGGTGATGAAAAATATTTCATTTGCACTATATGGTCTTAAGGAATCCATCCTTTGCTGTTCCCTTTTTATTGACCAACTTATAACTGGTCAAAAATTTTCAATCATAACTCTATACGAGAGATTGGGCTTGAATGATGTTCTTTCTTAAAATTTGGAATATTCACTTTCAGTGTTTATCTTTTCAACAGTTGCTGCATTTTGTGTCTCATTTTTATCCTTTTTGCTGGTCAGGACCTGGCTGGGGATGTTGTTCAAAATTTGAAAGAGTTTTTTGGAGCCATGTACAAAAAGGTTAGATGCTTTAATCATGAAATTTTGAATTAATGCCTTGTATTATTCTTCTTTTCCATTCTATTTACTTGACAGCTGATATACTGATTACAGGTCACTGAGGCGGATATTGAAGAGTTTGAGGCAAACTACAGGGGATCTGATTCAGAGAAGAAAGATTTGATTGATCTGTATAAGAAGTGCAAGGGGAATATGAACAGGTTAAAGAGCTATGTGTTTCTTTTCCCTCCTTGGACTCGCCTATTTAAGTTTGATGGCTTCAAAATTCTTTCTGCCGCAGGCTTTTCTGTTCGATGCTTTGTTCGGACCAGAAACTTGATTCACACCGTTTCAAGGATATTCTTGACGAGACAATCACTGCAGGTAAATGTTCGTATCACTTTTTGCTTATATACCCAAAAAGTTTAGTGTTCTAGACCTCAGAAGTTTCAAGCTCTGCCTCTGAACTAGGTTAATTGCAACTTAAGTGGACAACCAAGACTTTAAAAGATAATTGATTGTTTCCACGTTAGAGGGCCACCTTATAGAATAAGAATATTCAAATTTGTTTTATGTTCTGGATTATCTCAAACTTGTGAGATCTCCAATACTGATCTCTCTTTCTCACTTGTATAGGAGAACTGAAAGCAACTAAAGCCTACCAAAAATGGGCCAAAAAAGTATCCGAAACAAAACCACCTACCAGTCCTTTAAAAAGGAAAGCAAAGTGAGTTTTTACTGGCCTGTCTCTTTTCTACTAATACTTTATTATCCTCTTTTGACAAACTCATATGATATGAAATATATTGTGGCCATGTTTTCATCTTTTACAGATCCAATAAACAATCAGAATCAGATCTATATGCAGTTATATCTCAACGC
Organism: Citrus trifoliata; assembly: GCA_018350135.1. Classification (NCBI taxonomy): domain Eukaryota; kingdom Viridiplantae; phylum Streptophyta; class Magnoliopsida; order Sapindales; family Rutaceae; genus Citrus; species Citrus trifoliata. The sequence continues at coordinate 20,706,721 of CM031392.1, read as the reverse complement.
CGAAGTGACAGGAAAGACCGGTTTGATTCTATGTTCTCATCACTAGTGTCTAAATATGGTGGTGCTGCTGCAGGTTCAGAGCCTACAGATGAAGAATTTGAGGCTGCACAGAAGAAAATAGAAAACTGCAGAGCCTCTAAAAAATCAAGAAGGAAGTAGCTTTGCTCAAGGATTTGATTTAACTGTACAAATCTTTATCCTACTATTAGTCTGCAAATCTCTTCTATCATTCAAGTTTAAAGTTCTAATTGATTTCATGTCAACTGTCAGCCTTTTAATGTATGCTTAATTATAGACCCAAAAAATTAAAATTACATATGTCGAGTCTGGTTACATTGATTAGTGCAGGGACTTGAAGATATGTCTTGGATGCTCTCAGCCTATTGATAAAATTTCTGCATTACATTTACAAAAGATACAGAATACAGATAAGGAGTTGTGACGATGATCTCTGATAAGAATGTGGCATTATAAGGGTCAAACCTGGAACACATGGGTTTTGGTTTTGGTTTTGCTTTGGGAAGCTTCCCTATTATTGATTCATAAACAGACAAGCTTAAACAATGGCACCGGTTGGTGCTAGGCTTCCGTGGAAAGTGCCTCGCTCAAAAAGGACAAGCGTTACATTGGAAAAACAAAAGTGGACCAATTTGTCTCCATCTCTATGCTGGGATTAAGCTCCCATTTGAGAGCACCCTATGCTGCACCTAAAATTGCTGTCAAAATTATGCAATTTTTTTGTTCATTTATCTTGTGTTAAATTGTTAATTGCAAATGAGAAATCCCTTTCTCACCCAAGCTCTTTGATCGATTATTATTATTAATTTTCTATCTGTTGTCGCTCTACAAGGCCATAAGAGAGGTTGCTCTAGATCAAAAGACATCCATCGTTTTCTACAACGACAGTATACCTCATGAATTATTTAACTCAAAAGCCAAGAAGGGATTTGTGTAAAAACCTATATGGGAATTTATTTTGTACCAATTACCAAATGTTTAAAAAGTAACTCAATTTGCTTATCTCTACTACTACGGCCTTCATTAGCTTAACATATTTAAGATAAATAAATAAATAATTCCCACCCACCAAATTTTATAATATCAAAAGCATGATGATTATATATTTTATAGCCAAAAGTGAATGTATAATGAAATTCTGTGTGCCTTTAGTAAAATAAAAGTTCAAGCCATCCATCAATCATCATTAGCCTTAAGCCTACCAACTAATCTTATACCCATTGCTGGCCAACCACAACACAAAAATAAATAAATAAAAGAACTAAAGCAGGAAAAAAAAAAAAAGGAACTTACAACCGTGTGATGCCATTGGAAGATTGTATCTATTAAGACCAAATCTCAAAAAAAACTCTAATTGGGGAATTTCCCTTTTTTTTTTTCCCCCAATCTAATTTCGTGAAGACACTGACATCGCAACAACTACATATTGGGAAACAGTCTATAGAATTTAGTGGTATATATATTATATAGCTCTCATGAATCTGTAAATGCAAAGCAAAGCAATAGTCTCTCTCTTTTTCCTTTTCTCTTTGGTCTTCAATACCTGTCACAGTGTCACTCTTATTCATTCAACCTTTCAACTTACCAATTAATTGATTAAGTATTATTATATAAATATATATAATATTTGCATTAGCCTTTGTTTCCTTTACTTCGGCTGTCCTTCCATTTTGGTAAGTCATCAACCTAATTCTAATTATCTTATTATTATTGCTTTTGCTTATGCTCCTCCCTTTCTCTCTCTCTCTCAACTTGTGTGGTGTAAAAAACATAATAATTAGTGTAGCTTTAGTCATCTTTATGTCTCTTCATATATCAGATCATTGTATTTTGCTACTTCTATAATCTCAAGTCTTTACTCCTCTTGAAGAGCTAGAAATTTGGTAAATTTTTTAAACAGAATTAGTCATTTTCCTGCTTGAATTTGTGCTAATATAACAAATTTGATCTGTTGCTGAAGTGGGTTTGCTGTTTTTAATGTCGTTTGGCTTTTGAAGGAACCAATGGAGACTGAAAATGGAGATTCGAAGTCGAAGCTGGAAGATTATGAAGTGATTGAACAGATTGGAAGAGGAGCATTTGGAGCAGCTTTTCTTGTTCTGCATAAAATTGAAAGAAAGAAGTAAGCCAGTTTTCATCAAATTCTGTTCCTTCCCTCTCCTCCCCCCCCACAAAAAAAAAATGGTCTTAATCTTTAGCGAATTCAAGAAAATTGGGAAATGATATTTTCAAGAAAAATCAATTAGTGGTTACAATGTTTTATCAAAATGGCGACTTGACTTGAGCTTGCGTTTTAGATAGTGTAGCTTGCTTTCTAGATAGCGTCGGCACGACTTGCTGTTTCTTAGTGGAGAAGATTGACTTTTAGCTTACACAGTGTGTGGTTGTTGATTTTCTTTTTCCGTTAGGTATGTGTTGAAGAAGATTCGATTGGCCAAACAAACTGAGAAGTTCAAACGGACAGCACTTCAAGAGGTTGCTTTCTTCATAATTTTTTTGTTTCATTTATTTATTTAGTGATTCTTGCAGCATTATTTCTGTTTTTTAGAAGCCATCAATTTTTTGACATTGCACTTTGCGTATTTATATTTTTTCAATCCTAGTGATAATGTGTCTAGAAATTAGTTCTTTAGATATGCAGAATATGGTTATTTTCGTTTGTATAGACTTGTTTTTGACTCTTTAATGTGTAAAATTTGATTCGTCACTTTAATTTTGCAAAGCCATTTTTAAAGAACTCTTGATAAAAATCTCATTTTTAGCGAAAATGTTTCGTATTTCATTTGGAAAAGTCTTTTTTATTTTTATCTTGGACAATTTTTATCTAAACTTATATTGATCTGATTGTAAATTATAGGCCTGGGTACCCAGTATCCTGCACAGCATTCAACAAATGCACATCTAGTCATCTGAGAACCTTTGGTTATATGTCTTTATCTTACCAACAGTTAGCAGATTCTTCAGTTCATTGGCTCCTCATTTGTTTTACTGAATTATTTTTTGCACATTGATAATCCAAAATTGATCTGGGAAGTTCTTACTGAAATTGCACTTATGCGTTCTGCTTTTGGATTGATCTGCTATAATACTTAACAGAATCATGATAATCAATGGAAAGTGAAATGAAGTTGTAGCTTCCATCCTGAAACTTGCAGTTTGGTACTTCTAAAGAGACTTTCAAACTTGCCATCTTTTAATGAGATTGTATATCGCTGTCTGGTTTTAAGATTGTAGATTGCCGTCTAGTTTTCCTTCAACTTCTAGGAAGATTCTTACAGTAGGGCCACAGGCCCAGGCTTGAAGCCTAAATTGTTTTAATCTTCAATGCTCCAAGCAAACCAACTTTTCTCTCAAAAGACTATTTATGTCCATTTCTTTTGCAGATGGACTTGATTTCCAAATTGAATAACCCATATATAGTAAAGTACAAAGATGCTTGGGTGGACAAGGTAAGCATGTCATGCATTTATATTCCGGTCTATGTAGAATTTGTTCCTATGAGACTATGTTACCTCTCTATTAACATGCTTGTTTCTCTTCATGTTTCATAGGGAAATTGTGTCTGCATCGTAACTGGTTACTGTGAAGGAGGAGACATGTAAGTTACCACCATGTTAATCTTTTCTTACTAGGTTGTGTGAAATTGTCGGGGTAGATTCTTGGGTCAAATCTTACTAATAGGAAACAGAAAAGTATTGCCAAGAGTGTATTAGTCGACTTTCTCAGGAAATGTGAACAGATCGTCAAGATTCTTGTTGATTCTATGGTGTAGGTTGCATATTTGTTTCAGGTAGCACTTCTTGCTCATTGAACATACTTACATTCATTTTTGTCTCTTTGTGAGAATTCAAGAATTGATAATTGAAGGCTACTGGTGATCTGCACCTGTACAGCCTAGAAGCAAATTAAAAGCTCGACCTGCATATTTTTTAAAATTTTACATCTTATATCAGAAAACATTATGTTAAAATATAAATTTCTCTTTGCATATAGTTGTCAACTGAGGATATCTTTGACGAGATTTTACTAAACCAAAAATGCAAAATGTAGAATATGGAAATGCTGTTCATAGAGGACTAAACCAGAAACATTGTGTAATTGTCCTGTTTTTAATTTTTTTTTTTTTTTAACTCAGGGCTGAAATTATAAAGAAGGCCAGAGGAGCATGCTTTCCGGAGGAGGTAATCCTTATCGTGTTAATGAAATCATGCCCTATACATGCATGCATGCATGCATACATACATACGTACACTGCTGACTGAGGCAACATTCACCCATCCTGTATTTTGTTTGGCTTTGCTCAGAAACTCTGCAAATGGCTGACCCAGCTGTTGCTAGCTGTGGACTACCTTCACTCCAACCGTGTCCTTCATAGAGATCTTAAGGTATACCTATATGTTATAAATTTTTTTAAAAATTATGAATAGCAAGTTTTTGATTTAATCTTGTTCAATTACAGTGTTCCAACATATTTCTTACGAAGGACAATGACATCCGTCTAGGTATGAAGGCAAATTGTAGTTGGGAAACAAAATTTTTCACTCTCATCAGCTTTGGCTTACAAGTTAAGATGTCTAAGAATTGTATGTCTTTTATGAACTATACAGGGGACTTTGGGCTTGCAAAACTACTGAATACAGAAGACCTTGCTTCCTCAGTATGAACTCATACTTGTTTTTGATACAATGCATTTCACTTCGTTTTCAACTTGAATCTAAAACAAGTTGTCAACTTTAAACCCTGTCAAAACTCTTTATTTTATGAAGCTATCATGCCCACAAGCACTTTTAAGTTACTATATCAAAATTTCTTATAAAATACACTGAATATGAATACTTAGTATACATACAAACAAAATGTTATGGTTTCAATATCTTAAGAGCTTCTTTTAAAGACACTTCATTCAATTTAGTCATTCAGATAGTTTACTGTCAGTGCTGTTTCATGTCTCATAGGTTGTTGGCACTCCCAACTACATGTGTCCTGAACTCCTAGCAGACATTCCCTATGGCTATAAATCTGATATTTGGTCGCTCGGTAAGAAATTCAATAAGATTGGTTGTCAGTTTACGAAAATTATTTCAAGATTCATTGTTAACGGTAACATACATTTGTTGTTACAGGTTGTTGTATGTTTGAAATTGCTGCCCATCAACCAGCATTTAGAGCTCCTGTAAGTTTCAGCTTCAGATATATGTAATTACCGTACAGTGGCAATAAAAGGTCTATATTTACTTCATGTAAAAAAGTCATAATTAAATGTATTTATTAAGAACTCAACAGGATATGGCTGGACTCATCAACAAAATAAACAGATCATCCATTTCTCCACTCCCAATTGTGTATTCCTCCACAATGTAAGTATCTCTCGCAATCCTATTACAGATATTCGATGTTTCTCAAGGACCACTCTAGTTCATATAACACATACAATTGCCCTTTTTCCCCATGATTCCATATTTTATCTTACAATATCATATATGTATTTACCGAGATGGCATTTTAATATCACAGGAAACAAATTATTAAAAGCATGCTAAGGAAGAACCCAGAACATAGACCAACTGTGAGTTTCAGTTACCCTAACCTCATATCTGGTCTATTTAAAAGCAATTATTCATTCTTGTGCCTGCACTTTTTGAAATTTAGGCTTCAGACCTGTTGAGGCATCCGCATTTACAGCCATATCTCCTTCGATGCCAAAACCCATCTTCTGTTTATCTTCCAATAAAGCCGACAAACATTATGAAGGAGAAAACAAGAAAATCACCATCTAGCAAACATAATAGTCGCAAGGATAAGGGGGAGAGAGAGGCAGCAGCACCTAACCAGTTGGAAAATGTTCGTTCAGTAGCGAAAAATATTGCTGTACAGCTCAACATACCTCTCGATGACAAGCCAACTTCCAGTACTAGTACAGAAGACAACCTTGAGACCAAGAAAGTTGATCCTACTAGCTACACAATGGAAGTATCCAGCTCCATCAATGATTCCAAAGAAAGGTCCACTCAAACTGAGACAAGTGATTGCAGCAGAGACAAGCAAGCTCACTTTAATGGCAGCACTGGCTCTGACTTAACCTTAGAGATCACAGGAAATTCTCAGAATGAAATACAAGAACCTGCTGATGCACATGTACAACCCGCAGAAGAGATAGATGTTGAGACTGTGAAAAGTAAAGATCAAAATCCATTTAGCGATCGAGTTGTTGAAGAAGCTGATATAGAGGGTGAGAGCGCTGTTCCCTTGGACTGTGGGAAAATGACGCCGTCCAGTGCAGGCTGCAACGGTAACAACGAGTCTCCTGACGATAAAAGTTCATCATCAGCTATATATGAACCCGAAGTAGCACCTGGAAGTTGTTCGCCAAAGATAAATAGCCACAATGCACAGAATGGGGAAGCTCACATGGGCAACTTGTCATCTGCAAGCAATGATGCACTTCCTTGTAAAGATGAAGCTCAGACAAAACCAGATAATACTAGTTGCTCCATGCAAACAGAGAAAGATGATTCTCGTGCATTTAATCTGGCACCAAGCGACATCTCATTACTAAGTACCGTTACGGGGATAAGTTGTGATGAAATCAGGGCAGAGTGGGAGAATCCAACCCAGCAACGAGCAGATGCTTTGGAGTCTCTTCTTGAGTTATGTGCGCGGCTGCTGAAACAAGACAAACTCGATGAGCTGGCTGGAGTGCTCAGTCCATTTGGTGAAGAAACTGTCTCATCTAGAGAAACAGCTATCTGGTTGACAAAAAGCCTCGTGTCTGCACAGAAATTTAATGGGGGAACAGGAAATTGATTTTCTCGAGGTATTGCCATTAATTATTATTATTTTTTTGGTTTTGGGAGAGAAAATGCTTGTTGAATATGTTGAGATAAAATGGTTTTCTTCGAGTGTTTGATTGAAGATTAGAAGCTTGAATAACATAATTTGTAGATTTAACACAGAGTTGGCTTTCGTGGGAAATAAACTGGATTGATTTATTTATTTATTTATCTTAAAAGCAATTTATGTCAACAAGTTTCTTGTGGGATTTGGATGGCAGTTAACATAGTAACTACAGATAGTGTTCATTGCATTAGATGCCGATGCTTCAAAAAAAAAATTCTTTTTTTAACTAAATTAACTGAATTATTAAAAAGGAGAGCAATCAAATAATGGGGGTAATTAGGATAAAATCAAGGTGTGTTTTATTCCGACATAAATTTCAAAAGCAATACAATTTAGGTTCAAATTCCGCTCACAACTAGGACGAGGATGAGGGGCTTGGTTTATAATTATACAATAATTCGAAAAAAAATAAAAATACCACCTACCATGGCAAATGAAATTGAACAAGAAAGAAATTAAAAACCTTCCTCAGTATACATATTGACTATATACGCATATATAAGATGGATCATTCTTTTGAAGCTTCAAGCACACGTATTTTTCATTATCTAAGTCTTCAAATTCGCAGCAAGACTAATTAATGCCAGTAATAGGCCAAAAATGACACAAGGGATGCCACGACCAAAGAACCCATAACGGGTAATGTCTCAGCTGCCCCATCAGCGGATGGGCCGAGGGCTGAGTCCGATGGGGCCATGCTCGGCCCTGGGCCACCAGCCTCAGGACCTTGTGCCGGGGCCGGGGCCAGGGCTGGGTCTGCGGCCACGGCAACGCTCAAGCAGGCAGCGACAGCGACGAGTACAGCACAAGAGATCTTCCTCACGTCCATATTGGATGTAGCTGATTAATCTGATTGGTAAACTAACGCCTGCCTTGGAGTTCAAGAAATAGCCCTTCTATTTTTCTGGGATTTTTTTAAAAAAAAATTAGCGAATACCTTTTTTTATTCTACTTTTTTGGGTACTTTTGGCGGGTCTGTATAAGATGAGTGATGTAAAGAGTAATATATATATAAGAAGAATTGGGATTATTTTTAGGACTAATTGGTTTTTTTGTTAGTTGAAGATTTTTTGTTACGTGTTGGATTTGACCATGAGAAGAGGATGACCATGCAGGCTTGCGGGATGTGTATGGATATCTTTTGTTCTCATGCATGAGGCAGAAAATTTTTTTAGTTAAAGTTTGAACAGATTCTTTTTTTATTTAATGTAAAATTTAATTTAAAAAAATCCCAAGGAAACTAGCTTACTGTACCAATTAATATCATTGTCTCTCAAATCGGTTAAGATAGATGAATTATGGAGAAAATAAATAAATAAATAAATAAATAAAGCATGGTATTCCTAAGGTTTGCACTTAATTTACAAATAAACTCAACGTTTCATGAATAAAATAACATACAAACCATCTTTTGTTAAAGTTCTACATTTATTTAGGAACATCAAACGTATCATCATAGTTTACTTTTTAAAAATTACGCAATAGTGATATGACATATCATACGTATATACCTTCTACCGAAGGCTAACTTTTAATCATATTATCACTTAAACTTGTACAAAGTATATTTATAGACACTCGAGCTATATCCGAGGGACTAGCTTAGTGTGCCAATGTTGTCACCCAATTATTTGAGACAAACCACTATAGTAGATTCATTTTTGTGTCATTATTGAGATTGAGAGTTTAAGTCTCTCCATATGTATTATGAGAGTAGATTTTCTCCTTATTCAAGTAGATTTTCTGACTAACTAACATAATATAACATTATTCGTTCAACTGATAAAATCTCGTGTCGATAAGAAAAATCTAGAGCCAAAATGTGGAGAGTTAGAATTTTGAGGGGGCAAATGCCACAGTCAAATTGAACTTCAATGAAATTGTTTTCTTTGCCAAATTAAAGGTTGGGGGGAAAAAAACTGTACTCTCTCCGAACAAATAATTTGGCCGACAAGACTCAAGAGTGACAACTCGCGTATTGTTGTAATATTCAAAGACATGCCTAGAGAAGTTTTTTTTTTTTTTTTTTTAAAGTCTGTTATACAGAGATATTACTGACATTACAATGAATATTTACAATCAAACTATAGAACTGGGACCACCACCATACATTGACACACTGAAGTATATGCCCAGATATTTCAAACCCTCTCTAATATTCGAGGGGTGCCTGCTCCACTCACATTTCGTAAGGGAGAAACTGTCTCCACTCAATTAATTGATAATTGAGGAAGAACTGAAACTAACCTCCATAATGCTCTTATGGAGGCTCGAACCCTTGCACTCAACATTGTAAGTGCAAGGCTTCTCCCATTGGACCAAAGGCCCATTGGTGACATGCCTAGAGAAGTTAAACGGCTAATTTCAACCTTTTTTTTCATCTGAAAGTTGCTCTGTCTCTAAAAGGGCAGCTCACCTCTTTTGCGTACAAACCTTAATTTCACAATGACTATCGCCATCGACATTCAAATAGCGGAGGCGTCACTTATTTTATCCGCAACAAATCAAATTTGTGATGATCATCTGCCACCTTTCCCTATAATATAATAACGAGAAAATTAATTATGTCCTTATGGTGTACACATTCTTGCATTATTATAGGCTTTTAGGATATATAAGACCTATTAAACCACATGTTCTGTCTAAATTATAGTGTTCATAGTTGACTCATTTAACATTATACTACCTTTATTTAATTTTTCCCCCTCTTAATTGGTATCTCTGGACTGAATTATTTTGTGCTTAGATTAATCCGATTCATTTTAGACTTCAACAAAAGAAAAAAAAAAGGTAGCTTAAATATATAAAAAGAAGATTAAATCACACAAGTAAAAGCAAAAGTGAGTGCCCAACTGCAGGAAAATTAGACCATAAGGTGAACCGTACCACATGAGATCTGAAAAACGGATCTAGTCCTTTATTGCCACGTGTTGGACTATCTATTAACAACCGTTGATCAACTACTTCGTGGTGCCCACGTTGGATCACAACCCTATACCTTAATCAGCAATGGGCCCTTATCTTGACCCAGGCCCAAGAAGACAGAAAATGATGGGCGAACGCTTTTCACATACAATGATGAATGTGGAACCTGAATTTCACGGAAAAAAAATATTTTGTATTACACACCACCTAAGACCTTACCCCATTTATAAATAGTTCAAAGTTTCATCCATTTTTTTTCAAAATATACACACAAATTATTCAACAATTACTCTCAAGTCCTGATTTCTTTTAGTAGCCTCTCTGAGCTTTATCCCATTTTTTCTATCAAAACCTTTTCGGAAATGGCACTATTTGGCTCAATTTTTGGTCACATTGCGTTGATCATGATCATGGCATTGTTCTATATATCTGCAACTATAGCACAAGACGGTACTGCTGCTCCTTTGCCGGCGATGGATGCCGGAGCCGGGTTTTCTTTGCCGGTATGTTGGGCTCTGGTAGTTTCTTCCGTTGTGGGATCCCTCGTTGCTTTTGTCTTGCATTGAGTGAGATATCGGAGTTGTGAGGATGATGGGTTCATATGTTATATCATTTCTTGTGGTATTACATAAAGAGGACGGTTTTGGTTTTGTTGCTGGATTGTGCTGTGATTTGCTTCTTCTTTTGATTTTATTAATATCTTTTTGTTTTGGTCATTATAATGTACCATGATTAATGTATCAACGTCCTGTGTGATTGAGTTAAATGATTTTGCATTGCTTAAATGCCCCCCCCCCCCCCCTTCCCTTTTTTTATGCCTATTTGCCTTATGGGTCATTTTTGTAAATTTGCCTTATGTGTACTTCTTAAGACATAAATCATCATCATCATCTTTTAACCCATAATATTTTCACATTTCCTAAAAAATATCAAATTATTATTATTATTATTATTTAATGAAAAGCTACAAAAATTTAGGATATGTTTATAATAGTTAAAACACTATCGTTTAATTTACATTATTTGAAAGGGGTCGATATAACATATTACAATTGATTAAACTAAAAACACAATAGGACTCATAATTTATTTTTATTTCATACATTTTTCAGCCAATTATATGTTATGACAAATGATAAAGATCCTCTCGTGATTTGATATTTTATCTGAGCAAATGTAATCACATGATTAATAGTTGATAAAATATATATATATAAATAAATAAATCTCAACCAAATACAGATAAAAATTTGTGTTTAAAATGTCAATAATATATTATGCATTAATTGTCAATTAAAAATTTAATATGCACTGCAACAGATAGAAAATCAAGAAATAGAACAGATTTTCTGTCAATATCATAAAGAGATGGGCATTAATTAATAGAAGAATGATAAATATATTAGAAGGATAGGTGAATGTTTGGTAAATAAATGAGGTTCGTTTATCAAATTTTGTGGCGGCCATATTGGGCCCATAGAGGCAACGGTCACAGATTTGCAAGACCAACCACTTTTTGAAACGTGTCGCTCAAAACCACTGCTCCCCCATACGGCGCCGCACCAGCCCACCGACAATGGCCCCACTCAATCATACAGAACAAGCAAATACAACCATACAAGCTACGCTGCACACAACTCACCTGCACTGTTGTGATGCTGAGCTGTAATGTGAACGTTGAGTTCGCCAGCTGTCCACTCTCTCGTGTCGGCCCCACGCGCCGCAGATCATCTCCTTATAAATACTCGCCCGCTCCCGAAAACCCTAACTACCGTCTGCAGAAAAACCACAATCTTCTCTCACTCTCTCAATTCGTGTTCTTTCAATTCGAAAAAAATGGCCCAAATCAGCAGCGTCTCTATTGCATTGCTCGTCGTTTTGGCGATGACAGTCTTGACAGTCTCCGCTCAGGAAATTTCGCCGTCGCCGGCTCCCGCTGCCGGATCTGGGTTTTCTCTGCCGGTTTCTGGTTCAGTCGTTGGATTCTCTTTGGTTCTCTCTCTCATGGCTCTTTTGAAGCATTAGATTATTATTGTTATTATTACTATTTGTAATTTTTGTTGCTTCGAGTATATTGGATTGTTGATTCTTTGTTATTTGGTTACATTTTTCGTAATAAAACGTTTCTGATTCTTGCGCTAATTATTTATTTTCTCTGTTTATTATTACCAAATCGATTATCCAAAAATAGCACTGAATGCACGTAACGAGTGAGTGAGACTGTATTGGATAACAGTAATATTGTAATTAAAGAATAATAGTGTGTTCATTAACTGTGAACGAGTAGGCTTCAACATCAATTTGGGATCCTGGGGAAATGTGTACCGACCTCATCTCGTATCGATGTCCTAAATAGTCCAAATGTTTCACTTACCATATTCTATTAATAATAAATTGACATTTTGATTATATTTTAAAAAATATTTGAAATTAAAATGAAAACTTAAACACCCAAGATACAATTAAAATTGCTAATTCTCTAGTATAATTGTTTTTATCAAAGATCTATAATTTACAAATAAATCAAAATATCGAATTTGGAAAAAATTGATGTAAACTTAAAAAATTAACAAAAATGGTTGAAATGGGATCCAATTGAGATTTTGAGATTTTAATTCCATATTATATCTTAATCAGTTAAATGAAACTGTTTGGAAACTATTAAATCAAGCACCTCCACTAGGGGCAGAAGAGCTTGAGTTTTTATTTGCGGATCCAAGATTAAGGATTAATTTCAGTTTTACTCTTCAATTTGTAAAAACATCTGCTAAACCCACGCTCTAAATAGTTCCCACCAATTTAAAAGAAAAAAAAAATACGAGAAATGCAATTTTGTTTTAAAGAAATCTTAATTAATTATTTGTTATTTGATACAAGAAATTTGTAACAGCATGCCTACAGATTCTTATGACAAAAATAAAAAGAATGAGTTATCAACGGGTCCGTTTATTATGAATTAATAATTCATTAATAATACAAAATATTGATAACAAATAAGCAAAGAATAAATGGAATACTATATATATATATATATATCTCCATTCCCTCAAAATACAGCCTCTTTGTTGACACACAACAAATTTCCATTCAATGCTTCAACAGAGCCAGAAGAGATAAAACGAGGGAAGAACCAACGACGGCGAGAGAAACCGGCAGAGAGAAGCCAGCTCCGGTGTCCATCGAAGGAGCCGACGCCGGCGCCATCTCGGTACTTTGAGCTGACACGGAAGCAGCCATCGCAAGAGTTGCCAAAACCAACACCATCATCACATTCACGGCCTTTGATGAGCTGCTAACTTTCGCCATTGTATTTTATATAATATTGTTAAAAGTGTTAAAAGAACTTGAAATTGCTATCCGAGCTGAGCAAAAGTGATTTGGTTCAATATATATTAGAGTTCCTCTTCGTGTGAGCTACTCACGTATGGGAACAGCAAATGCCGCGTATACATACGTGGTCGGTGATGATTGGTCTACAGGTTGGTCAGCAGCGTATAAAGCAGCTGGACACGTGGGAACATGTATGGTCAGTTGAGCGTGTATAATGTTGTGATGGGAGTCCGTACCAAAGCCCATGTGCAGGTGGCCAGCGCAGAATTAAAAGGGTCGCAATTTTCTAAGCCAAGAAAGCAAAGCTTAGAAGAATAAACTTCAGTGTTCTTACTTTGTATGATGAAATGACCATATTCTCCTTGACAGCCTGGTAAGCTCAACGGTCCGTCACCAATTCTTACCCTTGTATAGTAGGATCAGACTGAAGAAGTGGTTTAAGATTGCTGAAAAAGAAACTTAACAAGAAAAATATGATAAACGGATAAAATAATTCGATGTGGGGTTACAATTTTATAAATAAAATATTTAAATTGAAACGAAATTATAATTATTATTTACGCTATCCTTGTATATTTATTCTGTTCGAATATCACTGCTAATTAGTTAATTAATGTTTAGCATTTAAATAGATAAAAATGTGGTACAATTTAGTGCATTGATTTTTTCTTTTTTTTTTATTAATTTAAAAAATCTATTAGAAAATTAAAGGGTGATGTGTCATGGCAACATCAACGATGACCTGACATGATGGTAAACATATAAAATTATGATATCCAGTTCCAGTTTTGGCTGTCCGTAGGCACTAACTGGTGTCAAGCTTTCATTTGGGAAGTGATTATACAACTGCGAAAAATAGATCAGGATCCTACATACGCATAAATATTTTTATTTAGTGAATGTTAGTCTTTTCGCTCTTGAAACAATGGAAGACTACTGTACATCAGCACGAATCTTGCGGGTTAAGTGTCTTTTTCCCTCTTGGCTCTATATGTTTATAAAATTGTAGATTATACAACACACACACACACACATGGTGTCACCTCTTAAAACTTTCTTATTGAGATGATTTTGCCAAAGAAAAAATTACGTGCAGAGCTATCTTATCTGGTCAGCATGTTGAGTTAATGAGGTAATCCAATGGTTGGTAGAGCGATGAGTTTAATTGTAAGATTGACTAATATTTTTAATATTAAATTTAATCAATCTTAATATAAGATTTACTGTTGATCTTACAATGCCATCACTATTTTGTCACATGATAAAACACCATTAGATTATCTTAGATAACTTCACAACATCATTTTCTATTGCCAAATTTGTATAGTAAAATCATATTAAACCATGTATACATATCGTTAAATAATAAAAAATAAATAAAGATAATGACAATGAAAGAATTAAGAAAAATAAGAATGACTCATCTAAAATCATACTATATAAATAGATAGCATATGAAGATTTCAATCAGTAGTGACCGATCATTTTCTCATCTAAAAAAAGAGAGATAAATCTTTAGAGGAGTAAGAATTATCCTTTAAATTATGCTAATATTTTTTTATAAATCAAACACTAAATTAAACATCAGATGGTTTTGTATAAATAAAAGACGGATGCCCCGAACTTTAGGAATCAAAAGACGAAACATTTCTTAGAAATGAATGATTTGGAGCCCCTTCAATACTTTTTTTTTTTTTTTAAATTTAATGATCTTTACCCACAAACAATCTGTAGATTCTAATCAATTCATTACACATGCTTGTACACTATACAACATGATTAAGGCACGCAACCGTTTACCGACTTAAAAATGGTCAACATCGTGAGTCCAACTACCACGTGCCAACGTGTTCCAGATCCCACTCGGTCGCTTTTTTCGGTCCCGACCAATCTGAGTCTGTCAAGATACGCTTTGCTGCGAAAACCAAACCAAACACAACACGTTTGCTGTCGCATAAACGTCACTATATAAGCACCACCGAACATTTAACGGAGTCATTGCCAATAACTTGCTTACTGAATCAATTCTTTGTTTTCACATATAGTTCTTCTTGCTTTTTGTTTTTCTTCAGCAATTAATATTAACACAGATGGCGCAAATTAGCAGCTTAAAGTCAGTCATGGTGGTGTTCGTTTTGGCAGCTTTTGCAATGGCTGCTGCTTCAGCTCAAAGCACCGAGATGGCCCCCGCACCATCTCCTTCACTGGACACCGGAGCAGCCTCTTCTCTGCCGGTTTCCGGTGCTGTTATTGCATCTTCGCTGTTTGTTTCTCTTCTTGCTCTCCTGAAGCACTAAGTCGTTTTGTAACGGAAGAAAATCATAGTTGTTACTAAGTTATTATTTTCGAGGATGATTGGAGATTAATGTATTCAATTATTTATTTGTTCGTTTCATATTTCATACTTTTAATGGCATAATAATACTTATTCTTTTTATATTCATTTGGTTTTTCTTTTGAGTTCTATCACTTGTAGTTTATTATTATTATTTCTTAATATATATGCTGATATGCTGATAAGTAGCATCATGTTAATTTTCAACGAGAACAAGTTACGCTTGATTTGATATTGAGATTGAACAATCGAAGTTTAAAATTATAATAAGATTACACTTGTTTAAATAATACTATAAAGTAAGAGTATCTCCAAAAGGCTAATCTCATATTATTTTTTAAATATTTATTTACTTAAATATATGATAAATAGAAGTTAAAAATTCTTCAAATAAAAATAAATTTATGTTATTTTAATTAAATTCCTCTCACTAAATTATATTATTTTTTTAGTAATATCGTTATATTATTTCTATCTTTTCAATATTGATAATATAAAAATACAATATTATTTAAAAAAAAGTCACTTTTTAATACTGATAAGAAAAGAGGATTATTTTACTTGAAGGGAATTTTAAAATTCTTACTTGCTGATGTAGTTTTTCCCATTAGTAATTTTTCAAATGGGAAGTGAAATTTTATTTAAAAAAACTTTTTGAAAATACTCTTTAAGATTATCAAAATGATTGATTGACATTATATTAGTTAATATCACTAACCAAACGTAAAGAGATCAATAATGAATGACAATGAGTATTTTTCCAATTCATATGCTTTATATAATAGATGTCATTCAATATATTATATTTAACAATGAAGTCTCCAACCGACCTCGAAATAATGAACTGCACTTAAAAAATGAACTTTTACGATTGGAGTTGCTCGGTGTTTGGGTGAGTGGTGAGCTATTCTCTTTTGAATTGAGGTTGATTAATTTCTTTCTTAATAAGTAAAATAGATATCTTCCAATATTTATGTAAGTAAAAATTTGAGTTATATTTTATAATAAATTTGATATAATTTCAACAAATTTTTTATTACGAATAACATATACTTATAAAAAAAAAAATATTTGCAAATCCGCATGCGCTCTGTGATCATGGGCACGTCGTGTTTGAACAACTCAAGTCTCATTGGATCTTCTTTAAACTTCTAAGGAGCCAACCGACTTAACTGATATAGCATCGTAGTACACGTGTCCGCCTCTTAAACGGTGCCGTCTACAGATATCATGGTCATGTGTATTCATATATGTGCTGCGTTAAGCTGGTCAAAGACTCGAGGGAACGGGGGCAGCAAAACAGAGCACAGCCACATTGGCTGTTACAGTGGAGCGTGGGCTCCACGCGCATCGCCATTTACTTTGCTTAATTGCTTAGCATTTCCGCTTCTTGAATAATACATTTTGATGCTCGGAAATTCAAGAGAAATTTCGATGATGTGATACATCTTACAAAATAAGCTGGGAAGTGTGAAAAAATTAGTACAGCAAAAGTTAATTGAATTTGATGAATTTATGATTTTTCCGCAAGATCCAAAACAGAAGTAATAGCCAAGAATTTAGAATTAGAGGTGTATAAGAGGAGAGTCTTTGGTATTTCTAAAGTATTGGTTCTTGTCCACTCAATATTTGTCATATGCATATGAATACTGTCGCAATTAGTTGAAGTATCCGTAGAGTAAGAAAAATCGAGCAATGATTTTGTAGCTTTGCAAGACTTTTAGACACAAGATTTAGTATAAATTCGCATGTAGGTATATAAATAATTTCAAGCTATCTACTAAATAAATTTTTTTCTTTAAGAGTGTAATTGAGTGGTTTTAAGTATTTTTATTTAATTAGTTATTAGAGTTTAAATTTTAAGAGAGATAAGGGGGCTAAAAATAAAATTGACCTTTATACAACTCCTCACTTTTTTTAATAAATTATAAAATAATATAAAAATTTTTGAAATTTTTGTTTGCCTTATTTAATAAACTATAAAATAATATTAGACATGCACGATTTTGATTCAACCCAAGGGATCATATTAATTACAGCCATAACATAAAAAAAAAATCCTATATGAATTTTTGTTTAGATTCTTTGTCCCTTCTGTCATCACAGTTGTAACGAATCAACTAACCCGACATTACAATTAGTTGCTGAAAAGCCAACCCATTATTTTTCTTTAAATAAATAAAGTAAGGGATGCTTGGTTGAAAGAAACGGGGGGAGATGAGAGATTTTTTTTTTTTTAAAAAAAAAAGAGAGGCGTAAGAGTTAATTGATTCGCTTGCTTTAGTTTAAGTTAACGTTCAAGAGTTGTGGTGGCCATTTCATCTAGCAAGCTGTCACACAACTCCATTATTCGCTTGCTTTGGTTTTTGTTAACAAGAGTTGTGGTGGCCATAATCAACAAAGTGTTGGCTCAATTGGTAGAGTCCCGTTAAGTGCTTTGACTGAATTTGCTATACAGTTCGAGTTGCAGGAAAATCGTTTTTATTAGGAGAACTTGTACCTCTCGATTCGAGCGAGAACTTTTAATCTGAATTGTGGTACAAATTTAAAAGTATCTTCCATAGGTGGAGTCCTCCCCAAAATACCCCGTAATTAAGAAAAAAAAAAAGAAGTTGTGGTGGCCATTTCATCCAGCAAGCTGTCACACAAGCTCTCATTTTCACTGTGCTCGCTCTCCTTAAGCACTGTACGTTGTAATTGTGAAAATTCTTATAATCTACGGCAAAGATTGATTTATAGTCTTGATTTTGTGAGACTGGGGATATTGTACGGAACCTACTGTTTGTCATTCAGCACGAATTTACTGCTTATCGTAGTAAAGTTAAATGCCCATTTGCTGATCATGCCTTGATTTTTACTTGTTTATGTCTTAAATTTTAATTGTCATTAACCGTTGAATCACAGGGCACTTGACGATCAGTTTCATTGCTTCTGTTCCCGAATG
Organism: Citrus trifoliata; assembly: GCA_018350135.1. Taxonomy (NCBI): domain Eukaryota; kingdom Viridiplantae; phylum Streptophyta; class Magnoliopsida; order Sapindales; family Rutaceae; genus Citrus; species Citrus trifoliata. Next base: position 20,688,272 of record CM031392.1, on the reverse strand, counting down.
TTGGTGACTGTTTCTGTTTGAATGCAGAATTGTTTTATTATTATGAATAGAAAGTATTCGATTCATTTTATGTTGTTAAGCTAATCTCAATGCTATGCCCAGCACGTATACAAGTAGATGAGGTACTTGAATATTCCCCCCACCCACATTCAATGTATATTCGATTAATTATTTTACAAATTATATGATTGCAGTTTCAATCCCTTTCAAGAAGCAGTCCCTTTGGACTCCTGAACGTCTAACTCATGCTCCGCTACCATGATGCAGGAATCGGCTTCCAGTGAAGAGACTGAGCTCTTGTTCTTTAACAATGATTCCTTGGGTGAGCTCAGCATGTCTGTTGTGCACTGCACATCAGGCGTTATGCCAACCTGATCTATGTCGTGAAGTGCAGGTGATAGATACTTTGCCACCGTGACAAACAGAGCTGATCCATCGTGCAACTCTGTGACACTCTGTAGCAAGAATGATTCAGAAGCAATGCAGCATGAGCTTAAATGACTAGAGGCAGTTTAAACTTGAAAGATCCACACAATGAATCAAATTGAGTGTTTGAGCGCTCGAGGCTTGGCAATAAGAAACATTATATACCAGGATCATAGATGCAAAATGAGTTCTGCATGCCTGGAATGGTCACCAGAACAGACATTTTGATCATGCAAAGTGAAACATCAGAAGCCACCAGCAGTGCTTAAATTATGGATAGATTCCAATTTTAGATTATTTTGAGCAATGCTGGGGCCTTCTGATATTTCAGAGTAGGTTCCATGTTAAAAATATCGTTTCTGGTGGTGCTAAGACCACCGATTATACCTGAATTTTGCCTTTGCCAAAGGTTTTGTGGCCGACAAGGATGGCACGACCATTATCATGCAATGCCCCCGCTAAAATCTCACTCGCACTCGCACTTCCCTCATTGACCTGTTTCAAGCAATAAAAGTACGCAATTAACTTTAGAAGTTAGAGAATAATATAGTACCAGAGAAAACAGTCAATGAATCAGGAGATTGATGATTTTTCTCCAAGGATTTGTCTCAAATACTAGGCACACAAGTTTCTGAAGACAAATATGAATGTATGTCTATCACACTGCAATTCTCCAGATTTGGTCACACTTAATTACTTAAACAAACTGCCATATATTCAGTATACTGATAGCTTTGCTGAGAAATGATACCAAATCTAAAAATGCACCTACTACGTCTAGAATTTGCAGTTCTTTTACATATTAAACAATCTGAATGGTTATTTTCCGTAAGCACTTAATTATATCCAAGTATAACACTTACAAGTACCACCAGTGGATCATGAGTTATGGCATGCCCATCGACCATGCTAATAGGTAACGTATGTCCTTCCCTGTCAACTGCGTTCACAAGAGTCTCGTCTCCATCTAGCCATATTTGGGCAATATCAAGTCCTGCTTTAACCAGACCCCCCTGGAATATGGATAGAGAAGGGGGAGAAAAAATACCATGAATAACCTAAGACAATGGTGAAACAACTAATGATTAAAAATAGACTGCTAGCAAAATCGAAAACTTAGAATTACTGGATTGTTCCGCAAATCGAGTATGTATGAGTGTGCTCCTTCACTTTCCAGTTCATGAATTGTATTTGCCATATCGGCAGCTGCAGTCTGTCAAATGGAACAGAAAGGATATAAATTTTAGATGAAAAGCATAACTGATAATTCAACATTCTGACTTCTGATAAGTAAGATTCAAGTTGATGGCAGTTTTTTGCTACCTGAGAGAAAGCTGACAGCTTCACATAACCAGTCTTTGTAAGATGTCCATCAGGAGTTCTGTGAGGGATGATGGTACGAGATATAGGGGAAAGCTTAATGTACCCACGAGGTATGTTGACCTTCAAGTAGATGAGAAATATTTCCAGAAAATTTTTCAGAAAATAAACATTTGTCATCAAGAACAGAGTATAACATGTTTTCATTTATTGTATGCTTTTTAATGAAACAGGAAAGTCCGACTCGGAGCTTCTATGGAGTCCAATAGAAATCAGTGGCACTACATATTTACTCTAGGACTTGCAATATTGAGAAATGGAAGGATTCAATACCTCTCTGGTACCAGACTCCCTTCCCACATCTTTTCCCTGGGGAGCATGCCATAAATTAGTTATCACAAGCAATAGTAGTAACTAAGAACATTAAATCTCAGCTTGAAAACCCAAAACAAGATCATTTTGTTTCTATTAACCTTAAGGTTGATGTTTAGAAAATAGTTGTATCAGCTATAATGCACGCCCACATAAAATTATGGTATGAATTAACCCAAATGTTCCTATCTTACGATATTTCCAGCTCCTTTTAAATTCGAAACTGCCAATAACTATGCAATTGACGATAGTCTTTGACTTAAAATACATTCAAAAAAGGATTTTTACTAGCCAATATGAAGTGGGAAAGAGAAGACAGAAGGTCCTCTCTCATTTAAGGATGCCATGACACAGAGCACATATTACCGCAAATATTTTATTTGCATAAGGATACAATAAAACTATATGGAAACCATATTGTCACACTTTTGAAGCAAAAGTATGAAGACAAATCGAAATTCTTGGATAAGGAAAGTATATTGAGCCTGTCGAACCAGCTATACTTGGGAGAATAGGAAGATGGAATGTAATGGAAAATTTATCTTGCAAAGGAGAAGAGTTAATACTTACACTGTGAACTTTTACTGTAACTGATGTTCCCGCACGCCCTCTGAGCTTCAGAGCTGCTGCTTCGCTATCAATACCATCAAGCCTCTCCCCTGTTGACCACAAACAGCTCTCAGAATTAAGATATTTTATTTTAACTAACTATAGAACAAGAGGAACATGAGCCATACCATTTCATTTCACAAGGAGACATACTAGCAATTCAGAAAGTAATTACATTTATTGAAGAACAATAAATTTTCATCAATCAAAAGAAAAAGGAAGTTTAATTCCAGACTATTAAAAAAAAAACTTGAGTTGAAACAAAATAAAGACGAAACCCTGCCTATGTTCAACCTGATAAATTGTCTAAGCACCTGAACAGCATTATCGCGCCAGGAAGAGTACTACTGAAATTTATTCTGCATTGTAAAATATATGTACTGGCTCGAAATTATACAGAGAGAAGACATCTAGACCGCTACTTTTGAGAGATTTATGGAACCTGATTCTTAGTTTGTTTCCTCCTCATAAAGACAAAAGTCACGGACAAACAGGTCCATCTGATAAAAGGAAATGCTCCTTCTGTTGTTCTAATAATCTAATGAGTAAGCAACAGTGGCTTTTCAGCCACATTGCATTAGTAGTTTCCGAAGCATTTTTTGTAAGAATATGCCATGTTTTCTAACAAGGGATGGAAACCTTTCTAGTTTTAATACTTGACAATAATCAAGAAAAAAATAGAAAATAAAGTGAATTGAGTTGCTGACAGACTAACAGTGATGTCAGTTAATGAAAATGAACAAATGATATTCTCTTTAGCGGGCTTGAGCATTAGGTTCTGAGCATTCGGACAGCCTAGCACAATGTGCAAAGATATTATTTAGTTCAATCACATAGATCTTATTCAGCTTTCTAAAGAGAAAAAGACAGTCGCATTATTCCTAAATACCATTAATCTCAATCAACTCATCCCCTTCATGTATCCCGGCTCGAGCTGCTGGGCTATCTTCTACACAAGACAAAACAACCTGAAAATAGAAAAAAAAAAAGTTGAACAAACGAATAACTTAGCATGGGTGAACATATGTTAACTCTTCTACCAGCTAAAACGACTAGATGTACTCGCTGGTTAATGATAATCAGTATTCCTACTTAGGAAAAAATATCACCAAGCCAACCAAAAACAACTTTGAATTGCACATCTTTAGCCACTCATTGAGATGAAAATTAGGAAATAAAATGACAAAATCCTTGGGAAAGAACTCAATATAATCAGATTGTGAGGATTTTTTTCATTAAAGCTATGATATCCATAGTACAGGCCATGTCAAAATTCAGGAGGTCACCAGCCATCAAAAGACTAGCAAGATATCTTTGAATGTAACTCACCAAATGCCCTGTTCGTGGTTCAACGCTTATGAAGAGGCCAACTCCTTGCAAATTTCCGTCGCTTCCAATTCTAAAACTTCGGTACTCCTGTAAGTAAATACCCTTGTTAGACACATTGGGACAATGAGTTTTCTACGCATGTCTTCCAATCACTTAGAATGTGTTAGCATCATATAATGGATAAAAGAAAACTAATAAGAATGCCACGGCCATATGATAACTCAAGAGATCTTTTATTGATCAAGCTTGCAAATGCCAGCTTAAATTAATGAATGTAACATATATCAAAAACCTTGGGACTAATAATTCGAGTAAACGGATCTCCAAGAGTTGAAAGCATTCCACTGATTTTGCCATAAGCCGCATCAGCTGACTTTAATGGAAATATTTCCACCATAGTCTGCTGCAACTTTGAATCCCAGTCTGCAAACCAGCAATCATCTTAAATTCATCTTATCACTTCATTGAAATTTGTTGAAGAATAAAAGACAATATCCAAGTACCTTGATGATTAAAAGTTGGGTCAACAAATGTTTCTCTAATTAAACCCCAAGCTTCAACAAGAGTTCTTTGAACTGTATTCACCTAACAAACAAAGAAAATTAACCCAAAAATATAAACACTCAACTGGAGGGGAAAAAAAAAAAAAGAAGATTACCTCAGGAGCGCGGGAAGCAGGAAAAGCGACGGTTAAAGACTCTGCAAAAGCTGGAGAATCGAAGCAAATTGAGGACAAAGCAGTGGCTGCAGCGGCAAAACCAACAAACCCTTTTGCAATTGATTCAATCAAATCTTTCCTGTTGTTCAGCTGCAACTTGGACGACTCAGCTAATTTAACATTATCTGAAGCACAAGACTGCATTGGCATGCTCCATTTCTTGCTCTTACAGCGATTTGAGCACCAAAAACGATGAGGATAGAGCTTTACTGAAATGGGGTTTGGTGATTTTGGCGAAATAATCTTTGGGGCAAGAGGCTCCATGCTGAATTTTCTTGTAAACTATTTTTGGTTTTTGTGAAGTTTTGAGAAGGGAGAATGGTGGTTAACAATTTGTTAACGGTTATTTGTTCTTGGGAATCTTGTGGGGTCCAGTTGAATCTTGTGATTTGTGGTACTGAGACCTGTTGCGTTGCCGTTTTAGAGTATCTGATTGTAATGATCTACGGAACCTTTAAAGTATCTGCACGTGTACTGCATATATATTATAAGGTCAGAGTTCACTGTCTGAAAATCATTGAACTTTGGAAAATTTTAGGAAGAGAATTTGTGTATTTTTATTCAAATGTGAGCCAATGCCTCCAAAATTACTCAATAATCTTTAATTTATTAGTTAATTTCAGGCTGTAAATTGATTCTTAAGATTGCATTTGTTTGATTAGGGCGCTTAAAACTCAAACCAATGTTTTAGCCCCTACTTTTCTAGGATCTAAAAATAGAGGATCATTAAATGAAAATTACTTGATCAAGTTACTTGAAATATGTTAATAATATTCTTAAATGACTTAAAAATATGTTGACACAGTGTAAATATAAATTCTGATCAATTGCGTAGACATCACGCATGGTAAGTTATGATTAGGGGCTCTATATTATGGGTTCCACAACTTTTTAACCATAGTTTGTCACACGCAATGTCGCGCACTAGATCAACCCTCATATAAATATAACATAAATAATCATTCGTGCTGTAAACAAATTTTCAAATTGAACTCTTGAATAATATGACACGATTATTAAATGATTGACGTGAATAGAACACAATTGACTTCTCTAAATATCGTATATAATAAATAATAATCCATTATTTTCTTATCAACATAATAATGGATTTAACATTAAGATCGTTTTTTGTTATTTCAAAATTTTGGAAAGGGTGGTTAATTTTAGGGCCCAGAAACTGTACAAGTAGCCCAAGCATTTGAGGCCATAATTTTTTTTAACCACAGAGAGAGCCCAAATAGTGCTTTGTTGGGCTACATTTAAGATGGGTTTACACGCCACCAGCTTGTCTTTTGAAGTTCTGACGCAAAAGCTTGAATAGGTTTTTAGTGACTTTGCATTACAACAATTAATAATATTAGAGATACTAATATTTAACTTCCATTTAATTTTAACCGTCCTACATCAATTTACACAATCAGGACAAGCTCATTTAAATTTTAAGATAATTTTTTTTTCTTTTCTTTTTTTTCAAGTACACCATTGCCAGAAACTTAAATCCCTCCCCACCATCTACAAATGGATGGATCAATCACATCATAATCAATATGTGGAGTAATTAATGTACTTTATCAACATTCCATGTGCCCATTGTACAATCCACCAAATGTAACTTCAAATTTTAGGGAATCCCAATTGATAGCGCCCTCCACAAAAAAATGTACCAAGAAAATTAAAACATACACTAGTGCACGACCGATTGCCCACACAAATTAAGTAAAAAATAATTCAACATTTTCAAAAACAATTATCAATTTTGAAATCCACCCAAACTCATTGGAAACCAAGCTGTTTATTTATCATCATAGGTTTAAGTTTTTAAGTCTAAGTAATAATACAACAAATTTAAACCGTGTAGAGAATGGAAATTACATTGAGTGAAATTATTGCAACTCCAAACTTGTCATGGAAAGTTAGGAACATAAATAAATACGTGAAAGAGAATTTTCACTAGAATTTTAAAGCTATGTGTCTGGTTATGTTTCCTTGATTTAGAAGAAAAAGTGGAATTTCATTGGATTTCACAAAGTTGGATTTCGATAAAGAGTATGGGAAAGAGGAAAATAAAGAGGCGAACAATTCATTTTCATTTAAAGCAAAAGAAAGGGGAACATGCATGCACATATTATAGTGGTTTCATGATTTCATCACCCACTGAAGAATGCAAGTGACCCAGCAGCTGCTGATACTTCCTTTTTTGTACAAAAAAAACCATATATTTGCTACTTTATTGGGAAGAGAAATTAATTTTTGGACACAACAAACAAAAATTAAATATGGGTTGAAATAAAATTGAAATTCAATGGTCTCATATTTCGGAGAGAAAATAAAAGCTATCTGAAATTTCCCAAACAAGACAGTGACTGTGAGGAATAATACCAAGTCAAAATGAGATCATCCATATCATATCCTTGATTGATAAAGTTTCAAGTATGGGCAGGACTGGCAGAATGGTGAAAATCATAACAAAGTTATTTAAGGGACTGGATTCTCACACATTTCTAAAGAAAAAAAAAATGTAGGAAAAATGGTAGAAAGGATATGAAGAAGAAGAAAATTTATATACCATGCTAAGTTAACATTTCACTTATTAAGATAAAAGTACTCAAACAAATATTATTTTAGTTCATTTTAATAGTAAATTCCTGTGGTAATAAGGAGCAAGCAAGCTTAAGTTTTGGGATCGAATTTCAATAAGTGCATGTGTTCTCGTTAAAAAAAAAAAAGAAAAGAGAAAGAAATAATTGTTTGTTGCTTAACATGATTAAATTAAATTTAATTGCTGAAAAATTACTGAGTGCAGAAAACATTTACTTCAAGGAAACATTTAATTAATTTCCTATTGATTTGGTACAATCAAATCACACTAAAAAGAGATAAAAATTGGGTTCCTTACAAAATATTTGATGGAGGACGTAGGGCAACCCCACATGATATGTTTCCACGTTGATCAATGAGACATTCTTTAACCATCCCTTTCGGTTGTTCTATTTTTTGGTACGAATTTTGTATGCAAAATTGCAAAGCTTCAAAGAATTGACACTTTTGATGGAAATAGACAAATAGTTATGGACCTACGGTCAGATATTTGCACAAGCTTTAATTCTATTAGTTAATGCACCAACTATTTGGGCTTCAATGATTCCACCATTTTTATTTTGTTCTTATTCTTGTTATAGCCCAAATGCCTTCAGTAAAAATTAATTTAAAAACAAGCATTACATATATATATATATATTGAAAATAAACAAACATTATAGTTTGTTTCCATCATATTCATATCAATGGCCCTTAATGACTTTAAGTGTTTGTGCCCATTGGCGCTTTATTTGGATCAAGGTTGTGTTATGAGTCCTTTTTGACATTCTTCAAATTCTCTTTCTTTGGGAAAAAAAGAAAAAAAAAACTATTGTATATTTTTGGATTAGAAAGTCAATCGGAGTATTTTTATTAGATGCAATTGACAAGCGATTTAAGCACCAAACACTTATGTTTTTAGTTAAAATTATTTCCTATAAGCAAATCTCAAAGCTCACCACATTTGGTCCGATGTTATTATTCATGTCATTTGTAAGTATTATTAATGAAAAGATAAATTTTTTTTTATTTTCATCGATTTTTTGATAAGGTAACAGTAGTCATAATATGAGATATGGCATCCTTGTATTACTCTAATTAAACCTTATAATTTATATTGATAATACGATAAATCTTTTGTAGAAAATCTCTATTTAAAGGGGATGATCATAGCCCAAATCTCCAATGAAAAGAGAACTAATGACTCAAAGAGTCAATAGCCTATTTAAAAAAACATTAAGTATAAAAGTTGACTTACTTAAAGGAGTTTCTAAGAAGCATTTCTGAATCCATATCATGAACCTATAAATGCATCAACATCATAGAGCCAATAGGCATGTGTGTTTGTCCTCTGCACGAGTGTGGGTATTGATAATTTGATATGGACATGGTTAGCTGGGCATAGTGTCTTGCTTGGGAAGAAAAACTTGTATACGTGGGTCACTTTACTATGCTGAGATATCACCAGCTCTATTGGGAGGTCAAATATGTCATGTAGTAGGACCCATTCAATTTAATATTGTAAATTAATTTCTTTAAAATAAGAACGAATGGATTTGAAATTTATCATACTTCACCACCCATTTAAGATCACTCTTGAGATTTTAAAAGTGATTTTAAAAAATTAAAAATTAATTTTAATATTAATTTTTTTTTTATAAATTACTTTTAACAAAATATAAATTCGTCTCATTTTACTAGTAGATTTAAAAAACATGAAATGAATGACTTTTTAAAATCTAATTTTGAGAATCACTTTTATATTTAATTCAATTCCATAAGTATTATTAGCTATATTATAAAAAATTAAAATTATCCTCATTAATTAGAAAATAAAATTATTAAGTTTAAAGAAATTATTATCATTACCAAATATATGGAGACAAAAATTAACATAAAGTTAAAATATAAAATATTTATTTTCGTTATCAATTGTATATGTACACAAAAAATATATATATACATGTTTATAAATGTTTAAACAAATTTATTTAACATTATGTCCAATTTAGTTATTTAAATTCTTATAACAGTTTAATAATAAGATTTACCAAACATAAATGATTGGTTTTAAAACTAATGGTACTTTTAAAAATAAATTTTATCGAATATTTAACTGATTTTCTTCACAACTGATTATTTCTACAGTACAATTAACATTTTTTATAGCATAAGTGCATAACTAAAAATAATTATTTTAAAAATTACAGTATTACCAAAATTTCACAACTGATTGTTTTCTACAGCACGGCTAACATTTTTTTATAGCATAGCTAACATCACACCTGATTGTTTTTACAACACAATTAACAATGATTATTTTAAAAATTACAGTATTACCAAACTGGTCCTTACCCATACAACAAGTTTCTACTGTTCATGCACACCATCATCATGTAAAGATTTCTTCTAATTACATATATAACACGCGTCTTCTAACAAACATAACGATTGTCAATATTTTTTATATGTTAATTAAAGTAGTTAATTATTAGAATCATCATAAATTTTTCATAATAAAAAAGTTTTCATTTACTTTTCAATTTATTTATTACATGTTTCAAATTTTTCCGTTGACAAAACAAAACATTTGTAAATGAGTGATGATACAGTCACAAACTCTTGTACAAACATATTTTGTACAAACTGATATGATATTAATTTATTGGTTGAATAAAAATATAAAATAATAAAAATAAATCATGTGGGTCAACGATATTTAATTCAACCAATTTTATCATATCACATTAGTTTGTACAAAATAAATTTGTACAAGAATTTGTGACTATATCATTACTCTTTGTAAATTAAAAAAAAAAAAAAAGACAAAGGACGACTATAATATACAAACCGTTGGAAAGTAGTTTCTCTTAACTTTCATATATAATAACAATTAACATGTAAGGAAGATTCAATCATAGGATCTTTAAACCAATCCAATTTTATCATTTTGGAAATAAAAAAAAAAGAAAAGAAAAAGGCTAAACGTGCGATCTAACAAATAAATAAATCTCTTTCTGTCATATTTTTGGGTAAACGTTTCGTTAGTCTATATGTTTAAGTCAATTACTCAATAAGTCTTTCTCTATTTAAAAACCACTCAAAAAGATCCTTGTTACATATTTGCTTCCATTAAAAAAAATCAATTTAATTACCATCTATTTTCTACATATTGCTTGTTAGATTTGTTTGAAATTTAAGTTATATTAAATAGAAGTACTATTTTACCCTTAGAATATCAATTCCAACAAAGTCAGCTTTGAAATTAAGTAACAACATGTGTTTTTTTTTGGATAATTTTTAAAATACAGATACTAACTAAGTAATTGGCTCAAATTGTAAATTTTTATTCAATATGATAGAATGAGCCTCCTTCGGTTATAAGTTATATGAGATAGAAATATTATTTGCCCTTTGAAAATCAGTTCCGATAAAGTTAGTTATGAAATTAAGTAACAACATCAGTTTTTTAGAAAAAAATTATTTTTTCTTTGTAATTAAAAACTACCTTCTTTAAATAAGGGTAAAATTATAATTTAAAACAATTCACTCTTAATTCAAGACAAAATAAATATATAAATGAAATTTTGATTCTTATTTCATACTCTTATTTCAGTGTAAGTAAACAACATGCTTTTAATCCCACTTCACAATCCTAATTTCAGAATTCCAACTCCTTAGGATTTACACTCTAATATAAAAAGTAAACGCTATCTTATTTACTTACTACTATTGGAGTTATACAACCTCACCACCAATTAATTCGGTTACTGGTGTTAATTCATAAAATTTCATATATCTTGTAATGTATACGTACAATAAATTAAGGACTGTTTTCCTAAATAATATAAAAATATTATTTTGATATTTAACTAAAAGGAAGATTAAGTAGATATATAGATTATTTCATGATTAAAAAATTTTTATCTACTAACTTATTATGATCACTAAAGAATTTTTTTTCCCCTTCATTTTTGGCTATAATAATTCCACGCATTTGCTTTTATGATATTCTCTCTTTTTATATCATCTTATAAATAATATATTTCCCTTCTCATGCATAAATAAATAAATAAAAAATAAGTCTAATTTTTCCCTTTAACCCATCCTTTTCTACTTTTGAATAGTATTAATTCCAAGGATAGGATCCTTCTAGGAAGCTGGTGAAAGGGCTCTTTTTAAAAGAAAAAGATCTTACTGTCTTTTAATTTTTCCCCCTATTTGTTCTTTTCTTTTTTAATTCAAAATGAAAAATAATGTTACGATACATTCCTCAGAGTATCAATCTTCAATGGGTCCTATGCTTCACGGTCCATATCTAAGAGTGGCCCACAAAAGCATTGATCCAGACCATGTGATTTCTCGATCAATGTTTGATGTCTTGATCAGACTATTGCTAACCATCATAATTATCCCTTGTAATATTAGGTTAATTGCTTATGGTAACATCTCTTCACCTTGGGCCCAAGACTTGGACAAGTAGTTTTTAAATAATTTTTTGATTAGGCATTTGAGTTCGTATCGTACGGGAGATAAGGGCTATGCAATTTCTTTTTCTTTTTCTTTTTAAATATATTTGCAAGTATAGTTATTATTAAGGAAATAATGCCACATCGACTAATAATTGATCAATTGATCTTTGACTGAGTCAGATCTATGGACTTTTAAATAATATGATATGAACCAGACAAAAAGATTGGTTTGTATGTGATGGGAATATGTTAAAGAGATAGTTCCACACTAGTTGAAAATTTGATCTGAGATTAACTATATAAGATTTGAGCAACCCTCAATCATTAATTTTTGAGTATTAATTAAGCCTATGAACTCATATAGATATGATTGATAATAAGCTTTGATTTTCAGAATACATTAAAACTAAATCATATTTAGGTAAAGATTTGGAAAAATTCCCTATAAGAATATATTAGTAGACATGTAATATACTTTTAAAAGAAAGAAGGAAAAATGCTTGTGATGCTTGTGTACGTTGTCAATACATAGCTAAATAGAAACTTTCATCTCCTTAAACGAACTAATTAAACAAGATAACTAAAATCAGAAATAATATTATTGGTGGTGTCAGAAACAATCACTAGTAGAAATGCCGTCATTTGCGACCAAAACACTGGCCGCAAAATATATAATTTTGGTCGCTAAAACTGATCTACGACCAAAAAATGGTTGTCGCAAACTCGCCACATTATGTCTGTCGAGGAATCTTTTCTGCGACCAATCGTTAAATTCGTCACTGATAATGGCTTTCTGCGACCAAAATACATCGTCATAGATTAATTCATCTTTTGTCGATTGTTATATTTTGCGGCTACTTAATTGGTCGCTGATAAGTTTTCTACGACCAATAACGATTGGTCGCAGTTTTCATGTTTCTGAGACAAAATTTAGCTGTCGCAAAATCATGTTTTCTACGATGAGCAATTTTGGTCGTAGATTAATTATTTTCAAGGTAAGGCTGATTGCAAAAAATTTAAATATAATATTATGTTTTAATTATAATTTTATAAAATTATAATTTATTTAATTTTTCTTTAATAATTAAGACAATTATAACCAACTTCATGAAAGTAGAAAAATTAAATTAAAAGTTATTATTGATAAAAAAAATACACAAAAATTTTTGCAAATGAAATTACATTATTTAGAACAATTACATAATTGTAACACTTGGAACAATTACATAATGATCTTCAAATAACATTGTAATATTTGGAACAACTATATTTATTCATAAATTTCTTGATTTTCTTCACCTCCTTGCATCTTGATTTTCTTCACCTCTTTGTATATGATCTTCAATATTTAATTTCTACAAAAAAAAAAGCACAAAGGTTAGTTAACTTCTACACATGATAATTAAATAAAATTATGTAACCAAAAAAAAAATTTTGTAAGGAAAATAAGCTAGGAAGATAGAGTGAGAACAAGGGAATGAGAATTATAAGAGTGAGAGAACTTAGAGATAAAAATGAAAGAGAGAAGAATAATACAAATATATATAACATGCTTGTCTTTTGCGACCACGTTTAAATTTGGTCGCAAAAACTTGTTCAAATTGAGTTTAATTGTATAAGGCGGTTCAATTTCCGCCAAAATATTTCATTTTTAGCGACCAAATAATGATTTGTCGCAAAAAGTATTATAAATATCTTTTTTATTATTTGGTTGGCGGTAGATTACCCGCCAAAATCTTTTGACTTTTTGCGACAACTTGAAAGGGGTCGCAAAAAGTAGATATTTTGAGACGAAAATTTAGTTTTGTCACAAAAAGGAAGTCGTACATTATTTTTATCACTTTCTTTTTTGCGACAAAATCTTGAAGTGGTTGCTGAAAGTATAGAATTTGTGACGACAATATTTTTTGTCGCAAATAAATTAAAAGTAAATATAATTGACAAATGTTTTTGCGACGAAAATTGTGTTTGGTCGCAAAAAGTGAGTTTTTGTGATGAACTTAATTTTGGTTACAGAAAAACAAGACATTTAGCGACGAGATTGCCTATGGTCGTAAAAAGTGACATTCTGTGACAAAAAGTATATCGTCACAGAAAATATGGTCGCGAAAGAATATAATTCTTGTAGTGAATCTCTTGTGAATACACTAAACATCCAGTTTTTTTTCCTTCTGATTCCTTGCACTAAAAGCAGTTGATATAATCGAATAGGTACATCAAAATACACAGTTTCTTAAGAGTGGCCATGCATTCACGCTTGGTTAGAAATAACAACTTTCTCATTAATCGACATTTGCACGTGGCTAGAAGCAATTAGGTTTAATAGCATCCATACGTCAATTAAATAATTAGGTTTAATACCATCGAGCTAGGCGAGGTTCATTAATGAAAAAAAGGAAAAAAAAATGGTTAATGGGGACAAACATTAATATTGAGTTAAAATAACATCATTATTTCTTTAGTATAGAGAGCAATAAAACAAAAAGGAAATTGGAAAGAAATAAACATCCGACACAACAAAATGCGAGACCTATGCCCACTTAATTTCAGCCATTTGAGAGTTTCACTAGGATTAAGAATAGAGATTTGGAGTCTCTACAAAAAGCGTCATGCCCCAAGGCTTGGCCGAGCACTTTTTATTTAGCTGATCATTTGAGTTAAAATCTTGTGTGAGATACGAGACTAAAGAAATGATTTACCACCCTCCTGTCTTTGTTTAAAAAAAGAAAAAAAAAAAAGCCGTGGGGGAGATCATTAGACTCCAAAAATATCCAAGACCAAGTCATTATGATTTTTCGTCAAAAAAAAGGGCAGAGGTATTATTGCTATATATTCTGCTACCAAGTTGAAATTGCAAGGAATCTCCGATCTCAATAATCCTTCGATGTACTTATTGAGCTTTTCCCGTGGGGGGATTGATTATATGCTTAACATCAATGCTCTTCGATATGGGTTTCTTTTGCTTTAGTTCTTTCTTTTCTTTCCTTTTTAAATTTATAGGATCTTCATCAGCAAGTAGAGACATGATTGTCTAATGGTCCTTTAAAAAATTGAAATTATATATACCTATTTGATTTGATTGCCATGATCGAATAAACGTCAATAACAACTTTTGTTCCTGACTTTGAGCAGAGAGAAAAGCCTAGATATTTATGCCATGCATTTTTGTTGTGAGTATGCTAGCTCTATTTCTTCTCTTTTAAGTTTTTGCTTAATCTTTCTGTGTATTATAATATTCCCTATACAAAGATCTACCCATTATTTGCATACAACTTGGAGAATCTCCGTGCACCAAAGCAAGGCAACTTTACCACAACAAAATTTTTGATCAAATAAAGCTTATGGCACGGATAATGATCATGGGCAAAAAGAAACCCCTCTAATTATAGTCCAAAAGAAGGATTTTTGTTTGCTTTTGTTTTATATAATTTTTTCATTAATTTATGCAAATTTTCTTTTCTTTTCAAAGGGTACGTAATTATGGGTCAAGATTTTTTTTTTTTTTTTTTTTTGCCTTTTTCACTTTTCCTTTTGTTCATTGGGACCTCTCAAAGAAAGTTGTCTCATATACTTTGAGGATCAAAGCCACCTAAAATTGGCGTTTTTATAGTTAGGGCCATCAACTTTGATGATCACATTATTGTAGGTACGTGAGGCAGTGCTTGATCATCATTTCACTGAAAATCAAGTGTTTTTTCTTTTTATAATAATAATAAAAAAATTATGATCCTTAGGAGCCCCAGCTTTTATGTAGATCATGTTCATATTTCACATCTATCAAACTTTAATGTGTCGATCCATCATGGCTGAGCTGAAAGCTTGTACATAATATTTTGGGTCTATATATAGAATTCTAAAGATTGGTTTAAGTTAGTTACATTGTATTTTTCTTATAACTGCATGTAGCTACATTGCTACTCAATCCAGAGAGTAAAGATAATATTTTATTTACTAAAATTAAGGGCATAGAGAAATATATAGATAAAGATGTACATTTTTTATACGAATTTAGAGATTCGAGAGAGAAAGGGAGACAAAGCTGTCCCCCCTTTGTATTGGAATTTGAATACAACGGGAAAAATAAAATCGTATACATATTCTCTTATATAGGAAGATTGGTCTCCTTGACAAGGTCATTGGAAAAAGCATACTGAAATTATACAACTAATTAAAAAAAACAATGTAGATCATGATAAAATTAAGCCTGAAAACAAAGATTAAAGGATCTTGGGATTTTAAACAAGGATTAAAGCCTATGTATGTTCAAATGTTAGGCGGGACAAGAATACTGGTTCTGTTAACCTGCATATGCATGTTTTCTGATCTGCTATTACAACTCTCTCCTATTCAGCTAAAATGCCAAAGATTTTGCTGTTATTAATTAGATCTGTTTGTACCTATTCTTAAGGCAATGCCTGCAAGTACATCAATAATCAGGATACAATCCTCCACTCTCCGCTTAACTTAAATTTTCATCTAAAATAACTATTATATCATAACTTAATTAGGAGATAAAAACAAAAAAATTGAATAGAATCAAGAACTTAAGGTTGACAACAAAAAATGTAGAAGATTATAACTGATCATATATACGTATTGTAATCATTCAGTATTATTAATATGTATAAATGAGTGGTGTCTACATGCATGGAATTATAAATACGTACAGACAGATATATTTATACAATTTCGAAAGCAGCTGACGCATTTAAGATCATACACACATTAATTTGTACCCTAATTATAAATCAGATTGTTTGCCAAGAAAGTGACTATACTTTATGTAGAGTACAAATACAATCAATGGGATATAGAGAAAAAAACAAAAGGGTGATTGAACTTTGGAGATAGTAATATTTATTGTTAATGGAAGAAAAAGAGGTGGCCCCCAAGAGGGTCAATTCTTGTAGGGTTGATCTCCCCTACAAAGGGGTAAGATATTGATTGTCAATAAATGCTGTGCGCAGTGAAGTTCTGATCAATATTTCTTAGTTGTAAGTTGTAACTGTTGGTTTAATCTAGATTGCATGTAATATTTCAGAACAGTATACAAAGGTATTAGTAACCCCACATGCTTTCAACTGACAGTCTTATGGGGCTGATATTGTGAAAAATAAGAGACTGAGAAAGGACTAAATAAATTGAAAAAAAAAAATTCATTAAATTTTGTCTGTTTGAATTTTGCTCATAGTATTCCTCATTGTAATTATTGTTTCTTGAACACAACAACTTGCATACATTCACTATTTAACAGCAATTGCAGGCTATGTATTTCAAGGTTGTGTTGGTGAGAGGGAAAGAGAAAGAGAAAGAAAGCTTGGTCAAAGACCCATTGAAATGTCCTTTCATTCTACAGTTTATCCATCAGAAGAAGATGTGTATGCACTGTAGGAGGCATCAGTATCTGCAGCAATTTTGTTGCATTTTGCCCAACCAACAGTGTTTGGGCTCCACTCTGTTGCGGTCTTTAGCCTGCACTATGCCCATACTTGCTCGCTAATTTTCTCTCAATGCCTAATGCTCTGAATCCGAAATTTGGATCACAGTTATTATGATTTAAATAATGTTTATTTTTAAAGATTTTATACTCCGTGTGCATTTGTAATTATATATAGTCAAGATTTAATTATTTTCATCTAATAACAATTAATTTTAACTGTGTGAAAAAATTAACACACAAATTAGATCAACACTAGATATAAATCCCAGAATAAATATATACATTACGGTTCAATCCCATATAGGGATATACCATTAAACTTCTTGTTTGTATAGCTAGCTAGTAACGGTATTAATATTTACGCTAGTCTTTTTTTTTTCTCTTTCTTTCCCTTAAAGCTAATCATTTGCTTTGAATTTTCCAAGTAATTGTGAATCTTAAATGGTATATGTTCCATCCATCAACAAACATATCTCTCTCCACTAACCAAAGCAAAAGGGCATCATAAAAAGCTGATATATTTGCAGGATGAAAAGCCTCTCTCAACTACATTTGGAACAAAATATACCGATCATCTGTCTTGTTATCCAGTGAGAGTTTGCTACTTCGCTTTGTGTTCATGCTTGACCACCCATTTGTGCATTTGGTGAAGACTCATATGAGGATATCTTAAAAGAAATGAATTATTAAAGTAAAAGGCTGATCAAAACCCCACTAATATATTATCCATAAAAATTTCAATATCAGTTGATCTTATTAATTATTAATTTCAAAGGATGCATTCTGGTTTCGATGTCATGTATTCCTGGATCTATTTATATATTCTTTTTCAGCCACTCGTGTTGGCAAGATTCAATGACAAGTTGAGCAAAGATGGACAGCATATCTGATCATGATTTTCAATTCATGTAGGTTTATGGTGTGTGGAAATAATGAGCTTATAAGTCAAAAATCTTCCTTGAAAAATTTCCTATACTCGCTCCTTTAATTAATTTTCTCTATTGTAATTCCTCGATTATTAAGAGCATTGATTTCCCATTGTTAAAAGACTGTGTATATTAGTTTAAATTTTTAGGTTAAATAGTTTAGTAACATAGTAGTAGAGTTGAAATTTCATATTTAAACTTCTACTCGTCTGATCTCTACATTAAAATTTATTTTTAATCTAATATGTTATCTCAACAAACATACTTACATGATTGGTAATTAATAAATAAAAATAAAATAACCATAAATAAATCATACATATAAATAAAAGTGCATATGTATTAAAAAATTCTTTAAAATTCAGATATAATCATATCATCAAATGATTCTCATCCTTTTAAATAATCTTAACTTTTTAGGTCAAATAATTTCATTGATACTATTTAGTACAATTCTCTTTAATAGAAGCCTGAGTAAAATCCTTTCTATTAGGAAATGCTGTGTTAGTTGCACTAACATTCACCCTCTTTCCTCACAAACCAATTATCAAACGTCTTTAGAATCTCCAGCCTAATTGGCATGAATACATAGAAGTTCATATATCTAGGTTTCACTTCCCATTTTTGCATCTTTTTCAATAAATAAGTGGTTATCAGAACAGACGATCAAACTGGAAAAGCTCAATAAGAACAAGAAAAGAAGCCATCCAAATTAGTTGAAAAGAAAGTGAGCAATTTACAAGAACTTAATTACCTAGCCTGGCATATATGTCTCTAGTACTCTAGAATTCTTAGGAAAGCTAAGAACTGAAAAGATACAATTTAAAAAAAAAAAAAAGGTGTCTCTCCAAGTAAATTGATGCTTATATATATAGGTTCTTACTTGGAGAGCCGAGGGCTATGTCAATCCCAACAGATCAAGATCAAGCTCACAAATTACTGAATATTCTAATTAAACTAACTTTAATTAATTATAATTGTACCGCCTATTTGATCTATGTCACTGCATGGACTCATTATCTTGTTCTACTTCAGATGCAGGTTCATCTTCTTCTTCGAAGCCATCGATGCCATAAGCTGCATGGCCATTGCCAAAAGCCTTAATATGGTCTTTAAGAGATCTCTTGTGCTTGAAATCAGAACCACAAATGCAGTACCAAAGCTTCCCACAATTCTTCTCATGAGTCCTCCAATCTCCCCTCACCGCAAAAGCCTTGCCGCATTTCCTGCACATGAAAGGCTTAATCCCGTGCTTCCTCTTGTAATGTGTTTGCAGGGTTCTAAAATCTTTGAGAGGCTTTGCTCTTGGATGATCAATGTTGTTTCTGCACCCTGGGGCACAGCAATAACAAGGAAGCCTGAGCATGCCGGTCGGTTGAGTCCCTCTTAGAGATTCAGGGCCTTTTCTATACTGAGATCCATGCCCCCACATATGCATCTACAAAAACACAATTCATTCATTCAAAGATTCACAAGGATTACGAAAAAAAAAGATCCAGAAACAGCAAAAGGGATATTAATTACAAGCATACATATTAAGGCCTAAGTTATGGCACTTAAAAGAATCGATTTCTTTGTGAGCTCAAGGAGGTTTATTAGTGAAAACGGCCTCAATTTTTCCCAAAAGCTATTAGTTGGTTACATCTGATAACATGAACTACCTATGCAGTATTTACTTCAGTGAGGAAGCGATATTACAGAAAGGATGTCGTTTTTAAGGCACTTAAAATAATTTTTGGAAAAAATAATGATTTTTAGGTTAATTTCTTTGGGTATATCCAGCTGATTATAGGGTTTTGATGTCTTTAAATTAACTGTTTTGTTACAGACTTTTGGTGGTTCACAAATCTGAATACACAGATAAACTTGTTCCTCTTCATTAAGATCTCCTGAAAAAATCTGCAAAAAAATTTCAGTTGTACTCAACACACACACGCCTGCAGAATCAGTGGAAGCACAGACTTTAAAGTACCAACAAAAACATAATAAGGAACAATATTGCCCCGTGTGTTGTTCAATCAAATAAAGAGAAGGTACTAGTCTTGGTCTCAGTTTCGATCAGAAAAGATATCATTATGTACAAAACCATGCAGGGAAAAAAAAAAAAAAGGTTACCTGCATGTTGTTGTATCTGTTGAAGGTCTTGCAACACACAGGGCAAGAAAATTGAGTAGGGCCAATAAGAATCTGAGAAGGAGTAGGGATCCAGTACTGACCCTTGTTGAGTCTGTTGAAGGGGTACCCTGCAGAAGAATCATCACCACCATGATCTCCATTATGATGATGAGCACTGATTTCCGATGAAGAAGATAACAAAGAAGCCATTTCAGAAGCACTAGGGCTTGGAAGCCCTATGTGAAGTGCAACTGTAACAGCTGTTGTTTCATCATCATCTTCATGATGAAGAGCAGCAGTAGCAGTAGAACTTGTACTACTGAAAAACAAATTACTTTCTTCCACTAATTTGCCTTTGTTCTTGTCCACATCCATGGCTGCGGCAGCTTCAGCAATGTTGCAAGAATGTTGATGATGCTCTTCCTCATCCTCTTCTTCTTCTTCAGCTTCTTCTTCATGCCTTCTGGGGCTCAAACTTAAAAGGGGTAGGGCTTCTCTTAGAGGAGGAGACGGAGGTGAGCTTTGGTATTGAAAATAATAAGGGTGGTGACTGTGGTTTTGGTTGAAGGAGAAGGTGTTTGTTTGAGCAAAGTGTTGTTGTTGTGAAGCGGGGTAGTGTTGGTAATTTTGGTTGGGAGAATTATTGAACTTGAGCAAACCAGAGAAGAAATTTGAGTAAGGGTCAGCCATGGTGATATGATATGATATGATATGATGAAGATTTGTGAGAGAGAAGAATAGTGCTGCTTTGCTTTTATAGAGAGAGAAAGAGAGAGAGTACAAGATGACTGAAGAGTGTGTGAATGGTGGAGAGAGTTGATTAAAAAGAAGTAAAGGCAACAAAGGAGAGGAAGAAAAAAAGGAAGATAAATAATAAAATTTACCTAGTGAAGAAATTAATTAATTATTTAAATTGATTATTATATATTATGTATTACAGTAGAAGAATCTGACTCTTTTTTTTTTCGAAAGAAAAGAAATTTGTATAGAAAGAGTTTTGTATAGAATCTTAGGAAAATACCGTTAATGGTGGTTTTTATTTATGGAGTTTTATATACGTATTTGATGCATTAATTATGGTTAGCATATTGACTAAAATGCACTCACATCTTTTCCTAATGACTTTTTTCTCCCCCCAGCTGGTACTACCTTTACACGAATTCAACAAATGCTTAGGGGTTTAAAAGAAAAATGCTTAATAAGAAGGGCTTTCTGTATTTTATATAAATAATCTACCGCAGTACCCAACAGGACAAACTAATTAATAAGATCTTATTGATGTGTAAAGAGAAAACTTAATGCATTAACAAATCTCTTTATAGACTATCCTCACCAAATGTGAACATAGTAAATTCAACCTCTATGAGCAACACTCTTTCAACTCTTTCACATTATCCTCCACCGAACAGGCCATATCAACTAATTCAAATGAATAATATTCAGCTACTATTTGTAATTGTCAAGATCTAAGACTAGAACTATAAAGAAAACACATAATAATAATAATATAGAAAAATGTGTTTATACAACTGAGATAGAGAAACGAAAAAAGGATTTCAACTGGAAAAATTTTCTTTAAAGATTTTGTAAAAGTAGTTAGAAAATCACTTTTCTCTCAAGATTTTATTAGGGTCCATTTGAGATTGATTTTAGGAGGTTGAAAGTGATTTTGAAAAACTAAAAACTAATTATGGTGTTTGATTTTTTTTAGAAATCACTTTATCAGAAATGACTTTAAGCATATGCAAATTAGACAGTCATCTAAAGCTCCATGTATCTAGAATGTCTCATAGTGGTCACCTAAACCCCAGTAAGAAGACTTTTTTTTTCAGTTCTTTAACATACTCAAATTAATAGAATTTTTAAATTACTTATAATACAAAAGCCTATTTTTTAGGCTTTCTTTAATTAATAATTATCTTACAATCAAGAAGTTTTAATAAATTTTATATTTGATAATCTCCAGGTTAAAGAGCTATAATTAATAATATTGTCAAATCATTAATTCATTATTAGTTTTCCTAAGAAAAATTATCTATTTGAAAAAAAAATCCTTAAATTTTTTAACATTATAAAATTTCTTGTGCTCTTTTCTATGAAGAAAATTATTTCATTTATTTTGAATTTGGAAGTAAAAAAAAAAGTTTCTTCAATTAATAGTTCCAAAGGAAGTAAAAAAGATATCTTATTGATCACTTTTATTTTTTTGAAATTTCTTATTATCTTGTTGATTATTGATATTTAAGTGTTGAGGCTAGTAAAAGTAAGGAAGCCTCATAAAAAAATTTCATCCAAGGCCCACAATATTCTAGAGTTGGCCTTGCACTTTTCGCAAAATTATTGCATCTTATAACTGATTTTGAGAAGTAAGTAATAAGTAATTTTTCAAAAGCTAATTTCGAAAATCAATTTTATATTTAATACAATTCCATATATATTCTCATATATATTATAAAAATCTAAAATTATCTTATTAATTAGGAAATAAAATCATTAAATTTAAAGAGATTATTATTATTATTATTATTATTATTATTATTATTATTGCCAATTATATTGAGATAACAAAATAAAGAAATAAAATTAATAATATTAAAATATTTATTTTATTTATCAATTATTATATATACATAAGAAAAAAAATTATATACATGTTTGTAAATGTGTAAATAAATTTTATTTAACATTATGTCAAATTCTGCTATTTTCATTCTTATAATAGTTTCAGTAAGATTTTCCAAATACATATGACTACTTTTAAAACCCATAGTACTTTAAAAAAAATTATCAAATACTTAACTGATTCTTTTTGCAATTGATTATTTTTATAATACAGGTAATAACAATTATTTAAAAAAAAATACGTCATTATCAAACTGGGTCTTTAGTCTTCCCTCATCTATGGAGAATTATGTTATGCAATGAACCATCCAATTTTTTTTTGGTGAAATTCAATTATTAATAATTTAGATGTCACAAATGACATACCCATAACATATGTCATCAAATAGAGTTGTTACAATTAAAAAATTAGAAAAATTTAAAAAAAGGAGGAACATGCAATGGTTTGAATGGGAGCAATTTTTGGTAGCGTTTATGAAATTTCTATAATAATCTTCTCTGAAAAAACTAATAATTTCCCCTAAAATCTCGAGAGCCGTTTAAGGTAACAAAGGCTATTCAAATTCAGCTCTGAATTGATAATTATCAAAAGATATATCATCTTTGATCATTTGAGATTGGCTCAATGGCTCCCATCCCAATGAATGTGTGTCTATAACATTATTAAATCATGTGCGTGCATACGTTAATCTGCTCCCTATTCCCAATATATATATATATATATATATATAATGTAGTTTTAAATTAATTACTTGTGCATATATACATAAAACAATTACAGTTTCAGCGTAGCCCAACAGATCCATTGGATTGCTCATACATGTCGGCTTTGACAAGCTTCCATCGAATTCTTGCATGAATTTTGCGTCTATACATATAGTCACGTACACATTGAATTTAACACAATAATAATACGATACAAGGGTTCAACTTTCTAATCTTTTTTAAGAAAAGCAAAAAAAAAAAAAAGCCCCCCAATTCTTCTTAATTCTGATGCTAAATTTTACATTATAACATAAATTTTTATGTCAAGTGATTAAAAATTAAGGTCTCATATTTGCATTTTGCAAATAATTTCATTATTTTAGCTGTTTGTACCAAGCTTTTGAAATAAAAGCAAATGCGGTAAGAGACATATAA
The DNA here is from genome assembly GCA_018350135.1 of Citrus trifoliata. NCBI lineage: Eukaryota > Viridiplantae > Streptophyta > Magnoliopsida > Sapindales > Rutaceae > Citrus > Citrus trifoliata. Next base: position 20,664,203 of record CM031392.1, on the reverse strand, counting down.
TTTTATGCAGTGACATGAAGGTAATCAATTCTTTTGATGTTGGTTATACTCTGTAGGTCTAAATCTCATATTTGACATTAAAAAGATAATATATAATCACTTTTTTTTATGTATGTATAAATTCTCAGTCGGTCACCGTACTTTTAAGAATTAATGATTCAAAGTATCAATTCATGTCATTGTTAAATGCTATTTTAACTCGAGATGGTAAAAACTAAACATTATAGTCTTTATAATTTCGTGTCATTTTTGTAGAATAAGATGATGGACTGAGAAGTAATACCTAACTTGGAGTGCTAAAGAGAAATTTACTCATGAGTACAGCTATAAAATGGAGAACGAGAAAGGAAATTGCAAAACAGCTATAATTTTTTTTTACTCTTAATTACATCCTTGAAAGAGAAATAGCAGTCAGTACTGCAAGCTAATAATATCCTCAGTGTTTTAGGTGAAAGTTGAGATGCATTTAGTACGATGCGTTTTTTTTTCACTTTGTCTTCTTCATATATAATTGAAATCAAAATTAGTAAATGATAGATAAAAGTTAATTGGCAATAGGGAAATGTCATTTTGCTTACACAAAAATGTACTTTTTTTTTTTTTAACTTTATTCTTATTTTTTTTTATAGTGATATAGGTTCCCTTTAGTTCGATATTTCACTTTCAACAGAAGCATATCTTAGCTGCTTGCACATCGTACAGTGGCCATGAACAGTGTGACTGCATTAATAGTTTGCTTTTAAAGTAAATCTAACTAATAGGACAAATTCAAAGTATGTCTACGAGCCCTTATTGCCTATAACTTAAAATATTTATTTACTGATATGCTTTTTTGATCCATCTCCTCTCATTTGTATCGGAGACACTTGGATATAGATAGGGAAGAACATCTATTTTGAGTTTTTGACGACTGAAATTAAATTTATTATTAAATATTACTAATAAAAAAGAAAAAAAAAATTCTATTTGTAGGTGATCATCGTATTTCAAAAATTCGAGAAAAATACGGTGCTTTTGCTAATTCGGCTCCATCAATGCATTGCACTAAGCTTTTTGCTATATTTTTTCCAATTTGCCATTACCTATCTTAAGTTATGAGTTAGATTTTTCAACTCTATTAAAATATAAGATATTTAATGAAAAACAAAATAGGGAACGTAATCGAACACTTGATATTTGTAATATAACTGAAAATTTGCAACGAAAAATTTGCTGTGACGTCTTGATCATGGAATCGAAGTATCGTAATCTAACTCGTATGTAACATAACTTAATGCGTACATAATAGAGTCCCCAATGCATATAGACGTTTGCACCATAAAAAATTCGGACTTGATTTAATTTATAGCTACGTTGTTTCCGCAGCATTAGCTACAACGTTATTTAAGTTAAGACCTCTATTCAAGTTTGTATTTTATAAAATTATCATTCTCTTTGAAATAAAAGTTAATAATATGTAGTAAATATAAATTTTAAATAATAATTTTAACAAAATTATTAAAGATATAATTGATTTTCCATCAAATAAGTGAAAAATCATATCAACGTAACTTTCAAGGTATAACAGCTAGTGTTTACCAAAAGTCTTTTAAGATACAATTGACAAATCTCAATCTCAAACGCAACCTAAAAGAGACAATTATACTTTTACCCATAGGTAGCATTTATTGAGGATCTATAGAATATAATAACTTGAAAATAAATTAACAACGGAGGTGAGAGAAGCAAATGGTATAGAATGAATTCACAGAAACAAGTACAACACAAGACATAAATATACTGGTCAAAATCTAGCTGCAAATGTTCCCAAAAAAAAAATTCTAGCTGCAAAGCTGATCAACTCCACAGATTGCCCATTAAAACCCTCATTTGGAGACGCGCGCGAGAGAAAGAGAGAGCGAGCGAGCGAGCGAGAGAGAGAGAGAGAGAGAGAGAGAGAGATTCAATGTTTTGATTATGTTGCGGGGACCATGTTTGTCACTTGGTTTTTAGGGTAAGAGATGGGCTGATGGCAATGTGGGCAAAAGGCATGTATTGATGAGGGGACATTTTGCTGCATCACTCATGTGTTTCCCCTCAAATTTGTGGCCATCATAAAGAAGGGATTCACCATACATCTAGCTAGCTAGCATAGATTGTTTTGAGCATAAATTAAAGCTTGACAGCAAATTTCACTTTTTACTTTTCCTCAAAAGCAAAAAAGGAAAAAGGATTTCTTGGTTGTTATATATGGCCTTATTTGATTTCTATTCGATACGTAACATCGTAGAGTAAGGAGTTAGCACTCAGCTAAGTTTTTGTTAAGGATCGAGTCAACAATAAGAATTTCAATATTCGGAGTATGAGTGTTGAGCACTCAATCCATGATAATCCAATGCTGATTAGCATAAACTTAGCTTAACATTGAATTTTTATTCAATGTCATATACTTAATTTGCCTTTGGATGCTTTCAATGTATATTTCTTTTATAAATTAGATTATTATCGTACTTGTATTTAAGATCTATTTGAGATTATTTTTTAGAGATTAAAAAAATAATTTTGAAAAGCTAAAAAGTTAATTTTGATGTTTAGTAAATATTTTTAGAAATCACTTTTTGTAAAATCGCCCCATTCTACATAGAAGGAGAAACTTTACAAAATCTAATTTTGAAAATCAAATTTTAACTTAAGACAATTCCGATAAAACCATTAGTTCTGAAGAGATTATTATTATTATTATTATTATTATTATTATTATTATTATTATTATTATTATTATTATTATTATTATTAACTATATTGAGATAACAAAATAGAAATAAAATTAATAAATAAAATATTTATTTTAGTTATCAATTATTATATATATACAATAAAAAATTATTTCATATACATATTTATAAATGTGTAAATTAATTTTATTCAACATCATGTTCAATTCAGTCGTTTATATTTTCAAAACAATTTAATACTAAGATTTACTAAATACTTATAGGCAATCTCTATCTTACATGCATGTAAGATACATTCCCCTCATATGAATAGTGCATATGTGGGATCCACATACTATTCATGTGAGAGGGATGTATCTTACATGCATGTAAGATAGGGGATCTCATACTTATAACTACTTTTAAAATTTACAGTACTTTTAAAAATAAATTTTACCAAATATTTAACTGATTTTTTCACACTTAATTATATTTACAGCATAGTTAAAAATATTTATTTTAAAATGTACAACATTATCAAATTTTCCCTCACTCTTAAATGATTAGAATATGTATATGGCAAGTATCTAATGAGAGTGAGCATGTGCGGAAGCACTCTAAATTTTCTTCTGCAAACTTTCTAGTTGTGTTAGATTTACAAGATTAGAGGTGAAAAAAAAAAAGAAGAAGAAAAGGAAACTCTGGTTAAGTAAGTGCTTATTTGTCCTGTTAAACTCGACGATTTATATAATGGCCGGAAAGGAATAAGGAAATAAAAGATGATAAGAAAAATTGAATAACGTTTCCAAAAACAGCTTTTAAAAATGCACTCTTGAAAGTTAATTATTACAAAATTTTGGGACAATAAAGGTTTCTTTACATGGGGCAATACCCATCCAATATTTCTCCCAAAACTCTGAACTGTACTTGACCATCTTAAAAAATTATGTTTGGATCAGACAGGAAACAATTCAACCCCCCTTAACAGAAAAGGAATTACTGTTAAATAAGATATATTAGTGGTCCTCTTAACTTCCTTGCTATTTTCTTGTGGGGTAGATAGAGAAAATTAAGATCGCTAAAAATGTGATGCATTAGCACGACCAAATTAAACACTTTCTGTCTCTCTCTTTCTCAAAATCTCCTCAATAAGCTCAAAGCCCCGAGGGCTTTAAACTTAAAAAAATTTCTTGTGCTTAGCAAAGTACAATTAGATTGGCATTTTCTGTAAGCAAATTCCAAACATGCCAGCAATTTTTCAGTACATGGAGAACATGAAGTGGGGGAAGCACTACAACATTTGCATGTGGATATGTAATTTTTTCTTATACGGCTGTACAGAGATTGCATGTATTAAAAACCCTAGTTTAAAAATATGATCATGAGATAAGAGGATTAAAAAAATAATATTGTAAAAATAAAATATTGGTAATTAACAAAATCGAAAATGAATGCATGAGCAGAAAGTCCTTGGTTCAATGTGTGTTGACCAGAAATCCCATGCTGCTGCTTTTATACTGTTATGTTTCCAAGACAGCACGAGTGTGTGTGTGTGTTTATTGTGAGAATAAAGACCACTTCGAGTTTCCATGTATATGTCTTTGCTCTTAGATTTTCAAACATCTCTGCCTCTGCCATTGCAAATCCCCAGAATCAGCAGTAATTTTTCTTTAAGATGACTTATACGATGCAACCTTTAAGATGACTTATAACCTTCTTAAAATTTTTATTGGGAATATATAAACGTTAAAGAAAAGATTCTTGTAAATTAGGGTCAAATGAATGGGAATTTGTTCTTTTAAGATGCTAAATTCACTTAAATTTTATGATTATCTGCTTCTTCTTTTTCCAACCGAAATACATGAATGTGATCGATTGTTATTAGATTATAATTGAATGTTAGAATAGCTTAAGTCTTTTTCTTTTGGAAAAAATAATAATTAAATATTAACTATACGTTGTCATATGTGCACAAGTAATACAAGATTTCAAGAAAAGCTTGGTGTATAACTCTGATTGAGAGAGGGGTCATTGTTCCTTAAATTTCAATATTATCCCTTAATCTAATTTATCATTTTAAACTTGTGATAATTATTTTGTAATGGCGGAGATATTTCTACTCCAATTTTTCTGTAAATCTACACCATTTCTTAAAATATTTACAACAAGTTCCTATTATTTTTAATAGAATAAAAAATTATACAATTAATTAGTTAAATCCTATTATTTTTTCTTACTTAGGTTTCTTTGACTATTAAAGTTAATTTAACATAAATTTATTTCACTATCTTAACACAGATTAATTTACCAAATTAATTCTAAAAGTAAAATAATAAAAAAATTATTTTTTAATTTTACTGTTAGGATTATTTGTTATTTTATTTTTTATAGATAAATTAATTAACATCCCAAAAATATTACTACAAGAGTTTTATTGTAAATAAAAGGAAAAGTAAGGGCATGCTCAAAATTTTTTTAATTAATTTAAAAAAAATGTCCTTATTGGAATCTATATAAGAATTCTATAATAATTAGTTATGCCACCTTTTCAATTATCGTCAAATTCTTGTGAGAGTTTATCCTTCTTTGGATTTCAAACTCTTGTCTTTTCATGTCTCCTTGTCAAATTTTAGGTTTTTAAAACTGAAATCAAAGAGCAATTACAAATTTCAATAACTTCGTTTATGTAGAATAAACAATATTGAGAAGTAAGGGTTATTATATCCCTTATTAGGTTTATTTTTAATTTCTTATTAATAAATTCTTTCATAGAATAGAAAAGCATTTAATTAGAAAAAAGTCCAGCACACTCCAAAAAATATTACTAACTTCATCATTGTATAATATATTTAATTGTAAGGATCTCTTGAATGATTTTTTAAAATATAGACACTAATCAAACATTTACCCTTTTCCTCTCATATGACGCCAAATTAAATTGGAAGTGGCTAACATATCCGTAAAAGATTCACCATTCACTCTTGTCTCTCAAGTTGAATTGATGAATTATCCTTTTGGGCTTACCACTTAAGAGATAAAAATGATTGGCAGCAATCAAAATCACCACTAAATATTGAATGATCGATAGCTAATTACTAATAATGAGTAATTGTCGTTTTGCTAGTTAGGAAAGCTAAAGAGGAGATCAAAAAGAAGAATTTGACTCATAAAAACCTAGTCAATTAAAGTATGCAAATTAAATAATGCATAAACGGACAATCTCCACTCTGGTCCATCGGATTTGGACAAATTAATCCGAAAATCTCTATAGAGAAATTAAAAAAGGAATAGATTTAATGGACATATTTTTAAATATACTTTTAGACATGAATTTTTATCCATTAGATTAGGGTTCATTCAAACATTAATATTAAAAATATGTGAACTAATTTTATAATTAACTCAAATCCTAAGGATTAAGGGAGTAATTACACCTCATAAAATATATAAGAAAGGAATATATATATATATATATTAACAAGCTGTGATTGCTGCAATAGTTTAGAGAGCATCTAATTGAGAGAAAGGTAACAAACTTTTTTTTTTCCTGTGTGTCATAATAAGTAATAATATAAAAAGGTTATAAGACCTTCTAAGTGAGAAAGAAAAAACATCAAGAACAAAAACTATTGAAAATACTTGGGCCCAAAGTTGCCGACAAAATTGTAACTGAGCTTCTTACTCATTGACAATATGGTAAAAAACAATTCACAATTTATAAAATTGATTTACACATGCAAGACATGAAAGAGACAATTCAAGCAATGTCATTGACATGCCTAGGGAATTCTTAGCAATGCAGAGACTAAAAACCACCTACTGTATATGGAAATTGGAAGTAGTACATATAATGCGTTGTTTTGATTAGATATAGAAAAAGTTATAGAATAATTATTCAAAATTGGGACTATAATTTGGTAAACCTTTGTACTCAAGAGTTGAGACTATCGCCTGAAACCTAAGTATGAAATTGAATCAATGAAGTTCATGCATTGCATGTTTAAAAATTTGGGAAAATGCTATGAATATGCGTCAAAGTATTGGATGGGATGGCAAGGCAATTTGACTTATGTGAATGTGATTTATAACAAAGCAAATTATTGAACAAAAAGTTTAGACTAAAAAACACAGGGCATGTTTTAAAAGTCCCAATTGATACATCATGTAAATTATTTCTTAAGAAATCTAGAAACCACAGATAAAAAATTGACTCTAGGTAATTATTTGAATTCATTAATATACAAATCCTAATTGAGATAAGAGTATAGGAATTTTAATAATAATGTCGATGCAGCAAATTATCCCTGTTTAATTAGTAAATTGACTTGGATTATTTTTTTTTAATGACATGATATTTATAGTTTTAGTTTGTTTTCATTTTTTTAATGTTATTCCATAGTTTATATGCTTTAATATATATATATATATATATATATATTAAAGCATATATATATATATATATATATATATATATATTTACTACATTGGGCGGCTCCTGGGCCACCCACTGAGTTGAGGTCCAATACACAAGCATTTAAATGAAAAATAGTTTCTATCGAATCTATCTTAATTTGTACTTAATTTATAACTGGAAACATAATTTGGTAGGGAAATCATCACTTTATTCCATGATTTGGGTCATCCTACGTCTTGTAGAAGGTTTTGATAGATTTTTTTAAACTTTGTAAATACCAATATTTTATGATTTAATCCAAAAAAAGACATAATTAAATAATTATCAGAGAAACATTTCTTTCATACTTTTTTTCTCCATATGTATGTTTTTATATATGGCTTTCTAAAGCTAAAACTAGGAACTTGTTTATTTCAAGACTAAGGTAGGCCTGAAAATTCCGGAAAATTTACACCAATAATTATAAAACTTTATTCTTTTTTCATCTTAACCCCTCAAACTAATTTCTATCAATATTAGCAAAAAAAAAAACTTTCAAACTAAAATATCCCTCTCACATCTCTCCCCCAACAATCTCTCTTTCACGCATCTCTCCCAAACCGAAGAAACACCCATAGTTGGCGGCAACATCAGCCCTCGTCGGCGACGGCTCCATCCATTATCGGCGTCCGATCTACCATCTATGGCCTTCAACAAAACCTAGGTTAACCATTTTATTTATATTTCATTAATTTAAAATGAAATTTTAGAATAATAGTGGTTGTAGTTTGAGAATAATGGTGGTGGTGGTGGTGTTTGTAGTGGTGGTTGTTGTTTCGAGAGTGATTTGTGATTGTATTGTTTTGGGTTGAATGGTGCTACCCACCGAGGGAACCGCTGTCCAGTGACGGGCGCTAGAGCGCGCACGCAAGCAACGGGCGCTAGCTCTCGCCCGTCGCTAGGCAACAGCGCCGCACGTTGGCTTGAGCGCGCTTGCTGTCGCACCAATTACAGTGGGTTTTTTTTTTTCCGTGTAGTCAATTTCTTTTGTTTTTATTGTAAATGCAATGTAATAATGTTATAAATATTACAGATACATGGCGAAATCAGAACTATCGAAAAACGAACTAGGCATGATGTATTTTGCTTATGCCGATCACTTTCCGGGTTAAATTTCGAGTATGTGTAATTTATCTTCAGTCGTAAAAGCCATCGAGCGAAAATTAATAAAACGGTAGTTGAATCTGTTAAAAAAGGACATATTTGGGCATTTCTTGAAGTGTCGAAGCTTTCCATTTAGTAGTGTAATTTTGCACAATCTTTTACTTAGGCAAGTGGCCCATGAAGAAGATAATATCCGGGAGGATTAGTTATGGTTTCAAATTAGTGAGCATTTGATACGCTTATCAATTGTAGAATGATGCCTAGTTACTAGACTTTCTTATGGTGTAGATACCACACTAAGAAATAAGAAAACGGTGCATAGGCTACTGAATACGTATTTTGATGGTTCGAATCGCAAGATCAATCTTAAGTAATTCGATATATTATTTGAGAAGTTGAAATTCGAGGCAATGGACGATATTGATGCATTAAAGATTGCGCTCCTTTATTTTGCGGATAGAGTTCTAAATGGAAGAAAAAATTCACTGTCAAATCAATTTCTCATAGTTTGACGAAGTAGATGATATAGAGTACTTCCGAAAGCGTCCATAAGGTCGTTTGTCGTGGGAAATGATATACCAGAATCTTGACAATACACTGTACGAGAAAGACGAGAAATTTAAGACGACTCGGTTGGAAAACCTAGATCATAACATTGAAAAGTATAATTTTTACGGCTTTACGTCCGGGGTTCACGTGCCTTTTTTTGTTTATTAATAAGTTTTATAGTATTAAATATTTGATAGTTGTTTTAATAGCTTTTTCACTTTGGTTGTTACAGGCTTGGATTTACGAAGCGATCGGAAGTTTGCCGTCAGCATGGATCGTGAAAATGAAGAAGAAGATTCCCTGCATCGTGTATTGGAAGCCCATGGTGTCTTCGAGAATTAATTTTGCTGAGGTTTATTCGTTGTTCAACGACGAATCTCGTCTTGTAAGTAATATGTATTAGTTATTTTTTTAATGTTACTAAATTCAAGTTATGTGTACTTACTTAAAATTTTGGGTTGAATTTATGGCAGAAGGACGTTTTACAAACCATTGAGCCGAATGCAAAGGAGAGTAGTAGAAAATATTGGCTCACTGTGAAGGATTACATGTCACGCATTCCAGACTGGGTTCATAAGGTCGGTATCCTATAGGTACTATTATTTATTTAATCGAAAATTTTGACTTTTCATTTCCTAATTTTAAATGCTACTTTATACAGCACCAACCCTCAATCAACGCGCCGTTGTCCGTTACAAGTCAATTAGACGAGCATGATGACACACCAAACCCAACACCAGAGCAGCGTCATGACACTTCTGAGGATGAGGTGGCTGTTGATGACCACCAGAAGTAGACAGACAACTCTGATGACGCACATGATTCCGAGGTTATAAATAATTTATTTTCTTCATTTATAAATCATTATTTTTTACTGTTATTATAAAGTTTTACTTATTTTCTTTTGTAATAGTCGAGGACAAAAGAATTTAATGATTACATACCACGACGACTGGACAAGATTGATCGTAACATTTATGAACTGAAGTCATAATTTAAGGATTTTAAAGAAACCGTGGTGAGATTTATCGATTCAATGTGTAAACGTCCAAATAAGGATTCTTCCACTGGACGCTCGTATGCCGTGAGCAAATTTAAATTTAATAATTGTGTTCGTTTAGCTTTTAATTTGATAGCTGTTTAATATGTTCATCTTCCCGAATATGCCCCAGATGATTATGAAATATATACTGATGTGGGCAATTAAAATTTTTCTACTCCCACATCATTCTATAGTTTCTACGGAGATGTTAGTGGGGAGAGCGTGCAGGTCTTCACTGAGGCACCTCCGGGGATTAGTAAGTTCGGTCGAGCGTACAGACCGTCGTATGTTTTTTATAGTCTTTATATGATTCCTCCATTTAGGCGAGGAAAGAACGTTTGACGTTTACCTCCACCGCAAATCATGACCCATGCAATTGACATGAGTACGAGTGTGGATATAAATCCACTAAAAGGATTGGAGGATTCTAGTCTGTGTACTGAGTTTGATCGATGGTTCACTGTTGATATGACAATGGATCGGAGAGTCCGACACTCGAGGTCGTTCTTTGAAATAATTTTGGATTTAACTTCGATGGGATGACTAGGCAATGAGGTAATTATATTTTCGAAGTTCTTTAAGTATTGTGGATTTGTGTATAATTTTTTACTTTTAATTAAAATGTTTCTGTTTCTCTACAGCATTTTCACAAGTATTTTCACTTGATTAGCGAGAAACAACAACAATATCCAAATGCCTTAGTTCAACGTGTCATACATACTGATACATTTTTTTGGGCAACGTGCCGAGATAACTTATAATTACCATTTCTATTTGTTTATTATCGCCTTTAAGTTTTGTTAATTTATGCATTTCTTGGTTATCTATGTACTAGGTCTTCTTAAATCAGTTATGGAACAATGAAGATTGTGCAGTCGATTCATTAGTATACGACGACCGTTTGAATATCTATATTGATGGGCGACAACACACGATATCCAAACCAATGATGGATGTTGATATGGTATGTATTTTATTGCATTTCACAGCCATAATCAAAATATACAAGTTGTCGTTTTTTGTTGGTTGTTTTTCAATTTCATATATAATGAACATGATTAATTAACGATAAGTTTTTATATACAGTTAATCATCCTTGATAACTTGGACAGCGAGCATTGGGTACTAACTCGAGTAGACTTACGTAAAAATAAAGTTTGGATTTATGACTCATTATTGACATTTCGAGACGACAAAAGATAGAAGTTGAAATTCAAGCCGCTTGAAGTTATCTTCCCTCGATGGTTGGAATATGTTGGCTTCTACAACATCCGACCTGAGTTGCGAAGTGCTAACCCCTGAAAAGTTATCGCAGTTAAGAGCGTGTCATGACAAGAGCCTGGAATTGGTGATTGTGGTGTTTTTTTATTGATGTTTACGATGTATTTAATGTTCAAGCTTAAATAAGAGTTTAACGGTAGTCATGGGGAGTACTTTAGAAAGAAGATTGCAGTTGACATATTTAATGACGATATTGTATTGTAAGCCGCTGTAGTAATTCGAATGTTGAAACATGAATTTTTATTCTAATTTCTGCACTTAATTTTATATAATTTTAATGCTCACATTTTAATATTAAAAATAAAATAAAACTTTATGACATATAAGTGTACAATACTAAAAAAAATAATAACAATTTTAACTAAGGAATCGTTGAAATAATTTAATTAACTTCGACTCGACGCAATGAGATTCTTACATCGCTTACAGTTATGTTCCAGTTCATTACACCGCCTGCATTTAACGATCCGTCGGTTAACATCCTCGCTAGCCGAGGGTATTCTGAGCTCTTTATGACGACCAGGTAGTGATGCCTCAGCTGGTGGATATACTTGCATCTCTTGAATTTCATTTGGAACTTCCAAATCAGCCATGTCGCCAACCGACTCCACTGGTTGTGCATAAGTCATCGCCAATGATTCTGTAGTGTAAACGTCCGAACAAAGTTAATGAAATTCACTCGGACAGTTAGACACGTCGCAATTGCACGAGCACATACAAGCTGATCAAGCTGAAACACTCTGTAGGAGCAAGTTTTATTTTGCAGGTCAACTAAACCTTCCTTAATTCACCACCTACAACTTGAAATCGATGCGGAGACACTGGCCGAACAATCATTCTTTCAACTATAGTTCTCCTCTCAATGACTATTTCATCCGCCCATGTTGTTAGCCGAGTACTCATTGATTCAGCCACAATTTTTCTATCATAAAACCATTGCTGCAATGTTTTCCTAAAGTAATCAACAAGATGAGTAACATGAAATTTTTGTGGTTCCCTCATAAAAGAATTAACACTCTCCGCGATGTTGATGGTAAGTATGTTGTACCTCATACCTTCAAACTGAGACCTTGGCCAATTACACGTACCAAAATTATTTTCTAAGTAATTAACCACACCCGAGTGGATCATCCACAATTCTTCAAGTTGTCTTTTAAATTTCTCGTGTCCATATACTTTTGCTGCATTAATAAAGGTAGGCTCAAATTCATCCCAAAGAGATTTGGACATCCTAAATCTTGACTTAATGTTACCTTTCACATGGTAAAAACAGACGTCATGAGTTGCATTGTGAAATACTTTCAGAACGATTGTCCTTATGGCAGTGCATCGATAAGAGATAATTACCACCTCAGGTCTATCGCCAATGACTCTGTGTAACTTCATCAGAAACCATTCTTAAACATCATTGTTTTGTGAATCCATGACCCCAATGGCTAACGGATACAATTGATTGTTACCATCTAGACATGCTGCTACGAACATGCTTCCACGATATAGCCCATTTTAAGTACCATCTACAGCAATGATAGGTCGATTGTACTGCATAAAACCCTTGATAGAAGACCGAAGTGCTACAAAGTAGTATAAGAAATTATCATCTCCATCCCGCTTGAGGTGAGTGACTGTACCCTCATTCGCTTTAGTCAGTACGTGGAAGTATTTAGGGAGCAAGTTGTATAACTCTGCAGGGTTACCTCGAACTATTTCAAGACTAACTTCTCTGGCCCGATATGTTTGCTGGTATGTTAACTGAACACCGTATTCCTATTGCATATATGCTCTTATGTCATTCGGAGTATAAATAATCTTGTCTTGAATATATTTTTCTGCGATAATATGACTGACAACCCAGGTCCTTATGTGATGATGATCGTCAACCAATACCTCATTATGACAAGTGTGTACATTGTTAATTCTTCGCACCACCCAAGGAACATTTTGCTCGTTCGAACTTCTAGTTGCTCGAATACACCATTTACATGATTCCGAACAACAATGAGTCTCGAAATGTGTCGTTGTAGACCGTATAATCTTGAAATCAAACTTATCCCTAAAGGCAATCTTGCACAGTTGTAATATAAACTCATTCTTCTCAGTAAATAGCTTACCTACACTGATATCATCTAAGTCACAACTGTTACGAAAGATTGGAACAACCATGTTCGAAGGTAAAATTGGAGCAAGACTTGTGAGGGGGTCAATTCTCCTTCTCGATCAAACCATTGGAGGAATAAATCCATTACCTCTGTTATTCACAGGAATATCATCTTCACACTCATCCTCATGCTGAAACGATGGAATATTGGAAGGACCGGCTCCTCCATCATCATCTGCATTATTGAAATGAGTGTTCCTTACTATTAGAAGGTTCTACACAAACATTATCTCCCTATATCTCATCATGAAAATCATCATTATCCCGGAAATCATTGGTGTGATACAGAGAATACCGTTACTCCAATAGCGTCGTTAATGGTAATACATCTTTTTCAACATCCTCTAATGTAATGATGTTGTTATTAATGTTGTTATAATTGTCGTGGATTGGAGAGTAATATTGTTCTAGCGACATTGTCCTTGGCAACACCTCTTCTTCATTATCGAGAGCAGACATATTTGCTCTAAAGGAAGTTTTTGTTTCGACATGTGACTCAATATCCTCGCTCGGAACTCGAGGTGATGTGGTAACGAATATATGAATGCATTCATAATTGGCCACATTAGATTCCATATACAACACAACCCTCACCATTTCATCATCAAATATATCAATGGGCAGTATACATATACGATATAATGTGTTACTAGGCCTCAAAGTTGTTTTCATTGTGATACTATATTCATTAGGATTTATTTGTAACACCTCGTATACTATGCTAAAAACTGATTAAACAGATAATTTTTCCCAACAAAAAAAACTCTATTTTAACCATTCACATACTCCATATGGCCATCCTCTAACGTCTCCCACCAACCATCATAACACAATTCAAGCACAACTGAATCCATTAAGTCTGAAATTATAAAAAAAATTATTTGCACACTATCAAGTTAATAAAGAGTCAGTTGCAATGAATTTGCCTCTGGGTGCGACAGGATGCGTGTCGCACGGTTTTGGTGCGACAGGATGCCCGTCGTACTAAAAGACGGAGTCAGTGAATTTGCCTCTTGGTGCGACAAGGTGTTTGTCGCACGAGGTTTGGTGTGACAGGCTGTCCGTCGCACCAAAAGGCAGATTTGGTGAATCTGCTTCTTGGTGCGACAGGCAGCCTGTCGTACCAAAAGGCAGATTGTCCACGACTCGCAGAAGCAACCGCACTGAAACTCTCTGACAAGTTCAGAAAATAACTCATACCACTCAGTGATGCCGATTGGTGTTGGATTCAGATGGATTATGATCGGATTTTACTTTTACCATTCGCCGTCGGCGTTTATCATTGCCTTTTGCCTCGCCGGTGATGATTCAAGAGTGCAAAGCTGCGTTTGGTTTGATAAAAGGGGAGAAAGAAAATTGCTTTTGGTTTGTAAACAAGGGTAATTTTGGGAGAAAAGCGTGTGTTTGGCTAATGTTGATAGAAAAAAATTTAAAGGGTTAATTGTGAAAATAACAAAAATTTTATGGTTATTTTTATAAATTTCCCAAAAATTCTGTCGTTTAACATCATTAGATGTTAGCAGCAAAGTAGTAAATAATAGCCTTTTGCCCTTTTCGAGTAAGATGACTCTTTAAATTTTAGAATGAAGTGCATCCTATAAAAGTAGGCATACATATGTCTTAACTTTACTTACGATTGAGTTGCTTTCATAAAACCCTTTTTATCCCTATTGGTGCCTAATTTAGCTATTTTTTGAAAATTTTGGATAGTTTGGTCTCCATATGATTAATGAAGTTGCATTTCATCTCAAATTATTATTATTATTATTATTATTATTATTATTATTATTATTATTATTATTATTATTATTATTATTATTATTATTATTATTATTATTATCTTCTTCTTCTTCTTCCCCATCCCTTATATTCACTCTGTATTATTTCTAGGATTACTACAATTGCAATTGATTTTCAAATAAATATATCGATAGTTAAATTATTTTTGCAAGGAGGGAAAAAAAATGGAAAGCTGCATGTGTAGATTTGATATTATTGGGGCATCCCAAACTAAAGTATTGTTTGGTATTGAAGTAATGTGACTTTTAAGCTGCAGCCACTATAGAAAAAAAAGTTATAGTTATGAAATAAAAATTAATAATGTGTAATAAACATAAATTTTAAATAATAATTTTGACAAAAATAGTAAAGATATTATAAGCTTTTTATCATAAAAATGGTTAGTCAAATCAACTTAACTTACAGGTTATAACAACTAATTTGGTTTACCAAATATTTTAATACTATAGTTTTTAAACTACAACTACTCAATCTCAATACCAAATGGGGACTACAAAAGAGTTTATGTGTTCATTTATGATATGTTTAGGGTCTTTACTTGTATTTTAAGATTAAAACTATGAATTTTTTTGTAGAACTTCATCTACTATATTAAAATAGATGGGAATATTTTTATTCTATAATTTGTGTAAATCCACCTAGAAATTATTAACAAAAAAATCACATTATTTTTTTAAATTTAAAATATAGAAAGAAATTTAAATAACTAATCAATTATATTCTTATCTTTGTATAGTTTCTTGACTATTGTTGATCACTAAACTCATAATTTTGATCAAACTATTTCACCCATATAACATAAAATGACCAATTTGTCTAAAATATGTGCATTGTCCCATAAGTTTGAACTTTAAACAATTAATGGAAATTTAATTAATTAATTAATTAATTTTCTTATTTATTTTAAGGGAAATTATCATCGGTATACCCTAAAATGTCACTGGTATCAAACGTATTACAATACTTTTCAATTGTATCACTCGTATATCCTAAATTGACAAAAGAGTTATGCCGTCCACCTTTCCGTTTACTACCGTTAAGAACTTAACGAAATTTGAGCAAAATGACTATTTTACCCTTTTAACTTAAAAAGACAAATTTGCCCTGAAAGTGAAGCAATTGAAAATGTAACCATTGGGAGCCAATAACTGTTACAGTTTTGGCTTCATAATGACCTAAAACACAACAACAAAAATAGCTTGCAACATTCAACCAATTTGCAACAAGAAATCAGCCAACATTCAACCAATTTGCAACAAAAAATCAGCCACTACACACTTGATAATCTCTTTAAATTTAACCAATTTGCTACTCTTTTCCAACTAAAAACCAGAAGGACATTAACAAATCATTGATCCATCACATGCCAAGCAATCACATGCCAAGCAATTCATATGAAAATGGCCTCCAGTGAAGCATCAAGTTCTGCTGATAGTGGACATACCAGATATGATAAAGTAAAATGCCAACCAAAATACTGCAAGTGTGGCGTGCAAGCAGTGGCTATGGTGTCAACTACATTGCAAAACCATAATGCAATGTTTTGGTCATGTAGGTGGAAGCATTGTGGAGCGAGGCATTGTAGATTTTGGGAATGGTTCACTGTTGAATCTCTCATATATTCTAGTACTAATGGCGCAATGCCAGGGTAAAACTTGAAGCTGAATGATGATTTGGTTAAGATAAAGAAAAGGCTAAAAAGCATCGAAGGAAAGCTTAAATGGATCCTAATTGTGCTAGTGTGTATATTTGTAATTGTCCTTATGAGAAAGTAATGTAACACACAAAGTTTGTATTCAAGAAATATTCAATAGTCATAATTATCAACTAAAATATTAATCTAATCATAACATATCCAAAATATGCAGATAGAAACATATCTCCTTCAAATATGTATTCCAAAAACCAATTCGATAGCTTAGCTCATGCAAGAGCATAATTAAGTTAAGTTGATATCACATAACTAGCATAACCGTTAAGGAAATTGAAGTTGATAGATTGTTTCCAACAAAATATTGCAAAATGAGCATCAAACTCATTACAAAGTACCTGTGATAGTGGATGCTTGTGATGGATTCTGTGATTGGCTGACTTAGGATAGGTTGACATGTGAAGTCTTTCCTATATTACAGAAAAGAAAATAAATTAAGTTCCTTATATGCAATTATGAAATATGAGCAAAAAGAAACGAAATTCAACCTCTTTTTTGCTTGTTCTAGCAACTCCAATAGTATTTATGCTTTTTCTTTTCATCGATCCAGCATTGGAGCTTTTACTTCGATCATTTGGTGCATGGTCTCTCCTCGCTGTATTTCTCATTCTGGTTGGCTTTGATGGCTGGCTTAAAGGATTTACTAACTGGCCTGAAGAATTTCCAATCGACAGTTGAAAAAACGTAACTTCTGTGTTAGATGACAATATAAACAATAAACATAAATGAATAAAACTAATGGACTAAATAGATACCTGAGAATTAGTGCTTGTATTTTGCTTGGCCTTGCAACCGATGGTCTCAATGGATAAGATCTTACATTATGGTTCGAGCCACCACAAACGGAGCAATTGATAAAGAATCTCCTGCTGCGTTTTTTAGGTTCAATGGCTGCTCTCTTCCTACATTTCTTTGGCCTTCCAATCTTTTTCCGCACAATTGGGGGATCAATTAAGGGTCTATCACCACGCTCCCATGTCCGCTCATCGGGAATTGGACTAAACATAACTGAATATGTATTAATGTAGGCTTGCTTGATAAAGCAAAATGGAATATACTCCTCAATTTCATGCCTTGCATAGCCTATGGCAGCCATAGCATGACAGCAAGGTAAGCCAGCAATTTCCCAATACCCACAATCGCACGTCTTGTCCTCCAATTTCACTATAAACCTCATAGCTGGATAATAAGATTTATCCATGACTTGAAAATTCAAGTCTCCCGAGGGTTGCACAATCATTTTTTCTCCTTTCTTGAAAGTTTGATCCAACTCTTTGTAAATCCTAGGAGCAATAGTTTTTTGCCAAGTATTTCCCTCATTTATTCTCTTTGTACATCTTTTCATCAGTTTGCATCTAATTTCCTCAAGTATTGACAAAGCAGGCCTGTCTCTATAAGGCAGAATCCAACTGTTGAAGCAGTCGGAGGCATTGTTATCAGTCCTTTCTACCTTACAGTTTATGTCGTATGTATGCATAGACCAAGTGTATCCTTGCAACTCTCTTTCTAACTAATTATATGCTGCTAACTATTCCTCTTTGATATGTGCCATTGCCTCCTCATAATCATGCTTGTTACTACTTTTTGCTGCCTTCCAAAAAAGAGTCCGCAAGTTGGCACCAGCATGTTCTTTCGCAAAATTAGCATACACATGCCTACAACATGCCCTATGATAGGCAGTAGGCCATATGTTTGAAATTGCATTCAACAACCCCTTTTGCCTATCACTAATAAATGTTACCTGCCTTCCATAATCTAAGTAGCTATGCAAATGATCAAGAAACCAAGTCCATGTTTCTGTGTTCTCAATCTCGCATACACACAATGCCAATGGAACTATCCCTTTATTAGCATCTGAAGCAACAACAGCCAACAAAACTCCACCATATTTTCCCTTTAGGTGACACCCATCGATTCCAATGAACGGTCTGCAGCCATTCAGAAAAGCATTTCTTTGTGCTGGAAATGCAACAAAAAAATTTTGAAATAGACATTTCTCAAGAACAGTAACTGCATCACATAACACTTTGCAAATGGCTCCTAGCTCAGCTTGATGAATAGTGCAGCGTACTGAAACAACTTCTCATAGCCCTTCGAATGGTCACTACATACTAGAATCCTTGCTTTTTCTCTAGCCCTATACATTGTGAGCTTCTCAATCTTCAACCTTAATTTTTCTTGCATATAATTCTTGAGAAGAGATATCTTGACATTTGCATCAATAGGAACATGTTCCTTTATCATTTCAGCAACCCATGTTGAAGTAACTTTCACAGATTTCTTGGTAAGCTTGCACTCATGCTTCTTCTGATATCCCCGCAGCCAAAAATCATTCCTATCATTCAGTCTTGCACCTTTAACAAACCATGGACAACCAACCTCCTTACAAGTTGCAAAATATCTCCGCGGTTCACTATATTTTGTGCTAATATTAAACCCTTTCCTAATCATAACCTCATGTAACACTTGTCTAAAGTGATTCACATCCCTAAACACATCACCTAATCTCAGCCTATGTATCCCATCAGCATCTAATTTATACTCATGTTTCTCTAAATATTTTGTAAACTTCACACTGCCGACATTGATGTCATCATTAAAAGAGTTCACAACCATTTCGACTGCCCTAGTGTCATAATCTAGTAAACCATCTCTACCTCCATCGCTATCACTCTCGCATTGGCTGTCCTCACTGCCCTCACTATCATCAATGTCATCAACAGACACAATATCATTAACATGCATAGTAGGTATTGGTTGCACAACAGGTTCCTCACCATCACTGTCACTTATTTTGTCTGACCAATCTGATAATAGTTTGTCTTCATCAATTTCACCCTCATGAATAGTTGCAATAGCTTCGTGTCCATACCCCCTTTGCATATCATCGAATTCATCTCTGTTACTCCCCCCTTCTTAATCTGTATGGCTAACTTTTGGTGTACCTTGATCATTTAAGATATCTATAACTTCTGAATACAGGTGTACTCCTAAGTTAAACAACAATAATTGTATTAACGGAGCATTTGGATTTTGAGGGCATAAAACAAGCACGACTTCAACTTCAAATGTAGTAACACCCATCAAATTATGAAACCCAATTAAGCATTCCATCCCATATTAAGAATCTAAAACAATCTTGACTTTACTATCTGGGTTCATAACAGTTAATAAGATTTTACCAACTGTATTTAACCCATGTATAGTAGTGATCTTCAATGCCTTAGCCTTTATTCTATCAACAGACCAATCTTCAGGGTTAATCATACCGACATTATGTTTTTCTCCTTTGAAAGAAATCACTAGCTCCATTGTTGACATGTCTACTGTAATCCCAAAAATAACAGAATGTGCTTAAATATGGATCCTTTAAGCTTTACACACACAACATAGGAAATAAATATCATACAATATGCAAAAAACTAGACCCTTAATATGCAAATTGAAAAAAGCCCCAATTAGTTTTAACGAAATACATGTAATAGCCAACAGACCCTCAATATGCAAAAACCAGAACTGATATCATTTACCATCTAAATGCACTTCTATAAACCTAAAACATTGATCACATAAGAATATAAATAACCCAAAAAATAACCACTGCTTATTTCTTCGTTTTTAACATTGTAGGGTATGTAACAAAAATTAAATTCTCATAAATTCGGATAATTTCAAATTATTTCTTACATCTATTGACTAAATAAGAGATAAGAGATATATTGCATGAAATATATATATATATATATATATGAACATACCTAACAACTTGCTCGCTGGATTCGATCGAAATCAGCTTACTCTTCTGTCAAGTTCCAAATCAATCTCCACAGCTATCACTTAAACTTGTTTGATGGTCAAATATTGAGGGTTTTTAGTAGAAAAATGGCAGGCATGCATACAGTCTTGCACCGGTTGTTCATATGCATGCAAACTTTTCTCGGTGTGAATAAAGAATGGGGAGGATGGACCACTTCTGTCTGTTTGTCTTTGAGTTACAGTGAAACGATGTCGTTTCTCTGTAACTTTTTTTTAACCAAAATAAAAAACGACGTTGTTTTGTCTTTTTGTTTTTTTTTTCTTTTTAGTTACAGTGAAACGGCAGCATTTTCGGGGTATTAAAACGACGCTGTCTTTCTTTACAACACTCTTCTTTATTAAAAGACTATATTACCCCTATGACGTCAGCATGTCTTAACGGTAGTAAACGGAAAAGTGGACAACATAACTCTTTTGTCAATTTAGGGTATACGAGTTATATAAGGAAAAAGTGTTGTAGTACGTTTGATACCAGTGACATTTTAGGGTATACTGGTGATAATTTCTCTTGTTTTAAATAGTTATTGTTACTACTTTTCCGAATGGCATGTGTTTATGTAATTTGATGAGTAGAAATATGATATCCTATTAAAATACGATAATGTAATTGAAACCCTTATTTTTTATATTCAGCACAAAAAGGTACTTTATTTATTTATTTATTTATATCAAATAGGTTCTATGATGTTTGACCTGATGATTGAAGTGCTTTCCAAAATTTAAATATAGTTTATCTAATATTGTGGTACTGTTACTTTTAAATCATGGAGAAAAAATTATAATTGTAAAAATGATTTAATAACAATAATTTTTAAATATTTGATTAATTGAAAAAGTAATATTTTTTTTTTATCAAACAAATGTTACTTAAAAGTCGTATCTGCAAGTGTTTTATGACTTTTATCAAATAATCCTAGTACAAGATCATAAGGGTATTTCAGTAATTTAAAACGATGCACGGACCTATTTGCTGTAAATGATTAAGCTTTCTTTATTGGAGAACATGTTAAATTACAGGGACTGTAATGTTATTAATTAATATTTTATTAGGAAATTAAAGTGGAATCATGCGTGCAGTCCATACACAAAAAAAAAAAAAAATGACACTTCCTTTCTGGAATTCTCATAAACCCTTCAAAAGAATCAAAACCCTTAATTCGAGAATCTCCACTGATCACATAATTACTGGTAATCAAATCTTACTAATGCTCTTTTATTTTATTTCATTTTATTCTTTCTTAAAAATTTCATTTTTACGCAGGATTTAGAGGTCACTTCGCTTAGTTCATTATATGTGATCGCACACCACCCCCCCCCCCCCCCCCCCCCACAAAACAAAAAAAAAAGGATTGATCTTCATTTCTATATATACGAATTGAATCACCGGAATTTGGTAACTTGATTTCCTTTTCTGGGTTTTTTTTTCAATGTTATTGTTGTTAAAGTATTATCTGCTGATCAAGTTGTTAAACTGTTGATCAGGAGTAGAATAAGATGGCACAGCCATCAGTGATACTCGCGACAGCTAGTTATGATAAGACAATCAAATTTTGGGAGGCCAAAAGCGGTCGCTGCTACCGTACCATTCAATACCCTGATTCGGTTCGTCCTTCACTTAGTATGATTTTCTTCTGGTCTTTGTAGCATATTTCTCATGATTTTATGTCGTTTTGGTTCGTTAATCTTTTGTTTAAATTTGCGAGTTATTATGCATACTGGTCGCTAACTTATTGAGAAATGTATTGACCTTTATTAGTTTACATTGTCCATGCAATGTTTAGAAATAAAATATATAGATACATTTTGTTTAGGATGTCAACCTCGATTGTGTTAGTCCTGTCTGCGTAGATGTGTTAAACTTTGCAGCTCTTGTAAGCAGTGATTTTATGTTGTTTTATTATTGGTGAGTTAATGTGGGATGATTCAATGTTTAATATAATGTGTGCAGCAAGTTAATCGGCTAGAAATAACTCCAAATAAACACTACCTGGCTGCTGCTGGTAATCCACATATTCGCTTGTTTGATGTTAACTCAAGCAGCCCGCAGCCTGTGCGTATCTTCTTAATCTTTTGATGTAATTTTGTTTTCAAAATTGAATATGCCTTTTTTTTTTTTTTTCATTGTTTGATGTGAACCTTTTTTTAATCAAATGGCAGGTGATGAGCTATGATCAGCATACTAATAATGTTATGGCAGTGGGGTTTCAGTGTGATGGAAACTGGATGTATTCAGGTTCCGAGGATGGAACGGTAAAGATTTGGGATTTAAGGTAAACTTTTTAACCTTATCCAGGAAGTCATGATGTATCTCTTGTTGCCTTAATCATTACATTCCAGTTTTGGAAATTCTTTAGGCATTCTTATTTGAAGTGAAATACAGGGCCCCAGTTTGTCAAATGGAATACGAAAGTCGTGCTGCTGTTAACACTGTTGTATTGCACCCAAATCAGGTAAAGTATTATATTACCTTTCGGCCATGGGCATTTTCCATTGAATGTGTTGATTTCTATTAGCTGCTTGGAGGTTGTGGAGAAGTATAATTTTTTTGGGAAATGTAGATTCCTGACTAAGGAATAGAATTGGCTGATTTTAGTTTATACTTTCTTTAATCCTTTTCTGTTTCATCAGGCTTGCCTGCAATCTAACAGGACTTAGACTTTAGAATATTCTCATTTGCAATTTGGATTAATAGTTGGATTCATTAATTGACCTTGATAGTTATTGTGCTGAATTGCTTTCACAATTTAAGTGATGTTGTGGGAAATTAGAAATATCAGCTTCTATTAAATCCTTGACATCTTTGTTCTATATTATTGAGGAGATGTGTGAATTAAATGTTTGTTGAAGAATCTATTTTATATATATATCTACTTTCACAGATTGTTCATGTGCAATTAGCTGGTACATCCTTGCAGAGTCCTGGTTAGCCCCTTCGTATCTGATGGGGATTATCATTAAAAGAAATTTCACTTAGTAATGCTGTTCACTGCCATAGTTTGATGGTTTAACAGGAATTTTAGTTTGATGATTAAACAGTAATTTGATTTGTTAGCTTGAAAAAATTGACTAACAAGTACATTTTTGGTCTCTCTGATTGTTAAGTGATTCTCATTGAGATTTTTAAATGTTCTTTTATGTTTTAGATATTCTTTTCTTCTTCGAATATATTACTTAATAGGTTTCTTTACCACAGAGAGAGTGTTGAGACAGGGGCTAGAGATATATAGAATAGCAAGTTCTTAATCTCGAAGCATCGCTGATCCCTGTCTCTGTCTCTTTAAAAAATTCTATGCATTGAGATGTACAAAATTTCCTTTAATTTTTTCCATCCCAATCAAAGCTTGAAATATTTTTTTCATGTTGTGAAATAAGTCTCATGGACATATATTTCTTTCCTTTTCTTCTGTTTTTCACACTGCTCTTGGTTGTTTAATCTTGTCATAATTGTGTTTCTGTTGTTTTGCAGACTGAACTGATATCTGGCGACCAAAATGGGAATATTCGTGTGTGGGATTTGACAGCAAATTCTTGCAGTTGTGAACTGGTATTCTTTTCTCACTTCTGTTAGTTTTAGAATTATTAAGATCTTAAGTAAAACCTTTTTAGCATTTAGGAATTATTTTGCAAAAGGTAGATCATTATCTCTAGAAGGCTAGTTCTTAAGGATTTTCTGAGAATATCTGTAGGGGCTTCAATATGGATTGAGAGCATTTCTTTTTTATCATCAGGATATGACATAGCGAAAACAATGATTGAATATTCAGCTTATCCTATTATCGAACTCGGGGGCTTGCCTGATGCATTCATATTTGGTACTGTTGTTATGTATCTCGATTTACAGCAATATTTACTCCCATTGAGGAGAACCTTTTTGCCCAAATCCAAATAAAGAGGCTTCTTGGCTCTCACTCTTATCCAGAAAATGTCTTTAAAATTTCTAGCTTTTCATTTTCACTATATGTCCACTCTATATCCCTACTGTTGTAGCCTTGTAGGAATACTGTGATGTTGTACAATATTGTACTCTATCTCACTCTGGGAAATTATTTCTTTATTTATTTATTTTTTGGGGCAAAGTTCTTACTGTAATTTATGCTGTTAACTTAGGTGCCAGAGGTAGATACAGCTGTTAGGTCTTTAACAGTTATGTGGGACGGAAGCCTGGTAGTTGCTGCTAATAACCATGGAACATGTTATGTTTGGCGCTTGATGCGTGGGACTCAGGTAGCTTTTTTCATATGTTTACCATGTGATGTTACCCTGTTAATCAGATGCGACTCCTGGACATCACACATTTTTTTGTCCCTGGCAGACTATGACCAACTTCGAGCCACTTCATAAACTACAAGCACATAATGGATACATCCTGAAATGTCTCCTTTCTCCGGAGTTTTGTGAACCCCACAGGTTATTTCCTTGTTCTGCATCTATTCCTTTTTATCCTCCGTAGTAATCTGCTATGACAAGGTGTAATGTAATTAGTTTCTTTGTTGTATCTTCTAGATATCTAGCCACTGCATCTTCTGACCACACTGTCAAGATTTGGAATGTTGATGGTTTCACATTAGAAAAAACCTTGATAGGTATTTTCATTGTCATTGCTTTCCACTCAGATTACCTGTTGAGTTCCTGCTGACACAATCATAGAATTGATTTTTTTATTTTTGTTTCTCATGTTTTCCAGGACATCAACGATGGGTATGGGACTGTGTTTTCTCTGTAGATGGTGCCTTTCTCATAACAGGTACTTGGCTTCTGAAATATAATCTAAATGGAAAATTTTTTAACTTGAGTACAGACTTACTCATTTAAAGAAGGTTGCATCAGAATTAATACCAAGTAACTTGCCTATCTCATAACAGGTACTTGGCTATTGAAATATAATCTGAATGGAAAATTTTTTAACTTGAGTACAGACTTATACAGTTAAAGGAGATTGCATCAGAATTAGTACCAAGTAACTAAGGGTCTAGCCACAACCGAGCTAACAATTCTTTTCTAAAACTATTTGGGTTAGCACTCAAGTCTTACACTGTCCTCCGATATTACTTGTATAATACTTGAGGCATCATTACCTAGTGTTTTAAGTTTTCATTAAATCAAATGATTATCTGGTTTCACCCCTGTAAACCTGAGCTGAAAAAATAAAAATAGAGCACTGGGGTTGGATTTGGAGATTAATGATCCATCTTCACCCTGTTTTATGTTATATGTAGTTTTAATGAAATTCTCACTTCCATGCCATGCAGCCTCTTCTGATGCGACAGCAAGACTATGGTCTATGTCAACTGGTGAAGACATGAGAGTGTATCAAGGACACCACAAAGCAACCATTTGTTGTGCTCTCCATGACGGAGCTGAACCCTCTGCTTCTTGAACCTAGAATCTGACACCAGCTTGGATCAAGGGCACCACCATGCAAACATTTATCATCCTCTCCCTCATGCAGCTGAATCTGTACGACTTGAACCTAGATTCTGTTTTGGCTCTCTGGTGATTGAGTGCATAATAACAATTTGTGCTGAATATTTTATCCATAACTTAAAGATCTGGACCGATATTGTTTTTAGAATCTGGACTTCAAAATATTCACTTTTTCCACTGTAAATGTCATTTGTAGTTACAAATTTTAACGCAGATGCTAACAGGTTTCCATTACTGATGGTGTTTTATATTCTTTGGTGGACTGCAGTAATTAGCAGAAGCAAGCTCTCTAACGAGGCAAATTTATGCTAACCTAAACAAAATCACGATTAATACAAACATTCCCAGAAACCTTTGTAGCTCAAAAGTAGAGCCTGAAACAAAAAGGACGCTGGTGATACTGTGACAGCAACAAAATTATGGGTATAATGTAAAAGCTCAAAACTTTTTACTATAAATTTCCCTTCCGAGAATATTTGACACACACACGTAGGCCAAAACTTTTTACATTATAAATTAGAAAGCTCATCTTGACTATATATTTGCGAGTACATTAAACCTCCAATTTCTGCATCAAATCAAAAGATCCAGTGCCCATCTTTACTGGCAACCCTAGACATATCCGAGCAGATGGAGTGTCCAACTTGTCCACCTGCCCATAAGACGCTGCTTCAACAATGAACTTGGATGCTGTCTCAAAAGTCATTTTACTGAAAGGTGATACTGATTCTGCTATGCCCCCAAGTCGGCTCATTGGACGATACCCACCCGAATGGGTCATAAAGTCAGCAATCAGAGATAAGTGTCTGGTATTGACAGATATTCCATAAGAACCAAACACATGCTTTATCTCCCTGATGATGGTTTCTCTGGCGGCTTCCACACCATATGTTTCTAGCATGGCTTGAATGTTGTTGGAATAAATGTACCTGACATCAATAAAATCTTGCAATCGCCAAAACGCATGAAAATCAACTCCTGTTGTATGCAGTGCCTGGACCTTTTCTTTTTCTTCAGGCTTAATATCTTCCCTCTTCTTGGGATCTTTTCCATAGTAAATCACCTGACTTTCTTTGCAGTTAGTCACTTGACACTGATCAATCTTTCCAGAGCTCTGGATGTAAACCTTCTTTGCCACATGCCGAGCAATCTACAATACAAAACGAAACTGACAACTTTAGATAAGGATCAGAAGAGTGTATATATGTATGAACATTCAAAATGCTAAACAACAAATGACCATTAAGGGAGAAGGCTTCCAGGATCTATTTTCGTCAACATCTCAATTTGAGTTTAATTTTATTTGAACAAAGGGAAGCTGAATACCAAGCATAAAATGTAAGAGAGAAGACACCTGCTAAATATTTATTGGAGAAAATAACTTCAAAACAGATCTTTGTCTCATTTATTATGACAACTGCATCTTAATTTGCACAAAGTGCAACAAAAGAGAATGCAGACTGTGATCAAAGCAGGAATGGTGCTTTACCTAAAGAGAGGCAGTAGCCTAGAAAACTAACAAATTCTGACTCTCTCAAAAAGCATTTAGTTTGCTTTGGGATAAGACAATTACAATGAAGTCTATAGAGAGGAAATGTGAGCATACCTGAGCCAGTAAGATATTAGGTTCATTAATAAATTTGAAATGAGCCTCAAAGTGCATCCCCCTTGCTGCCACATAGATTGCTCTATCCGTGTCCTTCTTAACTAATTTTGCTCTGGCCTTCTTCCGTTTGGTTTTTGACTTGGACTTTTTCTTGCTTGACTTTGGTGTAAAGGGTTTTAGATTTTCAGAGGCTTGATCCTGGCTAGTCTCAATCTCATTTGTTGCCCGACCATCTTCAATCTCAGTTTCTGCCTGATCATCATCAATCTCACTCTCAGCCTGATCAATTTCGCTCCCGAATCCAGCCGCTGAAACCCCATCATTCATTTCCTCTTCAGAACCATCCTCATAGTCCTTCTCATCTGTAGCTCGCTGTTTTTGCTTGTGCGCGTCCATACCAAGATCCTCAGCCTCTTCACCATCTGCATCATCTGCATCATCATCGTCTCCCCTACATTGTGAAACATTGCCTGAACCTTCTTGATCCGTCTCATTTGAAGCCTTTTGTGTTAACCCTGATGCAACATTTTTTATGCCGTTAATCTTGGAGAGCAAAAGCAAATGATTCTGTATAGTATCCTCCAACTCCCTGACGAATACAACCTCTAATATTTCCTCCCAGTCTTCCAAAGTGATATCAGTGTATGTAGGATAGTTTTTAGGTTTGTAAAGCTCCATTGTAAGCACATAAACACTACAAGCCTGGCCATCATGAGAAGTAAACGCTCTTACTTTTACACTAATTTTCTTCACTATATCTGCAACTGTGATTTTCTTTAACTTGTCAGCAAGACGCTTGGCATCATCCCTGCACAAAGAAAATATGGTAAAGTGCGAGTGTAAGATTGGTAAATAAGAAATATTTTACTTCAATTTTTTTTTTAAAAAAAACACCTCCTACTCTAGAAAAAAATAGAAAGAAGAATCAAGAGTGTCGGAATCAAACTGTAAGCAACTCACTCTGTTTTCCCCACTAGCAAGGGGCATGTAATAACTGGAGTCTTAATATCCTTTGAAGCAATGGTCAGGATTTCTTGTAGCCGTGGAATTCCAAGGGTGACATTCATTTCACCTCGCCCAGCAAGATGAAATGTATTCAATCTGACAATTGATAGCGATGATCAAATAAGTTTAAGAAAAATAACAAGTCTATTTAAACAGACTTTAGTGAATGCTTAAAAGGATTGAAGTATGCAATGCTCAAAAGAATTATACTATGTTTCAGTGTACAAGGCATTCTATTTAGTCCCTGATAATGCCCTTGAATGCTTATTGCCTATTCACTTCTAGTTGAACGTTGGAAAGGTCAAAAATAAAAAAGTCCGAAAAATTAAACGTAACTTAATTCATATAGTGCCACCAACAAGCATGACCTTCATAGACACTGTGCAATGAGTAAAAACACCCACGGAATGCTATCTTTTAACTGCATGTGCACAGACTTTATTAGTAGCCACGATTATCTTGTCCAGCTCCAATTATAATTGTTGACAGGAATGACACTGAATTGTCAACGAAATTGAGCTCAGTCCTCAACGACCCTTCATGTTTGAATGCTCAATCTCCAAAACCAAAAAGTCAAATTATAACTACTCATTCTAAAGTCAATTTCTAGTGCATCAACTGATTCATGGTTTATCAATGAAATGAACCTCAAAGTAAATGCCATAGTTACCTCTGTTGAAAGAGCAAATCTGAAGAATATATGTATATTGAAATTGAAATATGTTCGTTCTTTTCATTGAATAAATTATGTCAAAAGAGCAATCCACTATTTGAAAACTACATAAAGCCAATAGCTATATCAAAAGCTCCTAGACAAATAAAGTTTGTTAGCACTGTGTTAACAAAACTTCGAACAATTAAAACTATTACCCAACAAATAATATCATCCAAAAACTGGAAGTAAATTCTGGTAAACATGAAGGTCAACAAATTGAGTTCGCTGTGAACTAGTGAAGAACATTGATCATCTTAGGTCTACAAAATTTGCGAGCAACAATTAATTATCACCCTAATGGCAAATGAACTTACAATCATGATTTCAAAAAAATTTGCAAATTCACTTACAATTTGAAGAGATATATACTAAAATATCAAGCAGCATCCATTGAGAAAAAAAATGAAAGGAAAAAGAAGCATCTTACGTCATCTGGGTTGAAGGTTCTCCCACAGACTGAGCAGCAAGCAGGCCAACTGGTTCTCCTGGCTGAGCAAGACTTAATACAAACTTGTGCTTCACTAATTTCAAGAAGTCTTGTTTTGCCATCTCATTTGAGAGGAATTTATCTGCGAACTTCTCAGCATTGTCCGTTAGTGCATCTGGCAATTCCATGATATAAGCATTGGATGCATCAAGCTGTCCACTGCATTTTTTGTAAATCATCTCTTGATTCTGGAAAAAGAAGTATGAAAGAGGTATAAAAAGCTAGAAGTATGACACAAATCCTCACCCTACCCATTACAAAAGTCTGGGATCCCTTATCACAAAATTTATTTCTCCCTCTCCTTCTCTCTCTCTCTACACACACACACACACAGATGCATACATACATATACATACATACATACATATATATATATATAATATTTGGGGCTAAAAATCAACAACACTACTTACTGCTGCCAGTGCATCAAATTTTGAGATAAAGCTTGTTTGATGAACATCCACTCCATCTTCTCCATAGCAAAATTGAACAATAGAACCATCAGCATCACGGACACTATAATCATAACTGATTTTCAGGCATTCAAGATTTTTTATAAGGCATCTTTGAAGGTATCCACTGCGAGATGTTTTGACTGCTGTATCGACCAATCTATAAAATGGAAAGACCTTGTTAACGAAAGATGAAGGATAAAAATTTATGTGATTAATACACATCCATAAATCGTATCTTCCTATAAAATGCTTTCATTTGACATGAAATATACAGACCTAGGATACTATTGGTGAATGTACACCATGATATAAATTTAACATATAACTTCAGGCAAAAGATACAAAAGCCCACAGAAAGAAGTGAAGAAGGGCAAGAAAATGAAGATC
This sequence comes from Citrus trifoliata, assembly GCA_018350135.1. Taxonomy (NCBI): domain Eukaryota; kingdom Viridiplantae; phylum Streptophyta; class Magnoliopsida; order Sapindales; family Rutaceae; genus Citrus; species Citrus trifoliata. The sequence continues at coordinate 20,633,517 of CM031392.1, read as the reverse complement.
AATTTACCCTTCACGGCCGGCCATGCAATGGAAGTAATATTCTTGAGGGCGAAGACCAGTAAGGAATCGATCAATTATAAAGCCCCCGGCACGTGGGGCCCAATCCCATGGATGAAAACTGGGTAATGTCTTTCCAGAAACCATCCGTGGGACACGTTTGCCTTCTAGTTCTTGTTGACCCAAATGAGAAGATATTTGCTGGAAATTAACCTGATCAAAGCATGAGCAAATGATGAATGCTATTAATACCTTAGAATCAGACAATCGGGGAAGAGCCGCCCCAGGGAGGGGGGGTGGTGGAGGGGCCTGGTACTATATCTTTTCAGGTTTCAACTGGTTTACAAGAAAATTGTGACCCAGTCCAACCATCTGATATCCTATTGTTACAACAAGAATCATAAGGGCACCCTAAAAAATAAATAATAAACAGAGAGGCAAATTTCCTTAAAGTAACACCGGAAACATCTAGCTTCCATTAATCTCTACGATGCATGGCAAAGTAAAATTGGGGCTAATTAAATCCACTATACAGAATAAATACACTACACAGTTTCAATTGACAAAAATAGTGAAGTCTTGTACCAGTTAATGCTTTTAGAACTATCACCTGTTGCATTCTTATATAACATAGAATTGATCAGAAAAACTATCCCCCACAAAATTCCAAAAGACATGTTGTCTACTGTTCCTCCAGAATGCAAAGTGTGTTGTTAGATCTTTGTATGTAGACAAGTCAGTGTTTTAGCTTTGTTAATCTTTTTTTTTATTGATATTGATATGGAAGGCTAAAGTGTGAAGTTCAATTCATATCTTAGCATAATTGGCAGTGCATGGCAACTTCTATATGATTTATATGCTTCTGTAACTTTTCATCAAAGGCAGTAATATCAACACATTTTTTCATTAAATAGTGTTATCATGGTACATGACCATGCCAACAACAACCACTCCATGGATGTGATGAATTTCCAATAAAGTTGTATCAAGGAAAAAGTATGAAACATGTATATAAGTTATTCCACTGAATTGGACTAGCTGCTAAGGTGTGAACGAGAGAATGCAGGATATAACAAAGTACAAGCGGATGGTAAAATCAGACAGTAATCATTACTTTCTAGTACAAAATCAAAAACATTTGATACTCTAAGCATCATGAAAGTGCCTTTCTATCACAAAATAAAAATTTTTGATACTCTAGGCATCATGAAAGTGCAAAACTCACCTTGCTACCTTTAGCTCCAGATGTTGTCATAAGGGAGATCCAGTTCTTTCCAGTAGGTTTTAGTAATCCCTCAGACAACAACTCATTAATGACAGAAGAGCTTGTGTGCTTATTGAGTTGACTTGTCATCTTCATATCAAAGTATGCCACAGCGGCATCTCCACCACCACGCATAGCCTTCTCGATTTCTGATTTCAATTTTATAGGGTCTGCAAACCAAATAGATCAAAAGAGTACCATTCCATTAAAAGATGTACAAAATGAACAAGAAAAAGAGAAAAAAGGAAAATGAAGATAATGAAGATCAGATAAATACAAAACATACTGCAATTGTCAGATTAGGACAAGATGCTAAAAAGCAACAAGAATGAGGCCTTCTACCAAAAGAAATGAGAAAACAATTAGAACTCATCCATCTGGCAGCTTCTTCTTGCAAAACTTTTATTTTAATTGGCTAATTACTGAACGAAGTCAGTTTGACCAACTGGGAAAGCATAAGTTCCATCTGAAGTTCAATATTTTGCATGAGCTTCAACTCCAGGTAGAACTAATATAGATGATGTTCTTCAAAGACACATCCCAAATATATTTATCTCCTTCTCCGCATTATGTTTTGAAGAAATTTGAAAAGTCTTGATCATCTGTTCTTGTATTGTGTAACGCTGTTTTCTGTTTGTGCTATAAACTAATTCAGGCAGCGAAAATGGGTGGATGATTGTGGCTTCTTGCAGCTACTTTTTTCACAAAATAGCTTCATGCCTTTGACAAAGATGATATGGCTTAAGTTTCATGGAATTGCATAATGTTAGCTACTTTAGATGATTTGGCAAGAAAGAAATGCAAGGATCTTTTCCTGCTTTTCAAATAACTGATACATGAAAAAGCTTAGCAGTCCTTGACATATCCTATAAATTGGTCATGGACATGAACAGTTTTCTTGAAAAACATATTAAGCAAGTTACACCATTAATTGAATCAGCATATTGCTGGTCAAGTAAGCTGAACTAGCTGAATCGCATTTCTTATGTACAGGCCCTAAACCATTAAGTTTGGTTAACATACGTACTAGTTTGTTCAATCAATAAGATCTTTTTGGAGGCACAAGAGATTTGGAGTTCAAATGCTACTCACACTAGGGCCACCGGGGGGTGGGGGGGGGGGGTGTGGTACACTTACGCGCTACTTCAAAATTTAAAAGAAAGGAAGACCAACTTGTAAGATCTTTGTGATGTTGTGAGGTTTGGTTCAAATGCCTCTCGCTATATATATATATAACCCCTGGTTAACTAGAACGGCTCAAGACATCATAGATGATAATCTGTATCAACATCATATACAAAAAGCTTCAAAATAAAGATGCATTTACCAAGGGCATGCGGTAAACAATAAGAGCTGTCTAAAAATTTTAGAAAATTTATGATGCAGCAGGGAAATCGAAGCAGATTGATAGGATAAATAAATATTAGATATTGTTCTAGGACCAAACCAAGCCGATGCAATGAGGTTACGCTCTAATTGAAGCATGATTAAATCTCGTTCTAATCCAAACGACTCATGAGATTTTGATAACGCTTTACAGCGACATTAGATGATTCTCTAATCCAAATGACCATACAAAAGAGATTTTGATAATCCAAAGGAAATTGTAAAAGAGAGCTTTGTTTAATCAAAAGTTTACAATTATACTGGAAATAAAAGACTAAAACACATAATAAGACATGAATTAAAATAGAAAATATTAAAAATCTCTAAAACAATTAAAATCCCAAAATCTCCTAAAAGGTCCTACGGCAATTTACATCATTAACTACATCAAATTTAGTCAAGATAGCTGAACTTGGTTTGTTTCCCCTTTTTATTTTGGTTGAATGTCCTAAAAAGTAGGCTCAAGAACTTCTAGAAGATCTCCAGATAACTCTAATATTCGCACTTGCACCAAGCTGATTCAAATATTTCAATCCATTCCCCTCTTTTATCACTACCCTCAAAAACAACAGATACAAGATAATATTTGAACTGCTGCAGACAATATATGTTTCAAATGTTTTAAAAGAGAACATACCTATCTCAGCACCATCCTCAAGCTCAAGAGCTTCAAGATGAACTCTTTTGCCAATCTCTTCAGAACCGTGAAGATGATTCTTCCTTTCTCTCTCTTTATCTTTCAATATCAAAAGATCGTCCACTCCACACGTAAAGCCATGCATCTGAACCATGAACATGAATTAGAAGTTTGATGAAACAATCCCACTTTGCTACAAAATCATCATAACATCCAAGTCTATTTAAGCCAGCTAACCTGCAGAAAAACAGTAAATAAACGGCTCAATGCAGAAAGCAGAGTGCCTGCAGTATTGGAGCCATAGAGCTCCTGAACTGTATGAACCAAGCCATAGTCAGCAAACTGAGCCTTGTCAATTACACCCCGCACCAAATCATTTTTGTAGATCAAAAGCTTTTCTTCACTAAGCTCCTTTTCCTTTGATTTATTCTTTTCAGCCTCCTTTTCTTCACCAGGTTTACCTTCAACAACCTCTTTTTTTTTGCCTGATTTATCTTTGTGCAGCTTATTTGTTTTGCTCAATTTTCCTTTATCATTCTTCTTTCTATCACTCTGTTTATCTGCATTAAATCTCGTCTTAAAAAAGTCTTGTGGGAGTTTTCCACCTCTTTCAACAATAAATGGTGGGCGCCCCCTGGTAATATGATTCAGCACAGCAGTAATGACCTAGGAAGTCAGAAGTACATGAGAACACAAATAAAGCCATCAGTAATATATTACCAAATAAGAATGTTTAGTAAAAATGGAAACATTCAGAACATTTCTGAGCTCCAGCAACTTTACACATATTTTCAGAAACCAGGGGGAAAAAGATATTTTACTTCCAAAGTGTGTCAAGTACTGGCTTACAGAGAAAATCACTAAACACTGCTGCTTGAGAAATAAGCAACCAAACAGTTACAGAAGTTTAACATCCTAAGCTTCAGAAGCATCAAATATATACTTATGAAAGCTACTGAGCACTGATCAATATTTCCAGCTTTTGACTCATTTCAACAGTTTATCAAGCACTAACCTGCTTTCCTGTCCAAAGAGGCTCTGGCTTCCATATTGCAGGAAGAAGGGGCAACACCTCTTGTTCTGATCTTGAAATTAATACTCTCTGGCCTGGCTTGCCAGTGAAAGAACCTAGCCCACTACTGGAAACACCAGAACTATATAAAAGCTGACAGAACTCGTCACGGTTTAAGAAAGTATCCTTTTTTGTCAGAAGTGCTGCACTGACAATATGATCCTGGAGAATTTAAAAGAAAATAATGATAAATTATTGGCAACCGTTATGGTCGTATCGTGAAGAACTAGGGAACAAACAAAAATCAAGGTAGCAGTAAAGTATAATCATGATACAATACACTGAACCTGAATTAATGATCTAAGCGGATCACCATTGGAAGGTCTGACATACTGATTATTTGCATTAACAATATTGTAAGCTTCAGCGCGAGAAACTTCATCTTGCGGGAAGTGAACATTCATTTCATCACCATCAAAATCAGCATTATATGTGCTGGAATTAAAACAATTATTAAATTAGTAGGTCATATGCTAGAAAAGCTAGTTATCAGTTTGTGTGCGTAAACAATCAACCTGCAATTGGCATAGTGCATTCGAAGTGTCTTCTCCCCCTTGAGCACACGAACTACATGCGCCATTATGCTTGGTTTGTGAAGCGTAGGCTGCAAGCAAAAATTGTTATTAAGTTAGAACAGCATCAAGGAGGAGAGAGAGGTTTTCTTGGCTTTTTTTTTTTTTTTTGGTGGGGGGTTGTTGTTGGAGGTGATGCAAGGGGCAGGGGAGCACCTGCGTGGGTCAAATAGAGACATCTAATTCAAATTAACATGCATAGCGTACTTTATAAAATAAAAGATAGAGTGAAAAATAAAATACTAAATCCTAACATCCAAAAAAATTGCAAAAATACAAATTCTCAAATCCAATAAAATGCAAGTGATTAAGAAACAGCCTTGTACTTTCTCTATCAAATTCGTTAACCACAACTACCAAAGAGTACTGAAACACTTTCAAAGTTCATATGCGAATTCCAACTCATGTGGCACCAATACAAATTCACCATTTGGATGAGAAATGAAAAGACTTAGTAACTAATTATCATCTGACCCTAAGAGAAAATGGCACATCATCAGCTACATGAGTTGGGATCCCAACACTCACATGCAAGGCAGAATTTAACTAATACAAATGCCCTGTTGATCCAAAAACATACAAATAAATGTGTCAATCCAACATACAAATACAGTACCATTATTCAATTTAACATAAGAAGGATTTTGGGATTTGAAAACAAGACATCTCTGTAAAATAGACTTTACAATTTGAAGCCTAAGAGAAAGATAAAAAAAGATGTAAGGCCCTGCTTCAATCTAAAAAATTGCATTTAACTTTCACTTGAGAACTGAAATTACAATCTTTTATGAACAGTTAGGCAGTAGGCACACATATTTAGCACTTGATGGCTCTCCCAGCAATTACTATTATCTTGCCTAAGGAGGCCCAAGACTTGAATATATTAAACGTATCCAAAAAAGTATGAAGTTCAGATAGTCAGTTTAAGTTGTGAAATACCTGCCGATTGACAAGCACAACATCTCCATCCTGTAGGTGCCGATACACCATCTTGCCTTCAAATTCATTATCAGAATCCTTTCCAGGCTGCACAATTGCTCCTCTTGATGTATCTAGTTTTCTTGCTATGGAAATTCGCATTTTTTTGTTTGGCGGCAGTCTCATAGTGGACAACTTATCAAGATAGTGCGTAGCTCCAGGATGAATTTCAGCACCATTAATGATCGAATCCCTTAACTTTACGACATTCCAAGGAGTAACTCTCTGCAAGCATAAAAATTACAAAGCAACAAAGAAGCAGGAAATTACCAGAGTCAGATGTTTCAGTGCTCATGGTTATCGCACTCATTGAAAGTGCAATAAAATGAGATTGTAAGTTCCAAAACATCATGCAAAACATACACATGTTGACAATCAAGGTCAACAAAATCAACCACCAGTTATTTGAAAAGGGTTTTTGAAAAAAGGATCCTTTAGCTTGCTCTCCTCCCCGGCAAGAACAAAAACTAACAGATTCCTGACGCGTAGATTCTTAACTTCCTGGGCTACAACAATGTCAACCTAGGCAACATTCGTAATTGTGATATAACATAGAGGAAAAGAATGGATGTCAAAGCTGTGACTATTTAAATCTTCCAGACAAACTTTGAGGTCAAGAGCAAACATGTTTCAAGCTACAGACTCAGAAGACATATATGGAAGCATGAGGGAGACATTATGCACCATGTAGTGTCATATCAAATGGTAATAAGTGAAAATTAACTACAAACACATGCAATCAGGACAGAGCCTAAAAGAAACATGGATTCAAAGAAAGCTAACACTCTTGACCTCAAAAATTAAGTGAACCTCACACACCAACCAAACTAACATCTCATCTCAATATTTGTCTATCTTCATGAGTTTTTTTACAAATTAGGTAGCACCAACATGCAAAGAAGTATAAGGAATTTTCCTTCTTTTTTTTCTGCCTACAAATTCAGCCTCTTTGTTTCCACAAATTGTGACATATTAAAGCCCCCGGAGCAAATGTAATTATTAACTATTTGATCGAAAAGTTTCTTCCAAGTATATGTGTATGCAAAGGTAGTTAAATTTGCGTACACATCTCTAACAATGGTGATTAGAGATACTTCAATACTTTCCTCAAAATATACTGCCATAATAGAAAAACAAGTAGAAATAACACAGTTTATTTTGCAATCAAGAAGCATATACAACCCTTACCTCAGGATAGGTTAGCCTTAGTGCAAAATAAGGAGGAATTCCAATCTCATTCACAGCAAGATAGGGATCAGGCGAAATGACAGATCGACAAGCATAATTAACTCTCTTTCCCATCAACTTCTGACGGAACAATCCTTCCTTTTTCTCTAGCAACTGACAAATTCCCGAAGCCATATCTCTCTGACCTTAAACAACCAGTAATAACAAAGAGGTTACCGCTCAGCTGATAAGGTAAAAGTCTTTAATTTATAAACAAGAAAAATTTACCGAATCATTCAGTATAGCTCAGATACAACAGTATAGCTGTGCCTAGGATGATACACTATCACACAATGTTGAAATGACTGTACTATTTACACAAATACAATCAATGCAAGAAAACCAAAAATAGTTCTTTTATGTAATTGCTGGCATAATGAAAGAGTAATTATCAACTAATTTCCTAACTTATGGCAAACGAGCACACAACTACTTAAACTTTAAATTTTTTCATGCAACTACCTCACTTATTGAATAATGAAACAATGCTATTTTTACATCCACATCATTAGGCTTCGTTAAGGAATCTTAGTAGAATGACCGTAAGCATATCAAAATGTATGAAAATAAATTTTTAATATTTTATTTCTTTACAGTGATGAATTCGAATAATTATTTGAAATAATTTTTTTTATTAATTCACGATCAATTTATTTGAATTACTATAAATTAGGAAAAATTAATATATCTAATTATGTGTGTGTGTGTGTGTAGAATAATTGTATTCCAACAATGGATCCAATGATGACCGAACTAAAAGACATACAAACAAATATTTCACTGCAATGTTTTTTTTGTCCTTTAGCATATTGGAATTCGAGATTTTATATCTCTTAACTTGGTCCTCATTTTAGTAAAGTAAGGGATATGATTTTACAAAATTATTACTCAAAACTAAATGTGGTTTGTATAGAAGCTCATAGGTTTTACTCGTACTCAAAAGCTATTTTTGTTCTTTTAACATGATCGCTAGCATGTAAAAGATTGTAAACATTATTTCATACATTTTGATATGCCTGGAGTCATTTTAGTAAATCTACTAAGATTCTATAATGAAGCCTAACAAATTTGAATGGAAGAGTAGCTGTATGTCATTATTCAATAAGTTAGGTGGTCACGTGATAATAACTAAGTTCAAATACTTTCGCTGTAAGTTGGGTAGTTGGCTGATAATTACCCTTAAAGAAATTTCCTACAAGCAATTTATAGATCTCTAGTACAATACTGTCATGAAAAGTAATAAAAACCTAGAATAAATTAGTGTATTGTCAATCAGACAACCCCGCTTAGTCTAATATGCAATCTCAATCTTTAAGTCCATCAGCATATTATTGATTGGAAACTAAGTGCATCTACTGTCTACAAAATATTCTACAAGACAGGAGATGGAACTTTTCAATTGCAAAGTCATAGATGATTAAGAGAATGATAATATTTCTTAAGGTCTCGCAAAGTTGGTTGAAGAAAGGATTTTGCATGTTAAAGAAGCGATTGCTCATCTTTTTCTTTTTTCTTTTTATTTCTAACCATGTCTATTGACAGAAGAGGCTGATGTAATCTCAAAGTAAAATTTAACATGGGGAAATGCCATTATTTATCACAAAACATTGTCAAAAATACTCACTCTGTGGCTAATCATGTTCGATCCACAAAACAGAAAATATTAGAACAACTTTTATCACTCAGTCTAAACTAATTTTCATCTCCACATAGCCAAATCTCAATCCAAACATAGTAAAAAATACTCACTCTGTGGCTAATTATGTTTGATCCACAAAACAGAAATAATAAAACAGCTTTCATCACTCAATCGAAAATAATTTTATCTCCATATAGCCAAATCTCAACCAACATCAATGCTAACATCTACAACTACAAAGGTCTTATCAGACAAAAAGTTAGCTGATATTTGGAATCAATATGATTAAAACACTTACCAGCAGCATTTTTGCCATCAAAATGCACATTGACAGACTGCTGAAGATTCATCCATCGAGCAACAATTATCTTCGCATTATCTGGCTGGTTAACATAAGCATTTGCCAGATATATATTGGCCTGCAGCACCTTACTAAGCAAAACAGTTTGAGGATGCTCCATCACCTACAACAAGAATCAAACAACAATAGCAAATGAAGCTATTTAAAAAGTATCCCTGAAGAAAGAGCACAATGCCCAACAGTACAATGTAAAGAAAGGATAAAAGCTAATTGCATCTGACACAGTGATAACCAACCATATTGAGAAGCAACACCAACAAATATTGACATGCGAAGGAAGTCCCAACAAAATTTAAAGATGATGCTAATATAGAACAAAGGAGCCGCCATCAAGCATGAGTAATGATAATCTCGTCTTTTCAACTTTTAATTCTCAAAAGATTTATCCACCACAGGCTCTAAATAAGCACAACTTAAGATTTATCGCTTCTATATAGCTCTAAATTAAAGCAAGTATGATGGGTTATAAAAAAACCAGAAGTGAAGAAAGGGGCAAAAACATAAAAGCCCTTGCCATCAAAGTGAAAGAGAGTTTGTAAATGTATGATTAAGATGCCCCAACCAATTAAAACACAAATGATGGGTATAAAGATCATATGCAACATAATATGCATAACAAGGGGAATGGCATCCATACAGTTGCTTTAGAGCACAGACAAATTTCCTAAATTATATTGTTAAGGTACTAAATTCTGTACACAATTGACAAACTTGCATGAAAACAACCTCTTCTTCCTAAAATTACACAAACTCACTTTCTGCTCTTGCTGTCAAATTTTCTTTAACAAATTCACATAATCATTCATCAGCCTGATCTAGGGCACTGCCACTTTTAACATGCATGGACTTTGCCTAAGTCATAGACATGCTGCTTTAACCTAAGTAAGGTTGAGTAATTTATAAATAAGAGTCCTCCCTTTATAGAAAAATAACTAAGGGAACCTGTATATCCATCTGATGTTAAAGAGATTTGACAGTCTACAAGAAAACTGTGTGTGGAGTAACATCATGTTGCCATGTAACTGAAGACCATGCTAGATTAACCAGTAACTACTTGCATTGATTTGATCTAAATAGAGACACAATCAAAGCAAACAAAGAGAATGCAAGAAGAGGAAACACAGGATTGTGATATAGATTTGAATTATACAATCTCCTCTCTTGCAAGTCGAATAGTACTTACAGAATCACCTCCTTTCGATGGAAGGCGGAATTTTATCGGAGGTACCAGAACGGCCCCTAAGAAAAATATAGAGTGACCTGCTTTTTTTCCAAATCCTTGCTGCTGCATATCACTGATGAATGAGCAGAGTTCAAACTCATTTTCCCACAATGTCTCAATAATATCTTTAACCTACAAGAAACGTAAAATGGATTTCAAATTCATGCACAACTAAAATCAAAGTAGGCAATTATGACAGTCAGGAGGCTAATGGCAAGAAGGAACATACATCGGATGGCAACAAAGGTCCAGAAAATAGATCTTTTTGCTTTTTGAAACCAGAAGGCACTGCTCCCAAACCTTTCTGATGCCTTCTAGCGGCGGTATCTTGAGTTCCAGGGAAGGTGCCATTAAATGAATGAGTTTCAGGGGCATCAACATCACTAGAAGCTCCTAAATCCTTCTCTTCTTCTCCACCAGAAAATGTCTCCCCTAGGTTGCATCCTCTAATTAAATTTGCTCTAATATCAGCATGTGGCATACCATTCTGCAGCCATCAATTTGCACAGGAAAAAATATTGGTTACCAATGTCCAGAAAGCTTATAAGCAGGAAAGAGATAACAAATGATCAGTTAACACCACATAGACCATATGATTCTTGTAATATTCATAAGAAAGACAAAACACTTACTTTTGTTGACACAGACAAAAGGTACATAAGATTTCAGGCTAAAAGATACCATAAAAGCATAAAACAGCACTCACAATTCCCAATTTCTTAGAACAATACCAAGCATTACTGATATGAAAAGATATACCATGTGAATCCATCCAAAAGTTGGCTTGCTGATTCTTGGATTCTTTGCTTTACAGTTCCCACACTTTGTCGTCTCGATCTTCAAAAACTGAAGTAAAGCCAGCTTTGCCTCAGCAAACTGAAGAGAAGTCCATTCTTGAGGCTTTAAATTTCTAACATTGTCGTAATTTCCTCTTGGGGTAACCATAGAACACGAGGATTTATTGCTAACATCACTGTCCTCTGGATTTGAGGATTCACTAGGTAAGTCTAAGTCTAAACTTTTGGCAGCAATAATATCACCCTTTATGATGAGTTCCAATTTCCGCACACATTTCTCAACCTTAAACCAACATTTAGAGAGAGAAAAGAATATAGAAAGAAGGCGTTAGCAACAATATAAAGGGAAAGAAAAAGTACTCCGTTATTCACCTTTGAAGTGAAATTACCTCTCTCCTGCTCGCTTTAAAATGATGGCAAAAGAAGCAGATCCTCTTGAGAAGAGTGTAAAGAAGATTGAACAGCAAGGGATTATAAACCGGAACGACAAGATCGATATGACCAAAATGACCTGGACAAAGAAACTGACGTTGGCTGCAGGTTTTGCAACTGCATTAAAAAAGAAGAATAATCTGCATCAAACAAATTTACAAAGTATCACTCATAAAAATATTAACCACTATCTCAGAAAAAATATATGTATACTTCAAAATTATCAAGAAATGAATTCAGAGATGGTTTTGAACATTAGTTGCCAAGTAAAATTGAGTTTTTACCAAAAAATTAAGTAGAGGCACAACACTCACAAACATAAGCTTAGTTCAAAACAATACAATCAATTTGTAGGAAAATTCAGATTATTTTAAAGACAAGTACAAGTAAATCAAGCAGAGTGGGATACTGTGCAATTGAAGAGGAAACTTACGATGAAGTCTCATCTAGAGGACCTAATATTGGATCATACAATCCTCCGGGCAAGGGTCTACTGACTCGGTCTAGCAATAGAGGTTCCGTAAGCTTAAGAAAACTTTGCTTTCGAACTTCTTCATCTGTTAAGAAACTGAACCAAACCGCCTTCACAGACTCGGTCGTAACCTGTAACAAAGCTCGTATTCAAGACAAATAATACACTAAAAACTGAATTCAAAATTCAACTGACTAAAAAGAAAATAAATAAATAAATAAATTTCAAAATCAATTAAATTAACTTAAAACAAACGAATTTCAACATTTACTACTCAGCAACTTGAGCTTCATAAAAACATAAGCATTAATTTTATAAATTTCATGTGAAGATAAAGAATGCGAAGCGCCAAAAAGAAAAAAAAAACGAAAACCAAAGCAATGCAAGAAAGGGAGAGACCTCTGTCGTTTGATTCATGTTGACGGGAGCTAGGGTGACCAGCGGTGATGTTAGTTGAACAGAAAGACAGAGAAATGATCGGCGGCAGAAACGGCGACGTTAAAGAGCGGAGTGGAGTAGGGTAGAGGAGACAGTTCGAGGTTTAAGAGAGGTTTGTGGCGTGGGCGCCCTTTCAACTTTAAACCGGGGCCAACGAGGAAGGGTTTAACTGTCCGGTTGGTCGAATGATAGAGCATTATATAGGTCTTTCCTTTTTTTGAAATGTCGATATTACCCTTCTTAGGCATTCTCGACGTACGAAATCATCTTTCATTAAGACACAGCCGGTTGACTTGAAAAAAACATTGAAGCTTGATTACAAGGGTTTTAGTTTTCAGTCTAGCAATTCATCTGCGCATTTCTGAAAATTGGAATGTATTTGATTTCGGATGAGCTTGTCGCTAGTGGTACACAAGCAGGTTGTTTTACCAAGCATTTTTTTGAATGTATAACCCCAATTCTTTGTATAAATAAAATTAAGAATATTATCATTTTACTATTAAAGTTTTACTGACATATTATGTCAGTACCAAAATTTATTAAAAAATATATTTTACTATTAAAATTTTGCGTCGTTATCAATTTAATACTATTTCATTAACAACGTTAAAATTTTACTTATATTATAAGGATATCAAATACATTTCTAACTGTAAGAGTAAAATTGTTTGTTAATTAGATAGATAAATTATCATTTTACTACTAAGTTTTTAGGGAAATTATCATTTTACTACCGAATTTTTAAGAAAATTATCATTTTACTATCAAACTTTTGGAGGTAAAATCGATTTTTAACTTAATTTCAGTTAAATATTAATTTTTTCTTAACGGAATGGTAGTGAATTGATAACTGCGCAAAACTCTGATAGTAAAATATACTTTTGGATAAATTTTGATACTGATATGATATGTCAGTAAAATTTTAATAGTAAAATGATAATTTCTCGTAAAATTAAAATAAAAAGAATGGAGTTTAAAAAAAATCAGAATTGGGTACGAGGTGCATACAGTTCACTGGCCCAACCCAATTATTAAACTGGGCTACAAGCCCGGATGGCGGTTGCACAAAATCGTTATCGTCCGAAAGCTCTAACCCAATTATCAAATCCAGAAACTGAAAAAAAAAGGGTGAAAAAAGGGGGGAAAAAAACATTCGACTGCAACAGAAGTAGTGTGACTTCTGTCAGACCATCTAAGAGCTACCATCAAAGCTTGGTACAGTAACAATAACTCAACAGGGTTTGGGCTAGTACGTAACAAAAGAAAATTGACAAAAAGCCGTTTTGAGCGCTAGCTCTTTCCTTCTTTAGTTTCCTTCGTTAGTTAGCCAATGCAAAGTGTTTTGTCTTCGACGGAAAAGCGTTCTAAATTCTAATTGTACCAATGTGTTTATTTGAATATCATCATACGTTTATGCAATCAAATGTACCAATTTATTTTCTTTTCTAAGATTTATCCTGTGAGTCCCTATCCGTAAAACTTTTGACTCGTGCTTAATTCTTGCCATTAGTCCAAAAAAAAATTACACCATATGCTGTAATAATGTATTGTTATTATGTTACTACATCATATGGTGTAATAACTTTTTCATTTAAACCAATTTATATCTATATCTATATATATATATATATAAAGTTGGGACTTGAGAAGGTGATGTGGTATCACCATTTCTCATTTTTGTATATTATCTATTATCTAATAAATAGAAAAATTTTCTTTTAAAATTGACTTTTCATCTTCTCATAATTAATTTGATTGTTATTATACAATAACAAATAACAATTATGTAAATATTTTAATGAGTCATATTCTTTATAATTAACATCCAAGAGGGAGTGTTATGAATTTATTAAAATAAATGTATATGTTCATAACATATATTTCTTATTCTCTCAACTATCTCCCATTAGCAACATTTAGCTTCCCTATAACTCCCACTATCTCACAAGAAATTATGATCCATAATTTTTTATTTATTTCATGGAGTGATTATGTACTATAAAAAGAGAGCTCATCTTTTTATTTTGTACACACACAATTAGAATAAATAAAATCACTTTATAATATATTCTCTCATTTTATTCTTTATCTTGCGTTTCTTCTTTATTTGTATTGCTAACTAATAGCTTTTTTTTGTTTTTTATAAGGCTGCCTCATCTTAAAAAAAAATCAATTCATATTTTTTTTATCAGTTTCATCAAGTGTAAAGTAAAAAAAAAAGGATAATACTATTTTTTTTCAAAGCCGCGTGAAACGCGGTTCTATTTTCTAGTATATATATAAAGTTGGAACTTGAGGAGGTGATGTGGTATCACCATTTTTTATCTTTGTATATTTTGTATTATCTAATAAATAGAGAAATTTTCTTTTAGATTTGGTTTTTCATATTCTCATAATTAATTTGATTGTTATTACACAATAACAATTATGTAAAGATTTTAATGAGGCATATTCTTTGTAATTAACATCCAAATGGGAGTGTTATGAATTTATTAAAATAAATGTAGATGTTCATAATATATATCTTTTAGTCTCTCCACTATCTCCCATTAGCAACCTTTACCTTCCCTATAATTCTCACTATCTCACAAGAAATTATGATCCATAATTTTTCATTAATTTCATGGAGTGATTATGTAACTATAAAAAGAGAGTTCATCTTTTTGTTTTGTACACACACAATTAGAATGAATAAAATCACTGTATAATACATTATCTCATTTTATTTTTTATCTTGTATTGCTTCTTTATTTGTGTTGCTAGCTAATAATTTTTTTTTTTTATAAGGCTGTCTCATCTTAAAAAAAATCAATTCATATTTTTTATCAGTTTCATCAAGTGTAAAGTAAGAAAAAATGATAATACTAATTTTTTTTTCAAAGCCGCGAAGCACGGTTCTATTTTTTAGTATATATATAAAGTTATGACCTGAGGAGGTGATGTGGTATCACCATTTCTCATCTTTATATATTCTCCATTATATAATAAATATATATTTTTTTTTAGATTTGGCTTTTCATCTTCTCATAATTAATTTGATTGTTATTACACAATAACAATTATATAAAGATTTTAATGAGGCATATTTTTTGTAATGAATATCCAAGGGGAAGTGTTATGAATTTATTAAAATAAATGTAGATGTTCATAACATATATCTCTTAGTCTCCCCACTATCTCCCATTAGCAACATTTAGCTTCCCTATAACTCCCACTATCTCATAGTAATCATGATCCATAATTTTCATTAATTTCATGGAGTGATTATGTACATTAAAAGAAGAGCTCATCTTTTTGTTACGCATTGGAATAAATAAAATCACTGTATATATTCTCTCATTTTATTCTTTATCTTGCGTTGCTTCTTATTTGTATGCTGGCTAAATGTCTTTTTTAATTTTTTATAAGGCTGCCTCATCTTAAAAAAAATCAATTCATATTTTTTATCAGTTTTATCAAGTGTAAAGTAAGAAAAAAAGATAATACTAAATTCTTTTTTCAAAGCCGCGTGAAGCGCTGTTCTATTTTCTAGTTATATATAAACGAGGAATCTCATACTCTATCAAAATAAGAGATCTCTTAAAAGACAATAAAAATAAGCACTCTAATATATTATAAAATTAAATATATTGTATTAAAATGTGAATTTTTCTTGTTTCTAATTTATCTTTTATTTTAATAAAATAAAAGATTTCTTATTAAATAATAACTATATATACAGTTATATATGTAGATAGGTGTCAATGAAGAATCCCACACTTTAGTTAAAGTGAGAATTTCCAATTAGAGACATTATTTCATAAAATTTGCATAGGGTAAAAATCTGCATGTGATGGGTGCTATCATATGCAAATTGCACATTTTAACATGAAAAAATGTTAAATTTTTTTTGTTTTGTTAAATTTAAAAATTATTAGTAATAATAATTAGTTATATTTTTTCAACTTCGGGATTATTTTAAAAATATATAATTAAAGGATAATTTTGGTTTGAAATATTATAAAATCATATTCTTAAAAAATTAGAATTTTAAAAGCTACTTTTGTAAACTTTCAGAAGTTAGTACATAAACAAATTATTTGATCATCACATTTTCAAATAATTTATTTTTGAAAATGTTTATCAAACACATTTTGGGTATTAGATTGTCAAATAATCATTTATTTGAAATGCCTGTTGTAATTACAAGTGGATCAAAAATGGATATAGATAGGTATCTCTTTCGCTAATTTATGCCAGAAGGCTAGGCGTTCAAAACTCATAATAAGCTTAATCCAAGTAATATTAATACACTTTTGATTGTACAATATATATATATGTAACTCATAAAAATAGAAGTAAAACTGTAAAAGGCAATGAAGTTTGATTAGACAATATATGAAGCTTAAGGTATGACATAAATATTAGCAGACTTTTGACGCTATAATACCCAACCAGTTGACTGAACGTCTCAATCTGTTAATTTATGTACTAATGTCCGCGTATACGATCCTCATTCTCTATTTTGAGTTTCCAACGTATCGATGATATTCAACATTCCAAGAATGACAAAATCTACATTTAGCATCATTAAAAATTCTTGAACAAACTGAAGTCCATTTGCAAGACAGCAAAGTCGCCCAACGAAAGCAGCATCTTAGAATTTCAATACTCCGGTGGATTACATATGGTCAGAAGACAACTAAAAGTATCATGAGGTGAGCACTGCTAGAACAGCCAGTTTTAAATACAGTCTATACAAAATTACCCTGATTAACCAGCAAATAATGAATTGATGTGCTTTACAAACTGCGTCACACCGGTGTCAAAGCCATAGCTAGACATGAATTTGAAACAGAAATGCACGACTAAGTTACTCGAAGTAGATCGCGTAACCTACATGTATCATAAGTTCGCCAAAATATAGTTGTCTATGAGTTTCCTCTTGCACCAAAAACTTGAGTATCAAGCACTGATTTACCGTTGTTTGTCTTGTGTGGTCTGCTCTGGCTCTCCGCTATTCTTGGGCTTTGATGGGGTGACCTTGGCAGGGGTAGAACGCTCTGACTGGGAAAAGCGAATTAAGATCTGCATCAGAACAGTGACAATACCCAAGCCAAATGCCGAAAATGCAATGCCCTTCCATGAGGATAAAAGTGAAGACCACTGCAGAAACTTCAGAACCCCAAATATTACCAGAGATGCCCAGGAGATAACAACCTGTTTGCAATAGAATATAATAATTATTTCCAGTCAATTTCCAACCTAGCTAGGAATAAACTCGCATCAGAAATTGCCTTCGTTTATGAGATTAGTAGCTGACCAGAAGTGATTTTTTTGGCCGGGGAATTTCCTGCAACTCTTGGTCACTAAATGTGTCTTCTCCATTATGTTTGTCCAAAAGTGCATCCTACGTGCAAAAAAATCAGGGAGACTGAAAATAAAGCGTACCAAACCAAGCAGATGATAAGATTTAGGCACACGAAGCAAGAGTATAGAGGCTGTGTAGAATAAATTGAACAAGCAAGCATCAAGGAGTATTCAACTGCATCAAGTATACATCAGTTACGCCATTTGGTTCATTAGACAATTAAAGAAAACATGGAATAGCAGAACCTACACAAACACTGCCATCCCAGAGGGGATCTGGACTATTTCTATAATACTCACCTTGGCCACGAACATATCTCTACACCATTGTGCAACAGCATCATCCGTTTCAGGCAATTCCTTCATCAAATGCCTTTTGAGGTGCACGTGCATCTGCAGCAGATAAACAGGGCATTAGCTTCACTAAAGTGAAAAACCAATATAATTGCATATGATTTACAATGACTAACTATTTCAAATTTTTGAGTTACTGATAAGCAAGAAATTAAGCATAGAGAAATTCTGAATGACTTTCTATTATGCCCCGCAGCACCACACCCAAAAAAAAAAAACAAAAAACAAAGAAAGAACCATTTAAAGTCTAATCGAATTCATTCAGACCAACTAATCCACTTCAAAAGTTTTAATCAGTTACAATAACTTTGATGGATTAATTGATCTGCAGAAAAGAAACCACCTTATGGCTTCAGCTAACAAATAGGATGTTATTTTCTCTCTTTACAATACCAATAACCCAATCCTCTGACCCATCAGTATTTTCAATGCAATATCAAAATGAATTGCATAGACATAGGAGAGGATAGAGCTTTGGTAAAACTCTCTGTTTTTTTAACCCAATAACATCCCTATGCCAACAACAATAAACTCGAAAGTAATCTATCTCTTGTCATCGGGTATTCAACTTGTTCAACCTGTACCCAATATTCTTTCTAATACTCTAATCCTTGATTGAATGACTCAAGAAACACTTAAGCCATCATATGACCACGAACAATAGCCGACAAACTTCAACTTCAACCAATCAACATTCACTTCACTGGGAAGTTTATGCAAAATAACAATGCATTAGACCCCTAAAACTGCCACCATTTCTCAATTCTCATCAGAAGTGAAATTGGTGACTACATTTTATGCCCCATAAAAAATAAGCCATTTGCATGAGAATAAGATCTATTATCATAGGCATGTTGCCAAGTATCCCTAAAAGATCTGTTATTGTAGGCATGATGTCGTGTACCGCTAAAAGATGAGAAGAAACAGGAATAACAATCTACACATGAAAGAATCCAGTGATGTGCCTTTTAAAGCACATGGGGAGATAAAAACCCACGATCATAAGTGACCAAGTAAAATGCTTATTAAACCAATGGGTAAAATCAGTAGCTTAGTCATGTGCAATATGAAATCATGTGAAACAGCTTAAATTTCAAAGGCAGAACCATAAGAAATCTCAAAGAAATATGTGATATGCATTACAATGTTACTTCTCGATCTCAAATAGCTTACCACAGAAGACTGGCCCTTGAAGAGTCTGATCATTGTAGGTGCAGGTGAACTTTTGGGAATGGCTACTGTTACATCATAAATGGCTGGGACAAATGAGCGCATATGACTCACTGCTGAAACAAATCCCTGAAAACCACACATATTAGATTAAAATTTCATCATGCAATAATTAGATACTTAGGATGAATGCCATGCAAATACAGCAGCAAGGTCGAGGACTGACAAGAGTTCCATCTTACAAGAAGCAACAACGATTGACAATTAACTAAAATACTCACTCCATTTAACCAATTTTTTTTTAAGATAGATGAAGAAGAATATTAAATGAAAAAGAAGAAAATAAAATCCTGGTTAGACAATTCAGAATTTGGCCTTTTTGTGTGTTGGACACAATATGAGGTTGTTCTGTGAGCAAAAATGTAGGTGAATATCCATATAAATAGAAGTTCAGAATTTAATCTGTGAAACTAGGCAACTGCTTCTGTAAGGACAGAAATGGTATAAATTGAACGCATCATTGCAAAATTCAAACGAATCACACAGAACTTTTTACCCAATAACAGTAAAACTTGCAAGTTATCTTCTGCCAAGTAACAAGACATCTTTTTGGAGATAAAGCAACAAAGAAAATAATTTCAGCAGTAAAAGGTGTCTGTGCATTCTTGTTCTTTGAAGTAGCATTTCAAAATTCAATTTGGAAACAAATCAATAACATCAAAATATTGAAACTCAGTGGATATGGAAGACCCTATTAAAAGTACAGGTTTAATCCACCATACAGCCACCTTCAACATCTTAATCACATGTTAAAAACAGCAAAATTACAGCCTTTAATTTTCCACAGTAGTAGTACTCAAAATTTGTGGCACTAAATTCCAAAAAACACTCCTGAAGGGGCCGATCACAATTTAAATATTTTATCACCCTTTTTAGTGAACATTTTTTTTTTTTGGGTAATGATTAATCAGCATCAACTGATAATTTATAAATGCTTCCGACAAGCAATAGTATTACAAGTTACTGATACTACTTTCTATATATTAGCTTAAAGAGTATATTATAAAAGCCAACGACCTCTTAGAGATTATAGCTTCCCCTTCAACAAAATAAAAGTACTCCCAGGGAAATCAATCCAGAAATTGCTTAGGATTTACCACAGCTCATGTATAGTAAATCATAGAGTTCAAATAGGATGCATCATAATATAGGGAAGACATAATGGACTACCGTTTTGACCTTGGCCTAAATAGTTCTAATATTAGAGAAAATTGTCCAATCTCATCATTGTCATCAAAGAGAAAGACAAAAATATCAGAATCACAAAATCAATTCCACAGTACTCATATATAGCATGGATGATCTCTGTTAACAAGACTTTTAGTCTTGAACCAGTTGGAAGGCAGCAAACTTTTCAATAATCAATTTCAGGCAAGACAATTGAAATGTATAATTTTTATATTCACAATACTTCTAGGTCAATAATCTGGGAAAATTATCCCTCACAATTTAGCAACAAAATACAATTCAGACGGATTGCACAATAGCACAAACACTGTAATGCCAAATAGAGGACTATGATTTAACAGAATATTTTATTTCAATTTTGCTGTCTACTGGAATATGGAGAAAGTAGCCAGAAAATATATTCAAAGATAATAAAAAAGAGGCGAGATCAACCTTAGTACGAGGAATTAAAACATTTCTAGGAATAGGCAATCCTGTTGAAGCAGCATATTCCTGAGCTGCTAAAAGCTTAGCCTGTGTAAATCGAGTTCCTTCTACAAAGAGAGCTAACCAAAAGGGTTGAGGATAGTCTCTTAGACGTTGGAGACCTGACTGCAGAAATAGTACCACAAGATTCAAAGGAAGGAAATAGTGGAGGTCCAAAACTAGACACACTTATAAGATAGATAAAAAAAGTGTGTTTGGGGGGGGGGGGGGCAGTATGGAAAATAATATGCAACCATAAATCTGTGGCAAACTTACTGAAAAGCATACCTTTAATGTGCTCTCATCCTTTGCCCAGTTTCTTTCCAGAAAGAGATACTCAGAAAACCACATTGACCAACCTATGACCTGCACGTATAACATGAAATACATGTTATATTATTATACATCCTATAAAAACACTCAGGAATACAAAAAAGGTAAAAGAAAGAAAAAAAAAAAAAGAAGGGCATAAGTGAAAACGTTTGGCTAAATGACATGTAACCAGGGACGGGATAATAGAATTATAAGACAACTAAGCAAAATATACCCAGATTTTCATCATTTCACATGTCATGGAGAAGAAGATTCAACACATAGGTTTGACGAACAAGTACTAATTGCCAAGGCAAAACAATATTTGCCGCTTCATTTTCCAGTTAAGCGGGATGGTATTCACGTGTAGTAAAAAAGCAATAACACTTTGACAAAATATTTACATTCTGTCTTACTTCCAGGACAAAACAATGAATACGTTTGAAAGTGCTTCTCCTTCCATTTAAAAAGTATAGTGACTTGAAAATTGAATAGTATGTAGAGGCCTTGTACCACAAGTCTAGAACCGAATCTACCAAAAGAGATTTTCAACTTAAAGATTCTATTCCAGTCCATAATTTTTAGAATGCCATTAGGTTAGAGAATGAAACACAAGAAAATCCAACCAACTCTTAATCTGTGTCAGATGAGAACATACCGGAAGAAATTTTGATGATTTCTTCATAACGGCCAATGTGCTACCAAGACAACCTGACCGCTGCCATAAGTAAAATTAACAAGAGCTCAGCACAGTAACCTTGTAACACATTATGAGATCAAATGTTTGTCCATGCATCAGCATGTGAAAAATGTTGCATGTGGGTGTACACACAAGAACAACATTGCAACAGATAAATTATGTACCTGAGCCAAAACCCACCCAACAAGCCAGTCAATGTCACTTTTGTGATTGGAAACAACAAGTGCATGTTCTTTACCTGGGATATTTAATAATTCCAACATAAGCTAATAAATAAGTTATTTAGTACAACTTTACATTGCACTTGGTAAACACAAATACAACATGTATTGTCAATGTAAACTTTAGCCTTACCCATTAATCGATACGTTTCACGGTCTACAAAAAGTTTGATCTGCAGCCAGAAGCATAGAATCAGAAACTAATTTCTAGAGGACATGTAAGCTAGCCTTGCAAGGTAACAATTCCATTTATATGTTATAAAAGGTGTAATCGAATACCGACTCGTCAAACTATCAATGTCTTGGATCAAGAAGGATGAAAGCTTTAAAAATAAGGCTGAAGTATGCCCATATTCTTTTTCTTCTTCATCCTCCCCCTTTTGCTAAGAAAGTTTGCCAATCCTTGTGTAATCAAGATTTCCCAAGAAATCTTGCAGGATTATTACTAATACCAACATAAACTAATATCTGCCATCAGCCATGCCAACCATTCTATCGCATAGTTTTCTCTTCACAATGGCAAGAATGCAACAGACTAATAAAAGAACACAATAGAAAAATTCTCCCTGCTTATAACCAGGTGGTTGCTCAGACATTCAATCATTTATAAATGCTAACTAGGTAAAGAGTGAAAGTGGAAGTTATGTGATCTAGAAGATGCAATGCAGAAAACGAAATACAAAGTTCACAATTGACAGACATTGATCATTGTATAACAAAATGAACCCAAAAAAAAAATCTGAAAAGCATATGAATAAATTGTTACTATGATATGGGAATTAGTTAGCACCTTAACTCCAGCCCACCAATCAACAATCCATACAAGTTCCAGCCACAACAATTCCGCTACCCATCTATTGATTCTCCTGTATGTGTTCTTCGATAGAGGGCGAATAGTCACAAAGCAAACTGCCTGAAACAAGTTGAGTTCACCAATCCAATAAGTTGGTTCATAACAATCATAACCCCAAAATGAGAAAATATTGTAAATGAATTCATGAAAAGGCCATAAGCCTTCACATCCATGGAGACAGAAATCATTTAATAACAATAATGTAGAACTAAAATTCAGCTTAATCACTACAAAATTTAGAGAAATTATGTTAGAAGCGAAATAGGAAATCCTAGGATAATTGAGTTCAATTAACTAGCAGTATAATTATAATAAGCATCTCAATTTGGCCCCACATAACAAAACCACTAAGCTCCAAAAATTTTCTATCACCGCATTTTCTAAAGAAACAAACAAAAGTCACACAGTTTATAATAGAACAAATCTCTAAGCCTATCAAATAAATAACTAAATCTCTTAACAAATTGTAGGGAAATGCTTAATAAAATCAAATCTGTAATGAATAACAAGATAAATAAAAAATTAACTTTAAAAAATAAAATTCGATCAGTATGTTTATTTCAAAAAAAAAAAAAACACTACCTGAATGAGATTAACAACGAGGCCGGAAATGAAGAAGAGAAGGCCCAATGGGACGATGACAGCTGCCGCTGCTATCGCCATGGCCTCTGCTAATCTTTTCGGTTTTTTTTTTCTTTTTTTGTTTTTTGATTCTGATTTGTGGAGAGAGAATGAGGGTTCGCTTTGCAAAACAAGAAGAGATTATAATAAATCTGAGATTTTAAATAAGACGCTGAAATTGAAATTAATTGATGAAATAATTTATTATCGCTATTTTTGTAATATTTATAATAAATCTGGGGAGATAGAGGTCATGAAGAAGACGGTGTTTGAGCTTTAAAGGCGAGTTTCCCATTTCGAGAAATGGATTTCGGATTTAGTCTCTCGTTTTGCAGAGCAGCCATCATTTATTAGATGGCAGCGGGTCGGGTCAGATCAGATCTGGTTTTTACTAAAGATATTTTTCATATTAACGTCTAGACCACCCCCAAATTTTTATTTTAATTAATAATTGCGGCCCACCGTTTTGGAAATGTACATCTAAATCCCTTCCCAATTCCCATTTGGTGAATTTTGTCTATTTTGAATTTGGATGGAGATAAAAGCTCAAACCAAAATTAATGTATATGCTACAATGAGTTATATCTATACAAATAGATAAAATTTATTAACAGAATTAGCTGTTGATGTCTTTTTCTAACTAGTAAGGTCTAGCTATTTATTGAGATAAATCTTAAGAGTTTAAATGTTATTACACTTTTTTTTCCTAATATATTAAATGTTATTACACTTTTTTTCCTAATATAATCTTTATATATTAATGAGATTGAAAGAACTAAGACTAAAGTTTTCTTCAAGAGCTTAACCAAGTAATTTTTAAACAGTTTTGTTCAACTAACTACCCAAGTTTAAATCTTAAAAGATATAAGGAGTTAAAAAAATTATTATTTTTCATTCTGAATTAAACTGAAAATTATTTTTTTAAATAATATCTTCTAACTTAAGTTATGTGATATTTAATATGTAAATAAATGAAAATTGTCTAGTAAATTATTGTAACTTTTATAAAATTCTATTGTCCGCACATAGATGTTACATTGTTTAGAACGAAATCTTAGGATAGGTTTTGTAATGAGTGACATCACTCTTGAAGCTCAAACCAAATTTTATACCCTTATCAAATTTGTTTTTTTATATTATGGGACATTATATAGTAATATCATTGTGTAATTTTTTTAAAATTATATTAGGAAGTGGTTGTTAGAAAGGCAATTCACATGGCTCATAAATGCGTTAAGTGCGAGTTTGTTATTATTATCAGCATGAGATGACATACAACGAGGATTAATTCAAATAATAAACTACTAATAAAATGAGTTAAGATGACAGTAGTGTTTTTTTTCCCCCTAAAATTCGAATGGGAAAAATGTCATAACAAAAAAAAATGGATAAATAAAAAAATTATAAAACACGCTCATCTAAAATCTTATCAGATTTAAAATTCTCATTTACAATTTTAAAAAAATGATAGTTGAATATGCATTCAACAAAGAAAATAGATAAATAAGAAATACAAGAATAATTTATATGGTAGGAAATAATTATATTTCATAGGGGTATTACTGAGAAAATATTAAAGTTCATTCAGATATTTCGCTATTAAGATAAAAATCAAAATATTTAACTTTTTTTATTCAAACATAAACATCTTACAATATATTAAAAAAAAGATTAAAAAACTTTAAATATTTAAAAATAATTAAAATTCATACTTTAAGTATAAAAAAACAAATAACCCTAATTGTGTCGCAATAAAATAATAATATCTCCTTTTGGGAAAAAATAAACTTGAACTTTAGTTTGATTGGGTTGTCAAAGCAACCTCAACCTCTTACCTCTGTGGCAAAACCCCAAAGATCAGAATCGAATAAGAAGAACAACAGACAAAAATAATAATAAAATAAAATATATTAGAATAAATAAATAAATACGCAATTGCATGGCCAGCTCAAAATTGGACAGGTATTGTTTGTTGGGAATTTGAACGAGCGAGCGAACAACAACGAAGATAAAAATTACATTATTACTATTGTGTGACGACACTATGATACCCCTATTTGGCGTGAAGCCACGTGTACAAAGTACAAGAAGCAGTTAGTGGAATTGGCGTGCTTCCGTGTTGGTTTCGACAAAAATTGTTGTCATTTTCATTATCAGATTTTCGTGCCTTGAGTTGGAAGTTGGATTGGTCGTTGGTGACCGCGACAGCATTAGATTAATCAATAGATTAACAAAATTATAGAAATTATGTTACTAATCCATATCAATAGAAATGATGTGGGGACATAAATTTTCAGCTTATGGTGAATGACGCTACAAGTTGTTGTTTAATTAATTCACAACTCTAGTAATATTATTTACACAAAAGTAATAGGTTTGCATTGGATGCTTCAGGTATTTAATTTGTGAGGATCAAAATAAAAGATATAAAAATACCAAATTTATTATATTAAAAGATAAAACATTATGTATCTTTATCCAAGAGAAAATTTAGAATATATCATAGACATTATGTTAGTCATATAATAAATTAATAATGTTGTGATATATACGTATTTATTTTTAAAAAATTATAATACAAATGGTGGTTATATTAAATTCAATTACATATGTCATGCATGTATTAATTTATTATAATATATCACAGGCATTCTAGAATTTCTTATGAAGATAGACAGATAATATAATTGTGTTAATTTATTCATAAGGGTAGTGAATTAGCTTGACTTTGTAAAAGATAAACAAATAAAAAATAAGTTTAAAATAAGGATAGATGTGCAAATAGCACCATATATATATAAAATTTTCCAATTCAAGATTTTAGCGTGTGGAAAAGTCTAGAAAAAATTGATAAATTATATAATTTCATAATATTTTAAAACTGTTAATTTTTAAAAATTTTCTAAACTTTTCGACACTTTAAAATTTCTGAACAAAAAACTATTACACACACGGTGTTATCCACAGTGCATTAATATCTAGTAAGCTGGTTATAACTAGAAGCAATTCACCTGCTTCGACTACAAATTTAATTGTTTATTGTATGTGTTGTGTGCAGTGTGCACTCTTTTGTATGCGGAATTTTTATGAGTTGGCCAACCATTTTTTCGGCACTTAGTTAAGATGGTTGTGGAAGAAGGTAACGGATGGTGGATATTATTATTATTATATTTGGCAATTAATTTCTAGCCGTCTCCAACGGCCTTGTTCACTCCAAAGTCAATTGAAATCACATCATGTTCCATTGAAATGGCAAATCAATGGGTCAATATGTGGTATCTTTTGTATTTTTCAAGAAAAAAAAATACATTTTAAACTCTACTACATGGATTGAGTAAATTTCGGGCACAACAAAGTTATCCTAAAATAAAATATTTTATGGTTATTCAACAACTGAAATGAAAAAATTACATGTCAAAGGGCCATTTGGGCTTGTAGCCAAAGAGTTATACTCATCCCTTTAACATAAGTTGAAATAATGAGTTCGCGTCTATGTTCATTACTTTTGGCCAATACTAAATTTACTTTTGAAAATTAGTGAGAGTAGATTTTTGAGTTAAATATTTAGCAAACGTCTAGATTATACTACATGTGTCTAACATCACAAAAATCACTTTGTTATTTGTTACTACCTTTGCATTAGTTAAGGTATGTTAAAAATATTTGTACGTTTAAGGATGATTTTAATTACTTTTTTTTATATATTTAATAGATATCACATCAATCTACTGATCGATATTTATAATCAAAATGTGTAGATCAACTCGATTATGATATCATGAGCGCGAGTCAAGCTACAATGGTTTGTAATTACTAATTATTGAAATTGATTAAACCCCCAATTGTGTTTCAATAAACAAATCTTCCCTATCAAAAGTTTAAAACCTCTTCTACTATTAAGAAACTGTTAACTTTCTTTTGTCTCTTTATTATTTAATCCTTTATTTGGTAGACCCATCGCTGATCAATAAAAATTTATAGAGACAAAATAATAAAAGACACAAAAAAATCAGGATTAGCTTGCAATTTGTGAAACACGTAGATCTTAATATTTATGGTAATCTTTATTTTACATACATATAAGATATATCACTCTCATATAAATAAAATATATAAAGAGTTCACGTATTATTTATGTGAGAAAAATATATTTTAATGCATGTAAGGTTGGTGGATCTTAATATTTGTATCTCTAGTCTAATTACGGCTCATCGTGCATGGACTGGCAACAAATCACGCCGCCTTGCGGTTTTGACTTTTGTTCCAAAGCATGCACGAACCACGAGGTGCGCGCGCACACACACGTAAATCGCCTGAAAAACGTTTATTAGGGATGCGATTTAACTTTGAATGACGATATTAAAATAAAGTGAGAAAAAAAAAACAATTGATTAATTCGATGAAATGCCAACAAGCCAAAAAAAAAAAAAAAGATGACATACGTATATATAAGCCAAGGAGTCGAAGGAATCTCTTTATCTAGTTATATATAATATCGAAGCATTCTCATTTCTTTCAACACATGTGAAAATTTTTGTCAAGACTTAAAAGCTGTAGTAATTAAGGCATCTTTCACGTTTTAATTAGCAATTAATTAGCATTCCATTTCCAAGATGGTTTGTGTGGTGAGCATGAGTGGTCATTATTTCAGTCCACCTCATTTAGGTATTGTTGGGATTAATAAGGATTTTGTGTTCACTTTTCTGTGAATTATTCAGCTTTTGCATGCACTTCCCAACAAAAATATTCCTTGAAACTTCCGTATCTTAATTCAGGCTTTGCTTCATTTTATTCCAAAAGAAGATCCTACTCATCTTATGTAAATATTTTTACTCAATTTTGTCACTTGATACGATTTAAGCTGGTTTAATATTACTTACTAACTTAAAAAACAAAACATATTAGTTACTAACTTACGATGAGATTGCATATTAGGTACTTTTTTGTGCTTTACATACAAATCAAACTTATTATTATGGTTAATATTCACAGTTCAATATTTCGTCAATCTCATCATCCATTTGGTCAGTCTGGAGAAGGACCAAATCAACCAAACAAATCATGGACCATTTTTCAACATTTGAAAACACTATGGGTAGAAATAAGTTGTAAAATTTAATTCATTAAATTCAAATAATTCATTTTCACGTGCTAAAACATATATTTTTCCTTGTATAGCTAATATATATTTTAATATTGACATACTATTGAGGTAATTTTTAAACTTTAGAGGGTCTGTGTGTGTAAGAATTTTCCCACTATAGTAAAGGAGATCCATTGGTTTTGTATAGCTAATATTTGAAGTTATAAAAATAACACTATCATCTTGCTCTGGATTTTTGTTTTAATGTTAAATTAACTTCAACAAGAAACATGAGCTCACAAAAATTTATCTCCTAAACAAAGAGAATTAAGGTTTGTAAATATAAGATGAAGCTCAAAGAACATAGATGAGATAATAAATCCAATGATAATACTTCTATAGTCACCGTGCGAATGAACAAAAGAGTCATTCGCAGTATGCTTGGATCGCAATTATCAAGGCTATTTAATAAATAATTCAATTTGATTAATAAAAATAAAATTCTTATAGAGGGACGCATATAAGAAATTAAGGATGGGCACGGTCGGTTCAATTTTTTTATTGAATCCGGTTGAATTGAATTAAGTTATTCAAAAATTTAAACCGGACCAAACTCAATTTGGTTCGATTTTTTCTATTTAAATCATTTGTATTTGTCGTTTTTTTTTTTGGAGAAGGGGGTGTTTATAGATTAAACTGATTGATTTTTTTTTCAAATTTAAAATCGAACTGAAATTATCAATCCGGTTTAGTTCGGTTTTCAGATGCAATTCGTCGGGTATTTTGCCCACACCCATTACGAAACATATGTGTTATTGGGCTTTAATTATAAGTTGTTTCTATTGGGCTTCTATATCTCTTTGTCGCCCTCAGCTATTGCCACCCCTCATTATCTTTTTACACCCCTCAATTAATTTACAATCGTATCCCTCATGTGAAAGGCATATAATTTCTTCCCGTACCAAACCCACACTCTTCTACACCATAATTTATATATACATCAGTAGAATTCATTAACCTCTCTTTTCTATTGACATGAAAATTAATCTTCCATAATTGATTCAAAGCAATCTAAAATTTAAATAACTACTTTCTTGAACATAAACCACTTTAATCACAATTCAATAATATTCATAAAAGCCCATGAGCTTATTGTATCTCTTAGTTGGACATTCAAGATGGCCTATCACAAATCCACCGTGGATCATTCAACAAACCATAGTGAATAGACTTCATTTTTTAGAACAGTTCAAGAAAACCAATAAATCTAACAATATGAAACTAATCAGGCCTAAGTTTTTAGTACAGTGAAGAGTTCAAGAAAAACTTTTTAGAAAGGATTTGTTCCGGACGAGTGAATAAAAGTTATTTCTGTAAGTTTCGTAGGTGTCAAAAGAAATAACGAGATATTTTTAGTTGTTCATCCGGGTTTAGTTAGATAATGAAACCCATTGAGCGAATAAGATTAGAAATTATGTAGTTACCCGATCGTGCCAAAGGGATGGGCTATAAAAAATTAGAATATAATATAAATTCCAACCACATTATCTTTGGTCACGTTACATTATCTCTACATTATCAAAAATGCGCTAGAATTAATTATTTAACATTATCTTGGTCACAGCTTTGGAGGATAGTCGCTTGACTCGTGACTCTTCACCTCCCATGTAATTGAATTAGTAAACACTTAAATAAACATGGTTATTGATAAAGCGATACTATATTCTACTATCTAATATATGAATTCTATCTCAACTGAAACTAGAGGCGGCCAATGGACCAGGCCACACGAGGCACGGCACGACAAGAGCACGTTTTGGTAGAGCACGCGGTACAGGTACGACAGGAGCACGTGGGTTGGGCTGGTCTTAAAATTTTAGGCACATGGACCTTAAAAGTACGATATGATTAGAAATGAGACAAAGTATGGTATGCGAAAAAGCACGCAATAAGCACTGTTTCATTTTTTTTTTTTATTGAAAGTAAACTTAAAATTTTATGATTTTATAAATAACTTGAAATTGAATCTTTTAATATAATTTATTAGCTCAAGTTTTGTTAAATTTATTTAATTCTTAGTTTTTAAAAAATAATTGATTTATGTTTATAATTTATTAAATAAATAATTGATATCATGATTTTAATAAATACAATTATAAATATCATGATTTTATAAATATATATTAATATTATTATAAACTATGATATATGACTCTACGTAATTCCATGTTAACAATTAAGTTAACCCTTAAAAAATTATTATTGTTGTTGTTGTTAAGTACTAAAAAGTAATTCTAATACTATAGAGTCAATTTAGTAACTAATATTATATTCTCCTATTATTATTAAATATGGACTTGAGTTTTGAATTTTTGATTCTATTAAATTTGAATAAAGGTATATGGATCCGAAAAAAGTACATAGGCTTAAAAAAATAAGATAACAATTTGACATGTGCTCTTAAAAAAAAAAAAAGAAAAAAGTTTAGTGGGTTTTTTTTTAGGTACGGCACAGCACGAGTGGGCATGGCACATGTGTTGGGCCGGGCCTAAGTAAAAACAATTATGTACGGTACGACACAAAACACATAGTGGCATGACATGACATGACACGACACGAGCACACTGGGCTTCCTTTGATGGGCCAGGCCAGCATGACACAACTCATTGGTCATCTCTAACTGAAACTCAAATTGAGACTCCTTAATTAGATATAATAGTGCGTGATTAAATAATTATATAATAGAGATATGGTGAGAGTAAATTTGGATCTAATTTTGAGGTGAGTTGTGCTAATCTTTTATCATGCAACCATTTATAATAGTGTATAGCCAAGATTAAATTATCAAATATATTATTTCTTATCTAATAATTATTAATTACAATATTTAAAATACTTAGCTGACAAATGAATCAAAAAAATTTAGTGAAAGCTGTCTCATGAAAAACACTTCTCTTATAGATAAATAACAGGATAAATATTTGTTTAATTATTATATTTTGATTTAAATATATGTTTAATCCTTATAGTTTGAAAGATATCTTAAAACACACCTACTATTAAATATGAAACACTCTTACTTTTATTTTTCTTTGCCGTTACAATAATAATACTTTGCTACAATCTTGAAAGTATTAATTAATTTATCTATAAAAAAATTTAATTAACAAATTGACCAATAATTATCAATATAAAAGAATTAGTATTTTTGCGTACTAATCTTTTTGATAATTATTTATAAATTAATTAATAACAGTCAACTTAAAGTTATACTTAATACCTTAATGTCTAGCTAATAATTATCTTTAAAGTATTTAAGTTACCAAATTAACCCCAAACATAAAATAATAATAAAGAATTTACTTTAATTTTTTATTTTATTATTAATTTAATAGTAGGAGCATCTTGAGATTTTTTCAAATATAAATAATAAACAACCACTTAAAATCAAAATATAAGAATTAAATTAGGGAAGGCAATGGGGAGGGTAGGGGAGGGGACTGACACCCCGTACACATCCCCGATATTTTGCATATGTCTCCATCCCCTCCCCATCCCTATCAAAATTGCGTAAATGGATCCCAATTTCTTCTCTGAATAAGAAAAAGGGATCCCTGAGGGTTTTTTATCCCAAAAAATCTCAAATAACTAATACATTTTTAATTTTTAAATTTAATTTAATAAATTTAAATAAAAGTAAAGTTTGGATGTTATTTCTTTGGTTTTTGCTTTAGTTTTTATTTTATAAGACAAAAATTTAAAACAAAAATTTTGGGGTAAGACCTTTTGGATAAGGCCTAATTGAATAGTAATTCAAGACTACAATTTGTATAAATATTTTGACATGTGTTATTCTTTTCAACTGCAAAATTATAAAGACTTAAATGGCTTATCTAATTTTTTATTCTTTTTAATCTTTTAATAGAAGATCTGCTGCTCTAGACTATAATTCCAAAACCAAAATCACACTCTCTTATAAGTAAATTTATTATTTTATAAGATTAATATAAAAGTAAGTTGGTTTTAATTTCTTTTTATTTTTTAGTGAATACCTAACGACACATAATTATATATCACTTTCATTTTATTTTTGTATATGATGCTAGCTAATTATCTAAAAAGTCTGAATTTGGAATTAGAAAAGGAGATGCATGAGAAATAAAGTCTATATGCTTCTTGTGGAAATTTTCTTAATTTAAAGATAGTTAATTTATTAACTTTCTTTATCGTACACTAGATAGTGAATGAAAATTTCATGTTATAAAAAATTTATATTTGATAAGTTTCATTTCAAGTTTCATATCATTTTCACTGTTCAATTTAAAATTTTGATTTGACCTTCAACCTAATCAACTTAACCAGATGATATAAGGTTTGGGTAGAATTGCGTTAAATAAGTTTATTTAGTAAAGTTGGATGGATTTTATCTCAACTCATTAAAAGGTAGACCATGTTAGAATTTCACTAACCCTATCAAACCCAACTTATGCCCACCCTTATATTATTCTATCTAAATCATAAAATGCCAATAATCCAACTCTTTAACCATTTTCACATTGGATTTAAGTTGAGCCAATTGACCTAAACTACATAACTTAAATTCCAACTAAATGTGAAATAAGACAAAAAATTTCTAAACCACACATATGACTCGTAAATTGAAGGTAAAGCAGGGTAAATTAGCGTTAGAGTGGTAAATTGGCCTACAAAATTAAAAAAAATAGGAAAAAATAAAACTTGTAAATTGACATTAAGTATGAAGTGAAATAAAAGATTTGCAATTCACACTTGTAAATAGTAAAAAAAGGGAAAATGAGTAAATTAAAGTTGGAATGGTAAATTAGAAGAAAAAATTGCAAACAAAATAAAAACTTAAAAGAATCACATTAATCTTGTAAATTAACATTAAGTGTGAGATAAAACAAACAATTTGTAAACCACACGTAAGACTAATAAATTGATGGAAAAAAAGAGTAAATTGTAAGAAGAACTTGCAAACAAAACAAAAATTTAGAAAAATGAGGTAGAACTTGTAAATTGACACTAAGTGTAAAATGAAAAAAAATATGTAAACCACACATAAAACTAGTAAATTGATAGAAAAAATGGTAAATTAATGATGGAGTTGTAAATTATAAGAAAAAAGTGTACAGAAAATAAAATCTTGAAAAAATGACTTAAAATTTATAAATTAACATTAAGTGTAAAATGAAACAAAAAATGTGTAAACCACACATAAAACCAGTAAATTGATGAAAAACGGGTAAATTAATGATGGAGTTGTAAATTAGAAGAAAAAAGTATAAACAAACCAAAAACTTGAAAAAATGACTTAGAACTTGTAAATTAACATTAAGTGTAAAATGAAACAAACAATGTGTAAATCACACATAAAACTAGTAAATTAATGAAAAATGGATAAATTAATGATGGAGTTGTAATTTGCAAGAAAAACTTGTAAACAAAACAAAAACTTATAAAAATGACATAGAACTTGTAAATTGATATTAAGTGTGAAATAAAATAAAAAATTTATAAATCACAAATAAAACTAGTAAATTGATGGAAAAAAAATGGTAAATTAATGATGAACTTGTAAATTAAACAGTAAAGAAAATAAAAACTTGGAAAAATAACTTAAAACTTGTAAATTGACATTAAATCTAAAATAAAAAAATATGTAAACCACACATAAAAGTAGTAAATTGATGGAAGAAAGAGTAAAATAATGATGGAGTTGTAAATTAGAAGAAAAAAGTGTAAAGAAAACAAAAACTTGAAAAAATGACTTAAAACTTGTAAATTGACATTAAGTGTAAAATAAAATAAAAAATGTGTAAAACACATATAAAACTAGTAAATTAATGGAAAATATGGTAAATTAATAATGGAGTTGCAAATTAGAGGAAAAAAGTGTAAACAAAACAAAAACTTTAGAAAAATAATTTAAAACTTATAAATTGACATTAAGTGTAAAATGAAACAAAAAATGAGCAAACCACACATAAAAGTTGTAAATTGATGAAAAAGTGGTAAATTGATGGTGAACTTGTAAATTATAAGAAAAAAGTGTAAAAAAAATAAAAACTTGGAAAAATAACTTAAAACTTGTAAATTAACATTAAGTGTAAAATAAAACAAAAAATGTGTAAATCACACATAAAATTAGTAAATTGATGAAAATATGGTAAATTAATGATGGAGTTGTAAATTACAATAAGAAATTATAATCAAAACAAAAATTTGAAAAAATGATATAGAACTTGTAAATTTACATTAAGTGTGAAATGAAACTAAAAATGTATAAATCACATATAAAACTAGTAAATTGATGGGAAAATAGATAAATTAATGTTGGAGTTGTAAGTTGCAAAAAGAACTTGTAAACGAAACAAAAATTTAGAAAATTGATATAGAGCTTGTAAATTGTACATTAAGTGTGAAATGTAAAAAAAAATATGTAAATCACACATAAAACTAGTAAATTGATGGAAAAATGGATAAATTAATGTTGCAGTTGTAAATTGTAAGAAGAACATGTAAATAAAACAAAAACTTAGAAAATGACATAGAACTTATAAATTGACATTAAGTGTGAAATGAAACAAAATCTTGTAAACCACACATAAAACTAGTATATTAATGGAAAAAAAAGGGTTAATTAATGATGGAGTTGTAATTTACAAGAAGAACTTGTAAATAAAACAAAAACTTATAAAAATAACATAGAACTTGTAAATTGACATTAAGTGTGAAATGAAGCAAAAAATGTGCAAATCACACATAAAATTAGTAAATTGATGGAAAAATAGGTAAATTAATGTTGGAGTTGTAAATTACAAGAAGAACTTGTAAAAAAAATAAAAACTTAGAAAAATGAGATAGAACTTGTAAATTGACAGTAAGTGTGAAATGAAACAAAAACTTTGTAAACTACACATAAAATTAGTAAATTAATGGAAAAAATAGTAAATAATGATGGAGTTGTAATTTGCAAGAAGAACTTGTAAACAAAACAAAAACTTATAAACATGACATAAAACTTGTAAATTGACATTAAGTATGAAATGAAACAAAAAAATGTGTAAATGATACATAATACTAGTAAATTGATGGAAAAATGGGTAAATTAATGATGGAGTTGTAATTTGCAATAAGAACTTGTAAACAAAACAAAAATTTAGAAAAATGACATAGAACTTGTAAATTGACATTAAGTGTAAAAAAACAAAAAATGTATAAATTACATATAAAACTAGTAAATTGATGAAAAAAATGGGTAAATTAATGTTAGAGTTGTAAATTACAAAAAAAACTTGTAAACAAAAAAAACTTAGAAAAATGACATAGAACTTGTAAATTGACATTAAGTGTAAAAAAATAAAAAATGTGTAAATCACATATAAAACTAGTAAATTGATGAAAAAAATGGGTAAATTAATGTTAGAGTTGTAAATTGCAAAACAAACTTGTAAACAAAAAAAATCTTAGAAAAATGACATAGAACTTGTAAATTGACATTAAGTGTGAATTGAAACAAAAAATTTGTAATCCACACATAAAACTAGCAAATTAATAGAAAAAATGGTAAATTAATGTTGGAATTGTAATTTGCAAGAAAAACTTGTAAACAAAATAAAAACTTAGAAATATGACATACAACTATTAAATTGACATTACGTGTGGAATGAAACAAAAAATATATAAATCACACATAAAACTAGTAAATTAATGGAAAAAAATGATAAATTAATGGAGTTGTAATTTAGAAAAAGAACTTGTAAACAAAAGAAAAACTTATAAAAATGACATAGAACTTGTAAATTGACATTAAGTGTGAAATGAAATAAAAAATGTATAAATCACACATAAAACTAGTAAATTGATAGAAAAATGGGTAAATTAATGTTGGAGTTGTAAATTACAAGAAGAACTTGTAAACAAAACAAAAATTTAGAAAAATGACATAGAACTGGTAAATTGACATTAAGTGTGAAAAGAAAAAATAAATTTGTAAACCACACATAAAACTAATAAATTAATAGAAAAAAGGTAAATTAATGTTGGAGTTGTAATTTGCACGAAGAACTTGTAAACAAAACAAAAATTTAGAAAAATGAAATAGAGCTAGTAAATTGACATTAATTGTGAAATGAAACAAAAAATGTGTATATCACACATAATACTAGTAAATTCATGGAAAAATGGATAAATTAATGATAGAGTTGTAATTTGTAAGAAAAACTTGTAAATAAAACAAAAATTTAGAAAAATGACATATAACTTGTAAATTGACATTAAATGTGAAATGAAACAAAAAATGAGTAAATCACACATAAAACTAGTAAATTGATGGAAAAATGAGTAAATTAATATTGGAGTTGTAAATTGCAACAAGAACTTATAAACAAAACAAAAACTTTGAAAAATAACATATAACTTGTAAATTGACATTAAGTGTGAAATAAAACAAAAAATTTGTAAACCACACATAAAATTAGTAAATTAATGCAAAAATAGGTAAATTAATGTTAGAGTTGTAAATTGTAAGAAGAACTCGTAAACAAACAAAAACTTATAAATGTTGCATAAAATTTGTAAATTAACATTAACTTATAAATGTTTAATAAAACTTGTAAATCACATATAAGATTAGTAAATGTAACCTGAAACTTGAACAAAAAATAGTAATTACCTGCTACTTAGGTAACATGTTATCTATTTATTTAAAATTAATGGTAAAGATTTTTTATTCAAATCTAACGATCCACGTCCATTACAGCATCAATGCCGTAAATTTAGTTACGATATTATAGAATGACCTACATAATAAACACAAATATAATTTAATATGCCAGAGTTTTTGTCTTACTTAAAGAGGTATCATGTAGAATATTTATTTTGTCCCCGCCGGGGGGGGGGGGAGGCGGTGCTGAAATCTGAAACAATGAGGACTAAGGTGGAAATGTAATTGATACAATTTAATTTGGTGAGTTGTTAGGAGTTTATTTGGTGGAAATGTAATTGATACAATCACATTAGACAAATTATTACCTTATAAATAGTATCTAAATTTGAATCATAACCATTGATTGATTGCAAATAAAGATAATTTTCTATACCTTATTCACACCTTGAAGAATTATTTATGCTTTTGCTGTTTTTGGAAATAACATGTTTTGTGGTTTCAAATGCATTTATAGAGACATAAAGATTTTGGTTGTAGTGCAATGTGTCATGACTTCTGCAAGCAATCATGTTTTTGCAAACAAGATTTACTTAATAATAAAAAATGATCATATTTTTTTTTGTTAGGCCAGCAAAAAATTCTTATTTAGACTCTAAAATTTCATTCAAAATATTTCATATATTCTAGTCACATATTATTAAGTAATAATATGTTTGAAAAGTTGGGTTAGAAACTGATGATGTCGCATTTGAATTTTGATTAGAAATCTAGATTTTTTTTTATGTATACTTCATCAAATTTACATCCATGCTTCTACTATATAATTTCCACAATATGTAGATTATGTTGTCGGAAAATCTGGATGAAATATATATATTAAACATGATTACAAGTCTTATAAAAGAAATTAAACATGATTTTGATAGTTTATATTCCATATTAGGAGATTTTCATAAATATATATTGATTATACAATCTGATTTCTTTCATTTCTTTCATTAAAACAATAAATCAAGAATAAGAATAAGAAGGATAGATTTATACAAAGAGCATGTGACGTGTGACATAACATTCCATGTGACGTGCGACAAGACATCATCATTTTTATATGACTTTCAAACACAATTTGGCTAAGATCCAGCTTGGGATTGTTGTGAGTTATGAAATAATTTATTTTTGTTGTATTGATGAAATTACAAACTAGATTAAAAGGTAATTAAGTATGTGGTAAATTTTATTATTAAAGTATTGTTTCGGTATATACCAACTATATATAAGAGACAAAAATAAGTTGTCTAAAACACAATAATTGACATTTCGAAGATAAAATTACAATCCGAAAATATTTATTAAATATCTACTGAATTGTTTTAGAGCTTTGATTTATAATCCATGATTAATTAAGTTATACGAGCTAGCTTTTACGTAAAAAAATTTGATAGTGATAAACCATGATTGATAGTAATTGTGATCATTAACTATTAGGGCTATTATTTATAATGTATTAACTATTAGGGC
This sequence comes from Citrus trifoliata, assembly GCA_018350135.1. Classification (NCBI taxonomy): domain Eukaryota; kingdom Viridiplantae; phylum Streptophyta; class Magnoliopsida; order Sapindales; family Rutaceae; genus Citrus; species Citrus trifoliata. Next base: position 20,594,440 of record CM031392.1, on the reverse strand, counting down.
TATTATTTGTAATGTATGTTATATGCAAGAATAGCATATAATTGCTTTTTTTTTTTATTAAATAATAAAGTTACATAAGAACTCTAAATATGTTATTAGAAATCTAGTGAATTTTTATTAACAAAAAAAGGAGTAAATATCCACCGACCATTTAATGTTTTGCATTTTATCAAAAATACAGTATTTTTTGTTTTGTTTTGTAGTTTTCAACGTGAAGTTTATAAAATGTATTACTTCTCCACTTTTTCTCTAATACCGTTAGAGAATTTAGTAGAATATTAACAAAATGACTATCTTGCCTCTGAATGTAAAAAGACTATTTATCAATTATTATTTTCAAACTTTTAGAATGTGTTGTTAGTTTGGATTTATGGAGTAAATTGTAAACTCTAAGTTCCCCATAACTTGTTTTATGTCAATGAGAACAAACTATAATATTCAAAGTTTTCCATTACCGGTTTTGTGATTAGTTTGAATGTTTTTTATGTAACTATGACTATATCTATTGGTGATTTATTATTGTTAAAGATTTATTATCATTGTTGAAGATATATTATTTATGATGAATTATATGAGAAGGGGTTCTCGATTATGTTGTAAATGAGTATTAATTAGCTAGGGTGCTTATTTTGGTGATTTGATATCCTTAAATTAGCATGTTTGATGAGTTTATATGATTAAATTTTGTAGTTGTTGACAAAGACTTGTTAATAGTCCCAACTACTACAAAATGAAATATTTTTTTAATCATTTAGTTAGAATTAAATAGTTATTTTACTTTTAGGGGCAATATAGTTATTTTGTCTATATTTTGTTAAACCCTCTAATGGTGTTAATGAAAATTAAAACGTTTGTGAGTTGAGAAGAAATCTATATCTCTCTTGTATATCACACGGCTGTTCATATATACACCCACACCAAAATCAAAGATAGCTACGAAATCTTTAAATAATTTCCTAAATATGCTCATTCTAGTTTTATCTAATTGCTTTCCTAATGGAATACAAAAGCTATACAAAGACACTTTAGTTACTGCACATGCACATGCACAACACATGCACACGTTCCCAATACTCCCCCTCAAGTTGGAGCATGAAGATCATGAATGCCCAACTCTCGAAAAAAATGAGACTTGGACACTACCCGATTTTCCTCCCAGCAAAAAGGTTATTGGTTGCAAATGGATCTACCGCATCAAGTACCATTCCGATGGCAGTATTGAGAGGTGCAAAGCTCGACTAGTTATCCTTGGTAATAACCAGATTGAAGGGGTGGATTATAATGAGACATTTGCACCGGTTGCTAAAATGGTTTCTGTTTGAACTCTTTTAGCTGTTGTCGTTGCTTGAGATTGGGAGTTACATTAGATGGATGTAAATAACACATTTCTTCATGGTGACCTTGATGAGGAAGTGTACATTGTTGAGTGTTAGAAAATGCATATTTATAAAGGAGAAAACTGTCATTTTACATTTCAAGTCTTACTAACAACCCTTACTTTGATGTATTTAACCTTCTTGTGATTTAATTACATGTGTTTTATTTTAATTAAGTAATTTATGTATTTTAGGGGCATTATAGTCATTTCACAATAAAGGAGAGATCAGACGGCAAAACGGACATCACTTTTGAACTCAGGACGGTCGAAAACCTTAAGAGGAGTATAAAATGAAAAATGATACTATTCACATGTACGGTACTATTCACGGGTACGGTACTGTCTACGTTACTGTTCACGACACTGTTCACATAGACGGATCGATGACGTGGCATTGACCGATGATGTGGCATTGACTGATGAGGTGTCACGATCCTGTTGGACTAAAATTCTTATATACTGTTGATGGTGACGTGGCAGCATATCAGTGGACGAAAAATCTCGCGTACGGTGCATGCATCACACAGGATTATTTTCAACCAAACCATGTTACTGTTCATCCAGGTCAAACCGTGTTATTGTTCATCCACGTGGTCAAACCGTGGACTGTTGACTGATGACGTGGCGCAATCTTGAGCGTCCAAACTGTTTTTAATCCGATGGCCATGATTTACTCCATGTATCTATAAAAAGGGGGCCTTCCCCCCTAATTTGATATCTCTAAATCTATTTTTGGGATCTATTTTCTGTAATTCCCTCTTTATCTTGTATTTTCTTCGTATTTTAATAAATTCCCATTTTACCCCTAGTTCAATTATGAGTAGCTAATTTTCTTTCAAGCTTGGGTTGAAGGTGAAGTCTCAACATGTATCATGGGCTTAATTTGGTAAATTTATTTTCTCTTCCCCTCTAGGTTTTGTGGATGTTTTGACTTCTCGTCGATAAATAATACTAATCTTATCTAGTACCGCCTTGGTTTCACCGGCCCTCTAGTACAAGGTTATTATTATTTGACACGATAAGCCCTTAGCACCATATTGATTAGAGCGTGGTTCATGAGGTGTGGATTCCCCCCTCATGATTTAATTAGTATTAATAAGGAATATTTAGCCCATGATGCATGTTGATACGGATCCAGATACCCAAGTACGCCATTTAAATAGATTTCTCTTCAATTTGTTCTCGCCATTGCAATTCCAATTTTAGAATTTATTCTTGCCATTTTAATTCGAAGTTTTAGAATATTCCAAATCAATTTCACCAGAAATCCAATCACCCATTTGCAAAATTAATTCTATACACAATTAAAATCCACCTCCTCGTGGGATCGACACTCGTCACCATTGATCTATACTACAATAGATTTGTGCGCTTGCGAGTACATTAAAATTTGCACAACATACATGCAACTTCCTCTAGGTTTTTCGACTACTTCTTCTGGTAAAGTATGTCGTCTTCGTAAATCTTTATATGGTCTTAGTTAAGCTCCTCGCAATTGGTTTGCTAAGCTTGCTGGTGCCTTGAAATCTTTTGGATTTGTCTAATTATATGCCGATTACTCTCTTTTTAAATTTGAGCGTCATGATATTTCTATTCATGTGCTTATTTATGTTGATGACTTGATTATTATGGGGAATAATACTACTGCTATCTCTGCTTTTAAATATTTAAGCCATTGTTTTCACATGAAGGATTTGGGTGTTCTTAAGTATTTTCTGGGCATCGAGATCTCTCGAGAACCTTCTGGCATGTTCTTATCTCAACGTAAATATACGTTGGATATTTTGGCTGAAATTGGTCTTCTTGGTGCAAAACCAACTTTATCTCCTATTGACCAAAATCATCGGCTTACTCTTGATGATGGTCCTATGTATTCTGATCCTGTGCAGTATCGCAAGCTCATTGGTCGCTTAATTTATTTGACTATTATTCGTCCCGAGCTTTGTTATTCAGTTCATGTTTTGGCTCAATTTATGCAATGTCCTCGTGAGATTCATTGGGAGGTCACTATTCATGTCTTGCGCTATCTAAAGGGTCATCCAGGTCAAGGTATTTTCTTACGACGGGATAATGCCCTTCAACTTATTGCCTATTGTGACTCGGATTGGGGTGTTTGTCCTCTTAGCCGTTGTTCTCGTACGGGTTATTTCATTTTTTTTGGGTGGTTCTCCCATTTCCTGGAAGACAAAGAAACAACATACTGTCTCTCGTTCTTCGGTTGAAGCAGAATGTCAGTCTATGGCTTTCACTTGTTGTGAATTAACTTGGTTGAAGGCTTTGTTAAAATCATTTGGTGTTTCGCATTCTCTACCAACGTGCCTTTACTGTGATAGTCAGGCAACACTTTAGATTGCAGCCAATCCTGTTTTTCATAAGTGCACTAAGCACATTGAAATCGATTGCCACTATGTGTGGGACCAAATCCATGCTGGACATATTACTGCTTCTCATGTTCGTACTTTTGAGCAACTTGCAGACATTTTCACAAAGCCGCTTGGTCGACACCAATTTGAGAATATCCTTCGCAAGTTGGGCATTCGTGATCTTCATGCTCCAACTTGAGGGGGAGTATTGGGAACGTGTGCATGTGTTGTGCATGTGCATGTGTAGTAACTAACGTGTGCATGTGCATGTGCAGTAACATACGTGTCTTTGTATAGCTTTTGTATTCCATTAGGAAAGCAATTAGATAAAACTAGAAGGAGCATATTTAGGAGATTATTTAGAGATTTCAAAGCTATCTTTGATTTTGGTGTAGGTGTATATATGAATAGCCGTGTGATATACAAGAGAGATATAAATTTCTTCTCAACTCACAAACGTTTTAATTTTCATTAACACCATTAGAGGGTTTAACAAAATATAGACAAAATAATTATATTACCCCTAAAAGTAAAATAATTATTTAATTCTAACTAAATGATTAAAAAAAAAGATTTCATTTTGTAGTAGTTGGGACTATTAACAAGTCTTTGTCAATGACTACAAAATTTAATCATATAAACTCATCAAACATGCTAATTTAAGGATATCAAATCACCAAAATAAGCACCCTAGCTAATTAATACTCATTTACAACATAATCGAGAACCCCTTCTCATATAATTCATCATAAATAACATATCTTCGACAATGATAATAAATCTTTAACAACAATAAATCACCAATAGATATAGTCATAGTTATCTAAAAAACATTCAAACTAATCACAAAACCAGTAATGGAAAACTTTGAATATTATAGTTTGTTCTCATTGACATAAAACCAGTTATGGGGAACTTAGAGTTTACATTTTACTCCATAAATCCAAACTAACAACACATTCTAAAAGTTTGAAAATAATAATCGATAAATAGTCTTTTTACATTCAGAGAAAAGATAGTCATTTTGTTAATATTCTACTAAATTATCTAACGATATTAGAGAAAAAGTGGAGAAGTAATACATTTTGTAAACTTCACATAGAAAACTACAAAACAAAAAAAAATACTGTATTTTTGATAAAATGCAAAACATTAAATGGTCGGTGGATATTTGCTCCTTTTTTTGTTAATAAAAATTCACTAGATTTCTAATAACATATTTAGAGTTCATATATAACTTTATTATTTAACAAAAAAAAGCAATTATATGCGATTCTTGCATATAACATACATTAGAACTAATAGCTCTAATAGTTAATGATCACAATTACTATCAATCATGGTTTATCACTATCAAATTTTTTTTTTATGTAAAAGCTAGCTCGTATAACTTAATTGATCATGCATTCTAAATCAAAGCCCTAAAACAATTCAGTAGATATTTAATAAATATTTTCGGATTGTAATTTTATCTTCGAGATGTCAATTATCGAGTTTTAGACAACTTATTTTTGTCTCTTATATATAGTTGGTATATACTGAAACAATACTTTAATAATGAAATTTACCACATACTTAATTACCTTTTAATCTAGTTTGTAATTTCATCAATACAACAAAAATAAATTATTTCATAACTTACAGCAATCGCAAGCTGGATCTTAGCCAAATTGTGTTTGAAAGTCATATAAAAATGATGATGTCATGTTGCACCTCACATGGAATGTCACGTCACACGTCACATGCTCTTTGTATAAATCTATCCTTCTTATTCTTATTCTTGATTTATTGTTTTAATGAAAGCAATGAAAGAAATTAGATTGTATAATTTAACACAAAAATAGCAATAAATTTATCCAAAAATAGGAAAAAATTTAACTGTAAACCAGCAGTAAATTTACCCAGAAGCAATAGAAAATTTAACTTAAAAACAGCAGCAAATGAAGCCCAAACACCATAAAAATTTACCTGAACACAGCAGAAAATTTAACCAAAAATAGCAGTAAATTTATCTAAAAACAGCGTACAATTTAACTAAAAAAAAGCAGTCAATTTATCTAGAAACAACAAAAACTTTAACATATTAACATTAGCAAATGAAGCCCAAAACACTAGTAAAATTAATCAAAAATGGCAGCCAATCATCCCAAATACAGCAGTAAATTTATTCAAAAACAGCAGTATATTTAACCAGAAACAGTAAAATGTTTAACCTAAAAATAGCACCAAATGAAGCCCAAAACACCAAAAATACTTACCTAAAAACAGCAGAACAGCAGTAAGTTTATCTAAAAACAACAGAACAATAAACTGAAATGCAGTAGCATTTTACCTAGAAACAGCAGAAAATTTAAGTTAAAAACAGCAGCAAATGAAACCCAAAGCACCATAAAAATTTAACCAAAAACAACAGCCAATCATCCCAAATACAACAAAAAATTTATCCAAAAATAGTAAAAAATTTAACTAAAAACCGCAGTATATTTATCCAGAAACAACAAAATATTTAGCCTAGAACCAGCAGCAAATGACGCCCAAAACACCAGAAGAAATTACCTAGAAATAACAAAAAATATAACCCAAAAACAGCTGTAAATTTATCTAAAAACAACAAAAAAACTAAAATACAGCAGCCAATTTACCCAGAATAGCAGAAAATTTAACCTAAAAATAGCAGCAAATCATCCCAAATACAGCAGAAAATTTATCTAAAAATTGCAGAAAATTTAACTGAGAAAAATACTAATAATCGGCAACTCCTTTACTTTGAAAAGATATTTATTACCTCTTTTATTTTATAGTCATTATTATTTTATTTTTTATTTATACAAAAAAATAGTTATTGAATATTTTTCTATTTCATCAAAGAGTCATAACCATACCTCAAGTTCCAAGACTCAAACATTCAACTTCTTTATTAAGTTCTTCGATCTCTCATACAAGAGCGAAGGCCACTAATTGTACCTCAAGACAAAAGAACGTAAACTTTTTTTTTTTTGAGAGAAAGTATTACTTTCATTCATCCAACTGTGTGAATAGATACAAAAAATCTGAGGGTATATTTTCTACCCAAAAAACAAAATCATTTAGCTCTAATGCTAATCTTGCGAGAGAATGAGCTAATGTATTGCACCCTCTTGGGGTATATTGTACTTTCACCTGGTTCAGCCTCTTTACTTGGTCTTGGATTTCAGAAGCAACCCAGAAAATTTCAACTCTTGAGCTTTTCTTGAAATTGACTAAGTCCACCACTTCCTGTGCATCAGATTCCACAATTAGTGGAAAACATCCAACCTTTTCTGCTATCTCCAGCCCGAGCCTGATAGCTTCAGCTTCTGCAAAATCAATCTTGCCAATAAACTTTGAGGGCTTCATTGCTGCAGCTACAAACTTTCCTCCTAAATTCCTTATAACAATTCCCAGACCAGCTCTTTGTTGTTTCACTCCTACTGCTGCATCAACGTTAACTTTGAACCAGCCCTCTGGAGGGTGTTTCCATTGTTTCTGATTAACAGTACTCGACTGGGAGTTACCTTGCATTTGGGGCATCTGGATTCTGCTATAAGATTGCACCATTGCTTCTGTTGCCGCAACTGATAGCTGGGGATCTTCTTTTTTGTTTTTGAAGAGGAAAAGGTTCCTTGAGTGCCAGATGCTCCAGCACACAGCAACAATCAGTTCCATCTCAGATTTTCTCCTTTTTTCATTCAAGTCCTGCAGCAAGCTTAGAACATCTCTTCCATTGCTAAACTCAATATCCTCACCAAAAGGGGTTAGCCTCCATATTTTCCTTGAAGCTTTGCATTCATAGAGAGTGTGGAAAACAGTCTCGTTTGATAACTTACATCTTTGGCACCAAGGGAATTGTACCACTGTCCTCTTCTATAGATTTCCTGCCGTTGCCAACAAGTTATTTGCTGCCCTTCACATAAAGATTTTAACTTTTTCTAGAAGTTGCAGATACCAAATAGCATGCCAAGACTTATCATTCTCACCCGAGCAGCTTGGCTTCTCAGGAAAATTCATTTTCATAGCCACTTGGTAACCACTTTTAACTGAATAATTACCCTTCTTGTCATAGTGCCACAACACTTGGTCTGGTTTTGGTTGTCTTGGCAGAGGGATTTTCAAAATTTGATCAGCATCTTCTTGCAGAAAATGTTGCCTAATTACAGCTTCTTTCCAACTTTGCTCCTCACTTATCAGCTCTGCAACAGTTGTATCTGGGTTTAATGATGGGGGGAATATTGGCTGAAAGGTTATAGGTCTGGGAATCCATTGACTTCAATACACTAGCAGCTGCTCACCATTTCCAATTCTCCAGCGCAACCCCTTTTTCTAATACATTTCGGCCCTATAAAATACTCCTCCATATAAATGAAGGATATGAGCCTAATTGAGCTTGCATCAGACTTGAGTTTTGAAAGTATCTTGCCTTTAAGACTTTTGCTACCAGTGACTCCGGCTCTTGGATGATGCTCCAGCTCTGCTTTGCTACTAGGGTCTGATTAAAGCTGGACATGTTTCGAAATCCCAGCCCACCTCTCCTCTTTACTTGACACAAATTATTCCATTTCGACCAATGGATTGACTTGTGATCTCGGCTGCTTCCTCACCAAAAACTAGCAATTGCTTTCTGCATGTCATCACATAGTCCTAGGGGGAGCTTAAAAACACTCATGGCATATGCAGGCACCGTTTGAGCTACAGCCTTTATCAATAACTCCTTCCCCCCACAAGAGAACAAATTTACTTGCCAGCTCGAAATCTTTCCAAGAACTCTAAGTTTGATATCCTTAAAAAAAACTCGTCTTGTTTCTACCCACCATGGAGGGCAGCCCCAAGTATTTTGCATGTCTGGATACCACCTGAAGTTGGAATATGGTTGTAATTGAAGAAATCTGCTCCGGCTTGGTACTCTCACTGAAGAACATAGACGACTTCTTGAAATTGAAAATCTGCCCAGAGGCTGCCGCATAATACTAAAAAATCTTCTTTAAATTTGTGCAATCTTCCCTTGTGGCTCTTGTAAAAATCAAACTATCGTCAGCGAACAAAAGATGAGTGATGGAAAGTTCATTGCTGAATTTTATCCCATGAATCAGTTGCTGAGATTCTGCTTGCTGTAAAAGATTTGTAAAAGTCTCTGCACAGAGAATAAAAAGATATGGGGATAATGGGCATCCTTGCCTTAAACCCCTTTGAGGTTGGATCAGCCCTTTAGCCACCCCATTGATCAGCACAGAAAAGGAAGAGGTAGTTATGCATTGTATTATCAATTCAACAAAACCATGCGAGAATCCCAATTTTTCTAAGGTACATTTCAAAAAATCCCATTCCACCCTGTCATATGCTTTGCTTATGTCTAATTTCAAAGCCACAAGCCCATGTTTTTTCCCCCTACTAAGCCTTATTTTATGTAAGCATTCGTAACCAATAATTATGTTATCGGTTATGAGCCTATTTGGAACAAAGGCACTTTGAGCTGGTGAAATTACATCGTTCAAAACCAGTTTCAACATATTGGCAATGGTTTTTGCAATTATCCGATAAATTATATTACATAGGCTAATCGATCTAAAATCTGCCACTTTCTTAGGTTTTTCAGCTTTTGGAATCAGAGCTATGTAATTATGATTTAGTGGAGTAAAGTTACCTCTGTTATTTAGGACCTGCAAGCATGTGGCAATAACACCTTGGCTCACTGATTTCCAGTGCTTTTGGAAGAAGGCAGCTGGAAGGCCATCTGGACCAGGGGCTTTTGTAGGGTGCATTTGGCTCAAAGCTTCTGTGATGTCTGCTTTTGTATAGGGCTGATTTAGCTGGGCATTCATCTCTTCAGTGACTTTGCGAGGCAGATCTTTCAATGCATTCTCCATTTGGCTTTTAGATGGTTTGTTGGACGTGAACAAGTTGTCATAATAGTCACAAAAGATCCTCTCGATATCCTCTAGTTCCTCAGTCCATCTGCTGTTTTCATTTAAGATTCCTCCAATTCGGTTCTTCCTTTTCCTCGCTGTAGCTTTAGAATGGAAAAACTTTGTATTTTTATCTCCTTCTCGCAACCAAACAGCCCCCGACCTCTGTCGCCAGTAAATTTCTTCGTCCACGAGTAAGTCATCAATCTGTCTTTCCAAACGCTTGATTTCATCTCCACTGACATAATGGTTGTTGCTCTGTTTGTAGGATTTTAAATCTTCCAACAAATTCCCCAGTGTTTTTGTCCTCCCTCCAAATTCTTCTCTACTCCATAACTTAAGCACTGCAAGCGAGTCCTTGGCTGTCTTTTTGAACTGAGAGATATGATCTTCACAATTCCAACTTCTACTCTCCTCCCATTCATGCTTAACAATCTCTTGGCACTTCTCATATGGACTCTACATGTCCTTATAATGCACTCTTGTGAAAGTTCTCCTCTTAATCTTGCTGCTTCTACCACTTTCTTCAACTTGCATCACTATTGGATTGTGGTCTGAGGTCCAATTTACAAGGTGTTCAGCTGCTGTTTCATGAAACATACCCCCCAGGTTTTACAGCAAAGAAATCGGTCTAGCCTTTCTTCCACTAGCTGCGGACCGAACCTTCTATTGGACCAAGTGAAAGGGTGGCCTTTGAAACCCATGTCTCTCAATCCAAAAAAATTGACAGCTTCTCTAAACTCATTTACATTGGATACACGCCTTTCGTTCTTCCCCGTTTTCTCATTCATCCGTAAAATCTCATTGAAATCTCCATAGCAAAGCCATGGTAGTGAACTTAAGCTAGCCAATCTCCTCATTAAAGTCCATGTGTGTTGTTTTTGGTCTATTTCAGGGTGGCCATAAATGCCAGTACCTCTCCAATAACTACCATTTTCGGAGTGGATCACTACATCAATATGGTGGCTGCTAAAAGACTTTATATCCACCACTACTTCCGAATTCCATAATAGTGCCAACCCCCCACTCCTACCTCTACAACTAATGGCAAAGAAACTTTCAAAATTTAACTTCTTACTTATCACCCGCATATGTTCAGTCCTCATCTTAGTTTCACACAAAAACACAATCTGAGGCCTGTTCAGCTGGAGAATCTTTGTGACTTCACGGAATGCTCGGTCATTCCCCAAACCCCGAACATTCCATCTTAGGACCTTCATTACTGTGGGTGGGGCTGGTCACCAGCCACCACCCTTAATTCCTTCGAGCTTGGTTCTGCTGCCACTGCTATTATCTCCACCTTTCTGTGATGCTGTGTCTCCCATTTGGTCATGCTCTGAGTAATTAATGGGGGGCTGTCAATGTAGATTGCTTTGTCTATTTTCCTTTTCTTTCCGTTTGGGCTCGTCCCATTTGCATCTCCTTTGAGCCTCTTTAAAGTCGTTGGCTCCTTTTCGTTCACTGACCTTTTTTCGATTGTTCTCGCTTGGATTTTCCATTTACGCTTTGTTGCTTTAGCCTTTGTTTCGTTCAGCCTTCCATCCTCTCCAAGGCTTATTTCCACACTGGTGTCTATTGGACTCTTTTTTACATGGGCCTCATTCACTTGAGATCTCTGCCCCATTTCTCCCACTTCTTTTTCTATCTCTTCATTTTGCTTACCTCTCATATCTCCTTCCCTCTCATTTAAGTTTTTGTTTCCAGCTTCTTTGCTCTGTTTTTGAGGTACTGTATCAATGTCAGTTGGCTGTGTTGACTCTTTGAACTTTTTCTCTGACAACCTTGGGATGTCCGCCCCTTTAGTCCGCGGATTATCCAAATTTGTTGCCGTTTGTAATCGGGTCAGCCCATCTTCATCCTCGTTTACACTGCCATTGCTTCTGGTTTGGTTCTTCGCCATCTCTGTTGGATCCTCTGGTTTGGAGTTATTGGGGACTCTACCATCTGTTTTCTCTGCTTTCGTTTTCCACCGCTCTTTTCCTCTGTTCAATCTGATTTTTTCAGCCGTGGTGAGAGCTTTCATCCATGGCCCATAAGCCATTTCCTTTCTGGTTTGGTTTTTGTATTGCTTGCATTCCCTGTACTGGTGTCCTATACAGCCACAAACAAAACAAAAATCCAGCAGCCTTTCATATAGCACTGGCATAGGGATGATTTTCCCCCCAACAGTTCCTATCTCCTCCTAGTCAGCTTCCATGTCTACCATTTGTGTGTGCACAATCCCGGATTCTTCTTCTACAGCAAGCTCCATTTCTGCATCTTCTCCAGCTTCTAGCTCCAAGATTTTTATCAAAGGTTTAGTAATGTCAACTGAGATTCGCAATCTGGCGTACTTGCCAAAGCATTCTCCAGAAGCGTTTGTTCCCACCTCTTCCACCTTTCCAACTTCTCTCCCGATTTCTTTGTCTCTTCTTTCATGCATAGAATAGGGATATTGTGTATTTGCACCCAAAAGGATGCATGAGTGAAAGATTGTTTGTTTATCTCACCAATGCCTCTTGGCTCAACTAATACTATCAATGCTCTATCAAAATGCCATGGCCCCTCTGCTAGTATATTCCTCTTGTCTGCTTCTGCTCTGAATTTGAACAAGAAAATATTTTCCCCCATTTCTTCAATTTGCACTTCTCGAAGGGTTTTCCACACTTGGTGCAGGGCTGCCCTTAAACCCCCTATATTGATTTCTCTACTCAAAAGCACCTTCCCCAACAGACATCCCTCCGTTAACTTCTGGCCCGTCGCCTTCATTTTGTTTTTAAAAGATACTCTACCTCTTTTTTCTCCCTCCAACGATATTTCTTGGCACCTTCGTATCAATTCGTCAGTGTCCATTACAAGTGCAAAGACAGTTGTGCTACTGAACTTGAGAAGTTCTTTAAGAATTCTTAAAAATCAAGACTGATTCCTGAAAAATAAAGGAAAAAGAAAATAAAACACCCAACTTTTGTGAGTGACAGCTTTAGTCCTGTAGACTCACTCTTTACTCTCATTTTGTTTCTCTAAGAGGGCCAGAGAGAGACGAACGTAAACTTAGTATAGAATAAAAGAATATAAAATTACTTTTCGGTATATGATTGAATTAGATAGTGCAAGCTATTTTATTTTCATTAATTTAATATGTTAATAACATTTATTTTCTTTTTATTGTAGTTTTTTTATGCATGCCGACAATCCGTAAATCAAAATCTTGGTTCGACCCTTAATTGATTGCGTATTGTATTAGATACCCTAGAACTTTAATTAATTGGTATGTTACAAGATAAAGGTTCTATATATATCAAATTCTAATTAATAATGGACATGATTAAAATCTTCAAGGTATCTCAAAATAAGTACATACTGATAAGAAAACGTAAATCATGATAAAAACTACAAAAAATATTCATTCATTTAATATTTATACCTTTTATCTTTTGGTGAGATAAACCAAATGATTACAATAGGGGTGCGTAAATTATCTGCAGGCATGGGTACAATTCACAATAAACAAGTATAATTTTTTCTTATATATCATCATGTACAAGTTATGGTATGTATTTAGTTATCTTACGGGATTTGGGAGAAGCGTATAGGTTAAGGTATTGATAATTGGAGAGAATATATATCATTATCAGCTAAACTCCCAAACCCTTCATTTATGTTGTGTGTGTGTGTGTGTATCCCATATCCATTGCAATTCGGACCTAAGATCTCATATTCATTTACAAGAATTAAATCAGTTTAATTGGTAGAGTTTCGCAAAATTGTGGTACAAGACAATTAAATGTATAATTCTACAACTATTAAAGATCATGAAAAAAAAAGATAAATTTATAGAGTAATATACATCAGCAGGTTGTGTATGTATGTATATATATATACATATATTCATTCAGTTGGTGGCACTATTTGCTACTTCTTTAGTGTATGTATTGAATTCAATATTTTATTATTATCATAAGTGATCTGTAAAACACCCTATATTCGCCAAGTCCTTTTACAGACATTTTAATAAATAAATAAATAAAAGAAATTGGTACATATACTACCTAGCACATTAATTGTTTTATTCTGCACACGTGACATGTTAAGTAATAAATTCTTTAGTATTAAATTGACCCTTATTATCTCTTGCACTTATAGATCAGGTAACATGAGTACTATGTGATTTGGCTGATATTTTAAATAAGTGAATATATTTTTACAATTAATACATATTTAAGATTTGATTTCTTTACTTTACTTCTAAAACAATGATTTCTTCCAATTAATTACTCTTATTAGTCTTTTGTCATCATCCATTTATTTTCCTTTGGTCTTAACCCTCAGGCAAGTCTTCATTGGCTGAGGTTACACACACACACACATGCACACACATAGGCATACTATGATCATATACAGAAAACCAACATGAAAAGAGTATAACATAATTATTTGGGATGTTAGTGAAAAAAAAAATCTTTATTTAATTTCCCCTATCCTAACACATTGAGATGATAAATTTAATATAGTATGTGTATGGATGTCAAAGAAAAAATTATTTTTGGCAAAATTGCAAGTTGCCAATCACACTATCTCGCAAAGATAATCCAATTCACCAATGGCCAAACATTAGAAAAAAAGAGAATCAATAATAACTGAAATTATCACGATTATCATAACATCTGTGTGGGAAAGTACATAAGATTAACTTATTTAAATACAATAACTTCGAGAAATGTAGAAGCTAGAAAATATTATCTTAATAGACTATTTAAAACAGAACACATGCATTCAGAAAACAAACATCAAATTAAATTATTTGTCAAGGGTAAAAAGGATTAGACCAAAGAGTGTTGTGGCTGCTTTCCCCAAATGGATACATAATTTCTTCACCACCAAACCCCATATGCTCTTGTAGATTCATCAAGTCTAAAAGCCATTGCTGTTTTTGCATAGCTTCCATGCTCATCTGATCAAACCCGGACGATTTGTTCACTTGTTGTTGCGTGGCCTCCCCATTATTTTTCACCACCCCATAATTTGATGAGTTATGAGTTGAAGCACCATTGTTTAGGGTTTCCATCCTCTTACAAATCTCCTTCAATTTTTGCTCGATCAACCAGCCGAGATCATTCAAATCCACCATGTTAAGATTGAGCAAGGCCTTACCAGTGAGGCTTTGGAACATGACTTGTGTTATCTCCTTTTCGCGGTTATCTTTTCTCTGTTTCTTGAGCTGTTCATTGGCTTTTGCAATCCTTTGCCTCAAGAAACTAGCTTGATTCACCATCTTCTTGCTTTGTTCCATCTCAGGCATCTTCTTGAATTGCGAAAGCACACGTTGGACTCCCAATGGGGAAGGCCACACTTCAGGCTGAGAATCATAGGGACTAAAAATGATGGCACAAGCATCAATCCCACATAAGGTGCTAAGTTCACTCACCTTCTTCAATAGACCTTTCTTTCTTTTCTTGAAGGTTGCTTTTCTTGCAGAATCATTGGATATGTAGGCAAGTTTCACCTTCTTTCTTGTCATGGCTACAAATAGGAATATTGAAGCCTTTTCTGTGTTTTCTCTTACCCTATACAGCTTATGCTATATATAGAGTTTAAGAGATACCATAATTATTATCATATGATTATAGAGTTGCAAATCCTTGTTGTACATATTTATGACAATTAATTGAAAACCCACTAAATGGGGAACTCTTGTAATTTCTATTTGGCTAAAATCAATATAATAAGAAAAATTCTATAATACCGTAATAAAGTATCACAAACCATATCTTTATAATGGAAATATAAAAACATGCAATGATTTTTCTTTCTCATTTTGTCCATTAAATATTATTTGATATGATATTTTATTTATTGTCACTATTAATTATCATAATAAAAGTAATAACTCTTCGTAACATAAAAATTTTATAATTACTATCAAAGAATAACAATAAAATAATCTTTCATGATTCATAAACTAAAGTTAATTAGGAATATGTGTTAGATTTAACTTTTATGAAATTAACAAAGTGAGATTTCAAAATAAAATGAAAATAAGCTTGTGAAAGTTAAATTTTATAAGGCTCAGATAATTTTCTACTATGTCAATAAAAATGTAAAAATATAAATGATTTTCTTTCACTTTTTTTTCCACGTAAATATTATCGGAGTCAATATTTTATTTATTGTCACTATTAACTATCATAACAAAAGTAATAACTCTTCATAACATAAAAGTTTATAATTACAATCCAAAGATATCAATAAAATTAATAACAAAAGTAATGACTCTTCATAACAAAAAAGTTTATAAGTACAATCCAAGAATATCAATAAAATAATCTTTCATGATTCATAAACTAAAACTCATTAGGAATATATATTCGATTTACTTTTATGAAATTAACAAAGTGATATTTGAAAACAAAATAAAAATATATAAGCTTATAAAACTTAAAACTCCCACCATGTAAGGATATTAACTGTAAGATAAATGTAAAGTTCAGAAAATAAGTATGTTAAATGGGTGTTAAAAATAATACATACTTCATAATCAATTATACAATGACCCTTAATATTATATAAAATAATGAGTATTTTAATATACAGTATTAAATTTTATTAAAACATGTGTGATCAAGTAATTTTTATGTTACCAGCAATCTCAACAATGAGTTTATTGATGTAACTATGACATTTACTTAACTATATGTACTTAGTTGTGTTATTTATTAGTGTTATATCATATATAAATTTTGCAATTACAACTTATTTATTTGGTTTGTGTTAAATAACCTACCATTATATTTTATACTTAATGGTAATAGATTTTGAAAGATTTATTTAAAAAAAGATTATCACATTTCAAATTTAAAGGGGGATTGAAAAATAATTTTAAATAAAATATATTATTTAAGTGAAATTGTTTCAAACTCTAAGGGTGGTCATAGTTATTTTACAAACTTCTCCACCCCCTACACGTTTGTTAACCGTTTACCATTATTTTTTTTTATTTTTACCTACAAATATTGTGTACCATTGATTAAATCCAATGGTGCACAATTAAAAACATAATTGATGCTATAAAAAAATTACAATATCATAGAGAATATCATAGAGGAACCCTTATTAATGTCATTATTATTATTTGATTTTATTATTATTAGTTATTAAAATATTATTATAATATAATTTATAGTGTTATAAATAATTTGTTACTACTACTACTACTATAATTTTATTTATTTCATTATTATTATTATTATTATTATTATTATTACTACTACTACTACAACAACTAATACTACTACTACTACTAATACCAATTGACAATAATCAACAAAGGGAATTTAAATAAATTATGATAATTTATTCCGATTCCAAGATAAAGTAAACACGTAAATGTAAATGAATCTCATTCTGACTTCAATTTCTACAGCTTAAGTAAACAACTTATTCTTATTCTCATTCTTGATTCCTATTCTATCTTATTCCAATTACTGATTAGTAAATGCGCCAAGAGCATATTATTGTGGTTTAATTGGGTCTATTTTTTTAACCTAATTAATAATTAGTTTGGGTTGGATTAATTATAATTAACTAGTCTAACCCAACCAAATTAATAATAATAATAATAATAATAATAATAATAATAATAATAATAATAATAATAATAAGAAGGATCATGATAATGTGTTAATTTTCAATTGCAAAATTATAAGACTTAAATGACTTATCTAATTTTTTATTCTTTTTACTCTTTTAATAGAAGAGGTTATTTCATTCTTGCATCTACTACTCTACACTATAATTCCAAAACCAAAATCACACTCTCTTATAAGTAAACTTATTATTTTATAAGATTAATGTTAAAAGTAAGTTCGTTTCAATTTCTTTTTATTTTTTTTGCGAATACTTACCGGCACATAATTATATATCACTTTCATTTTATTTTTGTACATGATGCTAGCTAATTATCTAAAAAGTCTAAATTCGGAATTGGAAAAGGAGATGCAGGAGAAATAAAGTCTGTATGCTTTTTGTGGAAATTTTCTTAATTTAAAGATAGTTAATTTATTAACTTTTTTTATTGTACACTAGATAGTGAATGAAAATTTCATGTTATAAAAGATTTATATTTGATTTTAATAAGCTTTATTTCAAGTTTCATATCATTTTCACAGTTCAATTTAAAATTTTGATTTTACCTTCAACCTAATCAACTCAACCAGACGATATAAGCTTTGGGTAGAATTGGGTTAAACAAGTTTATTTAGTTAAGTTGGATGGATTTTATCTCAACTCATTAAAAAGTAGACTAGGATAGATTTTCACTAACCCTATCCAATCCAACTCATGCCCAGCCTTATATCATTCTATCTAAATCATAAAATGCCAATAATCCAACTCCCTAACCATTTTCACATTGGATTAAAGTTGAGGCAACTGACCTAAACTAAATAACCTAAATTCCAACAAATGTGAAATAAAACAAAAAATTTATATACCACATATATGACTTGTAAATTGAAGGTAAAATGGATAAATTAGCATTAGAGTGGTAAATTGGTTTGCAAAATTATAAAAAAAAACGAAACATGCAAATTGACATTAAGTATGAAATAAAATGAAAAATTTGTAATTCACACTTGGAAATAGTAAAAAAAGGGAAAATGAGTAAATTAAAGTTGGAGTGGTAAATTAGAAGAAAAAATTGCAAACAAAACAAAAACTTAGAAAAATGACACAAAACTTGTAAATTGACATTAAGTGTAAAATTAAACAAAAAATGTGTAAGCCACACATAAAACTAATAAATTGATGAAAAAATAGGTAAATTAATGATGGAGTTGTAAATTAGAAGAAAAAAGTGTAAACAAAACAAAAACTTAGAAAAATTACTTAAAATTTATAAATTGACATAAAGTGTAAAATGAAACAAAAAAATATGCAAACCGTACATAAAACTATTAAATTGATCAAAAAGAGAGTAAATTAATGATGGAGTTATAAATTAGAATAAAAAAGTGTAGAGAAAACAAAAAACTTAGAAAAATGGTATACAACTTGTAAATTGACATAAAGTGTGAAATTAAACAAAAAATGTATAAACTGCACATAAAACTAGTAAATTGATGAAAAATGGGGTAAATTATTGATGGAGTTGTAAATTAAAAGAAAATGGTGTAAAGAAAACAAAATTTAGAAACATGACATAGGACTTGTAAATTGACATTAAATGTGAAATTAAACAAAAAAAAATGTATAAACTACACATAAAATTAGTAACTTGATGGAAAAGTGAGTAAATTAATGATGGAGTTGTAAATTAGAAGAAAAAAGTGTAAAGAAAACAAAACCTTAGAAAAATGACTTAAAACTTGTAAATTTACATTAAGTATAAAATGAAATAAAAAAAATATGTAAACTGCACATAAAACTTGTCAATTGATGGGAAAGAAAGTAAATTAATGATGGGGTTGTAAATTAAAAAAAAATGTAAACGAAACAAAAACTTAGAAAAATAATTTAAAACTTGTAAAATGACATTAAATGTAAAATAAAACAAAATTTGGGAAAGCCACACATAAAACTAGTAAATTCATGGGAAATATGGTAAATTAATGATGGAGTTGTAAATTAGAAAAAAAAATGTAAACAAGACAAAAACTTGAAAAAATAATTTAAAACTTGTAAATTAACATTAAGTGTAAAATGAAACAAAAATTGGGTAAACCATACATAAAACTAGTAAATTGATGGAAATACGGGTAAATTAATGATGGAGTTGTAAATTAGTCTTTAAAATTGTAAACAAAACCAAAACTTATAATTGTTGGATAAAACTTGTAAATCAACATTAACTATGAAATGAAACAAAAAAATGTGTAAAACACACATAAAACTAGTAAATTGATGGAAAATGAGTAAATTAATGATGAAGTTGTAAACTAGAAGAAAAAAATGTAAACAAAAAAAAACTTAGTAAAATGACACAGAACTTGTAAATTGACATTAACTGTGAAATGAAACAAAAAAATTTGTAAACCACACATAGAACTAATAAATTGATGAAAAATTAGGTAAATTAATGTCGGAGTTGTAAAATGTAAGAAAAACTTGTAAACAAAACAAAAACTTAGAAAAATAACATAGAACTTGTAAATTAACATTAAATTTGAAATTGAACAAAAAATGTGTAAATCACATATAAAACTAATCAATTGATAGAAAAAGTGATAAATTAATGCTGGTGTTGTAAATTGTAAGAAGAACCTGTAAACAAAACAAAAATTTAGAAAAATGACATAGAATTTGTAAATTGACATTAAGTGTGAAATGAAATAAAAAATATGTAAATCACACATAAAACTAGTAACTTGACGGAAAAAGAGGTAAATTAATGACGAAGTTGTAAATTAGAACAAAAAAGTGTAAACAAAACAAAAACTTAGTAAAATAACACATAACTTGTAAATTGACATTAAATGTGAAATGAAACAAAAAATTTGTAAAACACACATAAAACTAGTAAATTGATGGAGAAATAGGTAAATTAATGTTAGAGTTGTAATTTACAAGAAGAACTTGTAAACAAAATAAAAACTTAAAAAAATGACATAGAGCTTGTAAATTGACATTAAGTGTGAAATGAAACAAAAAATGTGTAAATCACCCAAAAACTAATAAATTGATAGAAAATGAGGTAATTAATGATGGAGTTGTAAATTAGAAGAAAAAAGTGTAAACAAAACAAAAACTTAGAAAAATGACATAAAACTTGTAAATTGACATTAAATGTGAAATAAAACAAAAAACTTGTAAAGTACACATAAAACTAGTAAATTGATGGGGAAATGGGTAAATTAATATTTGAGTTGTAAATTGTAAGAAGAACTTGTAAACAAAATAAAAATTTGTAATTGTTACATAAAACTTGTAAATGAACATTAACTTATAAATGTTGCATAAAACTTATAAATCACACATAAGATTAGTAAATGTAATTTGGAATTTGAATAAAAAAGAGTAATTACCTGCTACTTAGGTAACATATTACCTATTTATTTAGAATTAATGGTAGAGATTTTTTATTTAAATTTAACGATCCATTACGGCATCAATGCCGTACAAGAAGCAGTTAGTGGAATTGGTGTGTTTCCGTCTTGGTTTTGACAAAAATTGTTGTCATTTTCATTGTAAGATTTTGGTGCCTTGAGTTGGATTGGTCATTGGTGACCGAGACATCATTAGATTAATCAATAGATTAACAAAATTATAGAAATTATGTTACTAATCCATATCAATAGAAATCATGTGGGGAGATAGATTTTCAGCTTATGGTGAACGACGCTGCAAGTTGTTGTTCAATTAATTCACATCTCCAATAATATTATTCACACAAAGTAATAGGATTGCGTTGGATGTTTCAGGTATTTAATTTGTGAGGATCAAACTAAAAGATATAAAAATATAAAATTTATTGTATTAAGAGACAAAACACCATGTATCTTTATCCAAGAGAAAATTTAAAATATATCATAGAACTATGTTAGTCATATAACAAGTTAATAATGTTGTGACATGTGCGTATTTATTTTAAAAAATCATAATGCAAATAGTTGTTATATTAAATTCAATTACACATGTCATGCATACATCAATTCATTATAATATATCATAGGCATTCTAGAATTTCTTATAAAGATTTGGCAGATAATATAATTGTGTTAATTTATTCATAAGGATAGTGAATTAACTTGACTTTGTAAAAGATAAACAAATAAAAAATAAGTTTAAAGTAAGGATAGATGTGCAAATAGCACTATATATATAAAATTTTCTAATTTAAGATTTTAGCGTGTGAAAAAGTGTAGAAAAAATTGATAAATTCTGCGATTTCATAGTGTTAATTTTATAATACTTTAAAATCGTGAATTTTTAAAATTTTTTTGAATTTTTCGGCACTTTAAAATTTCTGAACAAAAAACTATTATATCCACACACATGGTGTTATCCACAGTGCATTAATATCTAGTAAGCTGGTTATAACTAGAAGCAATGCACCTACTTCGACTACAAATTTAATTGTTTATTGTATGTGATGTGTGCAGTGTGCACTCTTTTCTATGCCGAATTTTTATGAGTTGGCCAACCATATTTTCGGTCACTTAATTAAGATGGTTGTGGAAGAAGGTTATGGTGGACATTATTATTATATTTGGCAATTAATTTCTAACCTTCTCCAACGGCCTTGTTCACTCCAAAGTCAATTGAAATCACATCATGTTCCATTGAAATGGCAAATCAATGGGTCAATATGTGGTATCTCTTGTATTTTTCAGGAAAAATAAAAATACATTTTAAACTCCACTACATGGATTGAGTAAATTTCGGGCACAACAAAGTTATGCAAAATAAAATATTTTATAGTTATTCAACAATTGAAATGCAAAAGTTACATGTCAAAGCGCCATTTGGGCTTGTAGTCGAAAGAGTTATACTCATGCCTTTAACATAAGTTGAACTAATGAGTTTGCGTCTATGTTCATTCCTTTTGGCCAATAGTAGATTTACCTTTAAAAATTAGTGAGAGTAGATTTTTGAGTTAAATATTTAGCAAACGTCTAGATTATACTACAAGCGTCTGTATCTAGAATCTTAATAGATTTCAAATTATATATATATATATATATATCAAAGGAAAATATAAATTTAATTCACGAAGGTCAAAGGGAAATATAAATTTAATTTATGAGATTTAAATTATTAATTTTTTTTAGCTCTGCTAACTAGTTGATTTGGTAAAATTTCTTATGTAAACAAAAAAAACAAGAATTTTGGTTTCAAACTCACAAGGACATTTTTAGTTACATTTAAACTCAATTGTATCCCAATAATTGAAAAAAAAAAATTATTATTACCGTCTCCCTCAATTAAATTTAAAGCACAATATATTTGATATCCCATCAAAATAAAATATTTTATGGTTTTTCAACATTTGAAAACACTATGGGTAGAAATAAGATGCAAAATTTAATTCATTAAATTCAAATAATTAATTTTCATGTGGTAAAACATATATTTTTCCTTGTATAACTAATATATATTTTAGGGTTCCTCTATGATGCTGTAAAAAATTTACAGAATTAATAATATATTAATTGTGAACCATTAGATTTAATCAATGGTGTACAATATTTGTACTAAAAAAATAATTTAAAAATAATAGTAAACAGTTTGTTAACCGTTCAAGTGGGTGGAGAATTTTTGTAAAATAATTGTGACCACCTTTAGAGTTTGAAATAATTTCACTTAAATAGTATATTTTATTTAAAATTACATTTCAGCCTTCCTTTAAATTTGTAATATGATAATCTTTTTTAAATAAATCTTCCAAAATCAATTACCATTAAGTATAAAATATAATATCAAGTAGGTTATTTAACACAAAGTCTTATAATAATTTGTATTGTATGAATTTAATTACAAACCATTAATACCTAAACAATAATGATAATAGAAGACATTTCAATAAACTATTTTATATGTGTTTTATTAATAATACTATATGAGTCACAACAAGTGAGAAATATTTTATTCACCAATTATTATTGAAAAATATATATGTCTATATAACTATAGACTGAGAAATATTTTGATTTAAATTTTTAACAAAAAATTAAACTATTTATTTCATGTAATTCAATGGTGGATGATATAACATTATAAAATGTTGCTTTGACTTTTAATATCAATCATTAGATTATGATATATTAGTGGCTCAAATATTGTGTCAAAATTTTAAGTTAAAGTATCCCAAACCATATCTTTATAATGGAAATATAAAAACATGCAATGATTTTTTTACTCATTTTGTCCATTAAATATTATTTGATGTGATATTTTATTTATTGTCACTATTAATTATCATAATAAAGCTATGTTTGGCATGCATGATTAAATTGAATTGACTATAAGAACTTGATTGGATTAGGTTAGATTGGATTAGTCTGGATTATTTATAATGTTGTCCTATGCTTGGTACGATACAAGATTAATACTGGATTAGACTATGTCAAATAAAATACAAGTGAAGTTAAATAGTATTTAATTAGAATAATTAAATTTATTTAAATTATATGTTTTCATATATGATATATTTTGCCTATTAAATAAAATATTATTAAAAAATTAAATATAAAATTATTTATTTATCAAATTACATAATATTCAAATGATAAATGGGATGTTTCTTAATAATAATTTTGTTAATACATATAATATACTATTAATTAATTATTTAACATTAAATATTAATACAAATAAATAAATGAAAGAAGATGTCTTAAGTAAAATAAAAAATAAATTACTTAATTTTTATGGAACCATGAATAAAAATTAAATAGATAAATAATAACAATACATAAATAAATAAAAATAAATCATAAGAAGACAAACATTGTTTAGTCCAATCCTCCTTAAACCCATGAAAAAATGAGGATAACTAATCCTATAATTGTAGGAGTAAATTTGAATTTAGTCCACTTAATCTAATCCAAGTTTGTTTGCCAAACATGGGATTAGATATGTTATCCAAACAATTAGTCTAATCCCACACCTTGTCCTACTCCCAAACATAACCTAAAAGTAATGACTCTTCGTAACATAAAAATTTTATAATTACTATCAAAGAATAACAATAAAATAATCTTTCATGATTCATAAACTAAAGTTAATTAGAAATATGTGTTAGATTTAACTTTTATAAAATTAACAAAGTGACATTTGAAAATAAAATGAAAACAAACTTGTGAAAGTTAAATTTTATAAGGCTCAAATAATTTTTATCATGTTAATAAAAATCTAAAAATGTAAATGATTTTCTTTCACTTTTTTTCCCACGTAAATATTATAGACTCTTCATAATATAAAATTTTATAATTACAATCCAAGGATATCAATAAAATAATCTTTCACGATTCATAAACTAAAACTCATTAGGAATATATATTCGATTTAACTTTTATAAAATTAACAAAGTAATATTTGAAAATAAAATGAAAATAGATAAGCTTATAAAACTTAAAACTCCTACCATGTAAGGATATTAACGGTAAGATAAATATAAAGTACATAAAATAAATATGTTAAATGGATGTTAAAAATGATACATACTTCATGATCAATTATTCAATAGCCCTTAATATTATATAAAATAATGAGTATTTTAATATACGATATTAAATTTTATTAAAACATGTGTGATCAAGTAATTTTTATGTTATAAGCAATCTCAACAATAAGTTTATTGATGTAACTATGACATTTACTTAACTATAAGGACTTAGTTGTGTCATTTATTAGTGTTATATCATATATAAATTTTGTAATTGCAACTTATTTATTTGATTTGTGTTAAATAACCTACCATTATATTTTATACTTAATGGTAATAGACTTTGGAAGATTTATTTAAAAAATATTATCATATTTCAAATTTAAAGAGGGATTGAAAAATAATTTTAAATAAAAAATACTATTTAAGTCAAATTGTTTCAAACTTTAAGGGTGGTCATAGTTATTTTACAAACTTCTCCACTCCTTACACATTTGTTAACCGTTTACTATTATTTTTTATTTTTATTTTTACCTTCAAATGGTGCACAATTAAAAACATTATTGATACTGTAAAAAAATTACAGCATTATAGAGGAACCCTATATTTTAATACTGACATACTATTGAGGTAATTTTTAAACTTTAGAGGGCGTATGTGTGTAAGGATTCTCCCAATTTTTAAATTACATCATCTTGCTCTGGATTTTTGTTTTAATGTTAAATTAACTTCAACAACAAACATGAGCTCACAAAAACTTATCTCCTTAAACAAAGAGAATTAAGGTTTGTAAACATAAGATGAAGGCCAAAGAACATAAATGAGATAACAAATCCAATGATAATTCTTCTATAGTTACCGTGAGAATGAACAAAAGAGTCATTCTCGGTATGCTTGGATCGCAATTATCAAGGCTATTTAATAAATAATTCAATTTGATTAATAAAAATAAAGTTCTTATAGAGGGACGCATATAAGAAATTAAGAATGGGCATGGTCGGTTCAATTTTTTTATTGAATCTGGTTGAATTGAATTAAGTTATTCAAAAATTTAAACCGGACCAAACTCAATTTGGTTCGATTTTTTCTATTTAAATCATTGTATTTGTCGTTTCTTTTTTGGGGGGGGGGGGGGGGGTTGTTTATAGATTAAACTGATTGATTTTTTTTTTCAAATTTAAAATCGAACTGAAATTACCAATCCGGTTTTGTTCGGTTTTCAGATGCAATTCGTCCGTTATTTTGCCCACACCCATTACGGAACAGATGTGTTATTGGGCGATTGGGCTTATATATCTATTTGTCGCCCTGAGCTATTGCCACCCCTCCGCTATCTTTTTACACCCCTCAATTAATTTACAATCGTATCCCTCATTTGAAAGGCATATAATTTCTTCCCGTAGCAAACCCACATTCTTCTACACCATAATTTATATATACATCGGTAGAATTCATTAATCTCTCTTTTCTATTGACATGAAAATTAATCTTCCATAATTGATTCAAAGCAATCTAAATTTTAAATAACTACTTTCTTGAACATAAACCACTTTAATCACAATTCAATAATATTCATAAAAGCCCATCAGCTTATTGTATCTCTTAGTTGGACATTCATGGCCTATCACAAATCCACCGTGGATCATTCAACAAACCATAGTGAATAGACTTCATTTTTTCGAACAGTTCAAGAAAATCAATAAATCTAACAATATGAAACTAATCAGGCCTAATTTTTTAGTACAGTGAAGAGTTCAAGAAAAACTTTTTAGAAAGGATTTGTTCCGGAAGAGTGAATAAAAGTTATTTCTGTAAGTTATGTAGGTGTCAGAAGAAATAACGAGATATTCTTATTTGTTCATTGGGGTTTAGTTAGAGGATGAAACCCATTGCGCGAATAAGATAAGAAATTATGTAGTTACCCGATCGTGCCAAAGGGATGGGCTATAAAAAATTAGAATATAATATAAATTCCAACCGCATTATCTTTGGTCACGTTACATTATCTCTGCATTATAAAAAATGCGCTAGAATTAATTATTTAACATTATCTTGGTCATAGCTTTGGAGGATAATCGCTTGACTCATCACTCTTCACCTCCCATGTAATTGAATTAGTAAAAACTTAAATAAACTTGGTTATTGATAAAGCGATACTATATTCTACTATCTAATAGATGAATTCTATCTCAGCTGAAATTAGAGGTGGTCAATGGGCCAGACCACACGAGGCATGGCACGGCAGGAGCATGTTTTGGTATAACACACAGTACGGCATGACACGCACGTGAGCTGGACTAGGCTGGTCTTAGAATTTTAGGTACGTGAGCTTTAAAAGTACGACACGATTAGAGATGAGATAAAGTATGGTACGCGAAAAAGCATGCAATAAGCACGTTTCATTTTTTAATGAAAGTAAATTTAAAATTTTATGATTTTATAAATAACTTGAAATTGAATCTTTTAATATATTTTATTAGCTTAAGTTTTTTTAAATTTATTTAATTCTTAGTTTTAAAAAGAATAACTAATTTATGTTTATAATTTATTAAATAAATAATTGATATCATGATTTTAATAAATACAATTATAAATATCATGATTTTATAAATATGTATTAATATTATTATAAACTATGATATATGACTCTGCGTAATTCTAAGTTAACAATTAAGTTAACCCTTAAAAAATTATTATTGTTGTTGTTGTTAAGTACTAAAAAATAATTCTAATACCATAAAGTCAAATTTAGTAACTAATATTATATTCTCCTATTATTATTAATTTATTATTATTAAATATGGACTTGAGTTTTGAATTTTTTATTTTATTAAATTTGAATAAAGGCACATGGATTCAAAAAAAATACATTGGCTTAAAAAAATAAGACAACAATTTGGCATATGCTTTTAAAAAAAGAAAAAAAAGAAAAAAAACTTAGTGGGCTTTTTTTCCTAGGCACGGCACGGCACGGCACGCCCTATAGCACGGCACGAGTGGGCATGGCACATGTGCTGGGGGGGCCTAAGTAAAAATAATTAGGTACGGTACGACACGAAACACATAGTGGGCATAACACGGCACGAGCACAAGCACGAGCACGCTGGGCTTCCTTTGATAGGCCGGGGCAGCACGACATAGCTCGTTGGGCATCTCTAGCTAAAACTCAAATTGAGACTCCTTAATTAGATATAATAGTGCGTGATTAAATAATTATATAATAGAGATATGGTGAGAGTGAATTTGGATCTAATGTTGATGTGAGTTGTGCTAATCTTTTATCATACAACCATTTATAATAGTGTATAGCCAAGATTAAATTATCAAATATATTATTTCTTATCTAATAATTATTAATTACAATATTTAAAATACTTAGCTGACAAATGAATCAAAAAAAATTAGTGAAAGTTGTCTCATGAAAAAACATTTCTCTTATAGATAAATAACAGGATAAATATTTGTTTAATTGTTATATTTTGATTTAAATATCTATTTAATCCTTATAGTTTGAAAGATATCTTAAAACACACCTACTATTAAATATGTAACACTCTTAACTTTATTTTTCTTTGCCGTTGCAATAATAATACTTTGCTACAATCTTGAAAGTATTAATAAATTTATCAATAAAAAAAGTTAATTAACAAATTGACCAATAATTATCAATCTAAAAGAATTAGTATTTTTGTGTACTAATCTTTTTTATAATTATTTATAAATTAATTCATAACAGTCAACTTAAAGTTATACTTAATACCTTAATGTCTAGCTAATAATTATCTTTAAAGTATTTAAGTTACCAAATTAACCCCGAACATAAAATAATAATAAAGAATTTACTTTAATTTTTATTTTATTATTAATTTAATTGTAAGAGCATCTTGAGATTTTTTCAAAATATAAATAATAAACAACCACTTAAAATAAAAATATAAGAATTAAATTAGGGAATGCAATGGGGAGGGTAGGGGAGGGGACTTACACCCTGTACACATCCCCGATATTTTGCATATGTCCCCATCATCTCCCCATCCCTATCAAAATTACGTAAATGAATCCACATTTCCTCTCCGAATAATAAAAGATGATCCCCAAGAGTTCCTAATCTCAAAAAATCTCAAATAACTAATACGTTTTTAATTTTTAAATTTAATTTAATATATTAAAATAAAAAGTTTAAATAAAAGCAAAGTTTGGATGTTATTACTTTGGTTTTTGCTTTAGTTTTTATTTTATAAGACAAAAATTTTGGAGTAAGGCCTTTTGGATAAGGCCTAATTGAATAGTAATTCAAGACTACAATTTGTATAAATATTTTGACATGTATTATTTATACTAATATTTAATATTTTATAATTTAAAATTTATTATTTATTCATTCATATTTTAAAAATTTAAAATTAAAATTAAAAATCAAAATGGAAAATTGAAAAGGGGATGAGGATTGAAATTCATCCCGGTCGTTCCCTAAAAAATAAATTAAGTAAAAAATCATCTTCATTCCTCTTCTAAATAATAAATTAAGTATAAAATTTTTCCCATACTGCCCTCATACCATCCCCAAATGAAAAAAAAAAAATTCATTGAGAGCCCGTCTGCCCGAAAATTTCTGCCATCCCTAAACTAAACCAAGATTTATGATAAATAATATAAACATATCTCTATCTTCGTGTTGTTATTGTTTCATTTTCATCATTACAAATCATACCTCAGACATGACGTAAACAGAATACTTTTTATTCCATTCGGTGTCCTATAACGACACAGGAGAGTGGAATCTAAATTAATTATTTAATTATACGCCTCCATTAATAATTCTCTGATCACGTCTTATGTTCTATTTTTAAACTGGAAACGCAGTAATGTTCTTGTACTATTTTAGTAGCCAAATTAACCACAAATAAGTATTTAATTTTCACTTTTAAAAAATAAACAAGATGAATTGTCAAATTGCCGGCCCACGTCCTTCAAAATTGTAAACCGAGGCAGTCTCTATCTCAAATTCCCAATTTTAAATATCAAGGCATATATATTTTATTTTCCCTCCCACATTAAATTTAAATAAACAAAACACAAAATTATTAAATTAATATCAATAAACGTAATTGCATTTATATCTTGACTTGACTTGACTTACAATATCAAATCACACATCTTAGTTAATTAAATTCCAATGTTTCAAAGTCTTAGTCAAACATTCAAACTCACAATGGTGCCGCAGTCACGGCGCATTTTAGGGTATTGTATGCGAAGGATCTGTTTCATGTTAATTCCATCAAGAGAAATTATCAAATAGCTCCCCAAAGATTGAACAGTAATTTACTCACAGACCAAAATACTAAATTAAGCACACATCTCCCCTCTTTTTAACACTCTTCGGCACAAGAGCTTAACACAGTCTTCTACAATTTATTTATTGATACGAATTGCTTGTACAAATTATTTGTGTAGAAATGATGTTGTTACTAAATAATTGGTTGGATGATTATTTCTTGGCCTAAGTAGTTAATTTTCATTTATTATGCAGAATTTTATTTTTTCATTCCCATAATAGTTTAAAACTCATTCGCTTCCGTACAATATAATTGTACAAAAAATTTATGTTCCTAGCATTACTCTTACTTATATGAGTTTGTCCTCATGTCAAGTACGTGGCAACAATAACTGTTAATTATGTTAATCATTTAGTAAATTTTAAGATGCCACCTTTTCATTATTTCACTTGACACCCTATTTTACTTATTGGTAAATCACACCGGTTACACTATGACAAATTTATAGTTTATACCCATAAAAGTTGTATGAAAATATTAAATATATTACATTTTTTTTTTTTGGTATTACTAGCATATATTGATAGAAGTTTGTTGAGACCATATCATTTTAGTTCTTAGGGCCCCATTTGAGATTGCTTTTGGGAGGATTAAAAGTGATTTTGAAAATGTAAGATCTAATTTTAGTGTTTGGTAAAAAAAATCAAAATCATTTTTTTTAAATCAGCCAATCCTGCACTTGATTTTAAAATGTAAGGATGGAGCAGGTTTTAAATTCTGATTTTGAAAATCAATTTTTTTCTTTAATACAATTCCATAAATATCCTTAAAATTATTACCTTAACCCAAAATTATCCTTATTCAAATTGGAAACAAAATCAATATTTTAATAAATTTTTGTTATAATTCATTAGTATAATTTTATTAATATCAATTTGTTGGTCGAATTATTTTAAGATAAAAAATAAAAAATTAAATCAATATATTATAGATTTTATTTTTAGTTAAAATTATTATAATACACAACTAAAAATATTTTATGTACATGTTTTTATATGTATAAGTAAATTTTAGCATATATTATGTGCATTTTAGTCATTTGTTTTCTCTCAGCAATTTAACAATGAAAAATGCTACTGGAGTTTCACCAAACAAATGAAAGGAGTAAGGATGACAAAATGAAAGGAAAGAAAAAAAATGCTACTAGAGTCATGTACATGAAAGAAAAGAAAAAAATGAAGAAAAAGACGAATGAGTAAGGATGAGAAAAATGAAAGGAAATAAAAAAATTATTAGAGTCATGCACATGAAAGAAAAAAAAATAAAGAAAAAGACGAAAAAAGAGTAAAGATAAGGAAGAAACAAATGAAAGGAAAAGATGAAGGAGTAAGGATAAGAAAAAATTGAAAGAAAAGATAAAGAGAAATGAAAGAAAATGAAAAATAAAAGAAAAAAATGAAAATGACATTATCGTAATTTATATACGATAGCATGTCTTGTAATTTGTTTAACTAACATGTTTAATTTATGAAAACTATTAATTTATTTAGGCCTATTAAGTCATTTCAATACTTTATTTATTTTTTATTTTTCAATAATTAGTCATATATCAATATTTTTTTTTATTTTCCAATGACTAGTCATTCATCAACTTTTTTTTTTTTTTTAGTCTCACAATGTTGTTACAAGAATATTCTATTAAGATATGGGTATTTTCATACTTTAATGAGTTAACGGCTATCAACGGTTAAAGATAACAAATTTTAGAGGTAACTTGATGTTTTCAATAATAAGAGAGACGATTTGAAGATTCACTTCATGAGGGGTAGGCCGAAATTAACCAAAAAAAAAAAACATCGGTACCAAAAGAAATAATGAAATATTCTTATTTATTATTGGGGTTTATTTATAGGATGAAACCCATTGAGTGAAAAAGATGAGAAATTATATGGATACCTGATCGTGCCAAAGGGATGGGCTATCAAAAATTTGAATTTAATAGAAATTCCAACCGCATTATCTTTGGTCATATTACATTATCTATGCATTATCAAAAATGCGCAAGAATAATTATTTAACGTTATCTTGGTCACGGCTTTGGAGGATAGTCACTTGATTTGTGACTCTTCATCTCCCATGTAATTGAATTAGTTAAAACTTAAATAAGCATGATTATTGATAAAGCTATATTATTGATAAAGCGATATTGTATTCCACTCCTTAATTTAGATATGATAGTATGTGATTAAATAATTATATAATACAGGTATGGTGAGAATGAATTTGGATCTAATGTTGAGTTGAGTTGTACTAATATTTTATCATGCAACAATTTTATAATAGTGTATGGCCAAGATCAATTATCAAATATATAATTTCTTAACTAATAATTACTAATTACAATATTTAAAATACTCAGCTCAAAAGTGAAGTTAAAATTTAGTGAAAGTTGTCTTATGTAAAACACTTCTCTTATAGATAAACTAGAAAATAGAACTTGCGCTTCATGCGGTTTTGAAAAAAGAATTTAACATTATCTTTTTTTCTCTTACTTTACATTTGATGAAACTGATAAAACATATGAATTGATTTTTTTTAAGATGAGGCAACCTTATAAAAAACAAAAAAACTATTAGCCAGTAATACAAATAAAGAAGTAACGAAAGATAAAGAATAAAACGAGAGAATATATTATAGAATAATTTTATTCATTCCAACTGTGTGTGTACAAAACAAAAAGATGAACTCTCCTTTTATAGTTACATAATCACTCCATGAAATTAATGAAAAATTATGGATAATAATTCCTTGTGAGATAGTGGGAGTTATAGGGAAGGTAAAAGTTGTTAATGGGAGATAGTGGGGAGACTAAGAGATATATGTTATAAACATTTACATTTATTTTAATAAATTCATAACATTTTAAAAAGAATATGCCTCATTAAAATCTTTACATAATTGTTATTGTGTAATAACAATCAAATTAATTATGAGAAGATGAAAAGCCAAATTTAAAAGAAAATTTCTCTATTTATTAGATAATAGAGAATATACAAAGATGAAAAATGGTGATGCCACATCACCTCCTCAAATCCTAACTTTATATATATATATATATATATATAGATAATATGATAAATGTTCGTTTAGTCATTATATTTTGATTTTAAGTGTTCGTTTAGTCCTTTTAATTTAAAAAATATCTTAAAACACCCCTACTATTAAATATGTAATATTTTTGCCTTTATTTTTCTTTGTTGTTACAACAATAATACCTTACTACAATCTTGAGAGTATTAATTAATTTATCCATAAAAAGAAAGTTAATTAACAAATTAACCAATAATTGTCAATCTAAAAGAATTAGTACTTTTGCATACCATTCTTTTTTATAATTATTTATAAGTAAATTAATAACAGTCTACTTAAAGTTATATTTAATACTTCACTGTCTAACTAATAATTAATCTTTAAAGGATTTAAGTTACCAAATTAACCCTAAACAAAAATAATAATAAAAATTTTACTTTAATTTTTATTTTATTTTAATATTAATTTAATAATAAAAATATTTTAATATACTTTTTCAAAATATAAAGAATAAACAAATATTAAACCGAGATTTACCCATAAATAATGTAAACATATCTCTATCTTCTTCTTGTTAATGCGTCATTTTCGTCATTCGCAAATCAGACATCAGCATGACGTAAATAGAATACTTTTTATTCCATTCTGTGCGCGGTAACGAGACAGGAGATTGGAATCTAAATTAATTATAGGCCTCTCCATTAATATAATTCTCTGATCACGTCTTGTGTTTTATTTTCAAATTGGAAACGCAGTAATGTTCTTGTACTATTTTAGTAGCCAAATTAACCACAATATGTATTTAATTTTCACTCTTAAATAAATAAGATGAATTGTCAAATTGCCAGCCCACGTCCTTCAAAATTGTAAACCGAGGCAGTCTCTATCTCAAATTCCCAATTTTAAATATCAAGACTTTTTTTTTCCCTCCCATATTAAATTTAAATAAACAGAACACAAACTTATTAAATTAAAATCAACCAACCCAATTGCATGTATATATCTTGACTTGATAATTAAGTTCCAATGTTTCAAAGTCTTAGTCAAACATTCAAACTCACAATAGTGCCGAAGTTACAGGTCATTTTAGATTATCGTATGCGAAGGTTCTGTTCATTTTAATTCCATCAAGAGAAATTATCAGATACTTCCCCTAAGATTGGGACAGTAATTTACTCACAGACCAAAATACTAAATTAAGCACCTATCTCCCCTCTTAACACTCTTCGACACAATAGTTTAACGTAGGGTGGGTTTGGGATTAAAATACTGTAATTTTTAAGGTACAGTTGTTGTGAAAAAAACGTTGTAATTATAAAATAAAATTAATAATATGTAATAAATATAAATTTTAAATAATAATTTTGACAACATTATTAAAGATATAATAGATTTTTCATTATACAAATGAAAAATTATATCAACATAACTTTCAAGTTATAACAGCTAGTGTTACCAAATATTTTACTGCTGTAACTTTTAAGTTATTGTTGTCTAATCTCAATCCCAAATGCACCTGTAGTTTTCTACAATTTATTTATTGATACGAATTGCTTGTACAAATTATTTGTGTAGAAATGACATTGTTACTAAATAATTGGTTGGATGATTTTTTCTTGGCCTAAGTAGTTAATTTTCATTTATTATGCGGAATTTTATTTTTTCATTCCAATAATAGTACAAAACACATTCGCTCGCGTACAATATAATTGTACAAAACATTTATGTTCCTAGCAATACTCTTACTTATATGAGTTTGTACTCATGAAAAGTACGTAACAACAGCTGGGACTATAAGAGGTGACGTTGTATCACTATTTCTCATCTTCTTATATTCTCCATTATCGAATATATTGGTTGATATTAAAAAATAATTACATTACAAAATATTGAAAATATAAAATAATTATTAGATTACAAAAGATTACATGTCTCTTCCTCTTTCTATTTAAATTTAACAATATATAACCATTAATAATAATTAATTATAAGTTTTGAAACATTCATTTATTTTATTAAGCCAACAATTAAATTTTAGTGGCTTAAAATACATCAACTAATTAATATAGGAAGGAAGATTCCTTCATCTTCCCTCACCAATGCCACTAAGGCTTAATTTTAATGTCATAATCCTATATTTAATTATGCAATCTTTTGTTTAGTGTCTTTTGCCTTCTTCAAACTCTATAAACATTAAGTATTTAAGATTTGTTATATTTGAGTTTTTTTTTATATTATTTAACCAACATCCTCTTTAGAAATATTCTTGTATTTTTATTTTTTGACTTATTTGAAGTTTTCATATTGTGTGCTTCATGAAGTACTATTTTCTTTATGAGTTGAATAATAATGAAGATAGTTGGATGATAAATGTTAGGTTTTGTAGGATGTGGGAGTCTGTTAATACTAAGAAAAATGAAGACTTAATTAGTGTGAACATGATTTTTATTAATGAAAAGGTTGTATAAAAAAATTATTCTCCCATTGTTTTCTCTAATTTTTTTCCCCAATTGTTTTACACTAAATGTAGCAATTTTTTTTTTTTGCAGGAAAATCTAATGCATGCAACAATTAGGGAAAATTTTAGTGATAAGATTTAGGCACATGTTGAGTGAGGGTTCTTTGTACAGTGTTAAGAATTTGAAAGTTGTTTCAACTATAGACGAGTACATACCACTTTCAAATCAGTATAAGATTATTTTCTTAGTTATAAATTCACTTAAGAGGTTAGAAGAAGGAATTGTTAAGATTCCGATCAATCGATTCTGAGTCATATC
Source organism: Citrus trifoliata (assembly GCA_018350135.1). Classification (NCBI taxonomy): domain Eukaryota; kingdom Viridiplantae; phylum Streptophyta; class Magnoliopsida; order Sapindales; family Rutaceae; genus Citrus; species Citrus trifoliata. The sequence continues at coordinate 20,558,559 of CM031392.1, read as the reverse complement.
TCTGAATTTGATTGATATACGTGTGAATGATAAAACAATCTTCTCAGACATTTTTTTAATTATTAATGTTTGTTAATCTTTAAGTGTATATTAGAAATGATTGATTTTTATGTTTTAATATGTTTATGTTATTTTTCCATAATATTATAAAAATGTTGTCGGAAATTTATCTGGTGTGAGTGATATTGAGATCGTTAGAGTTGGTTGGAAAAAAAGATATATAAAAGTTCTAACAAATTAGTAAGTTGAATATAATTTGGAATTTATCAACAACTACAAAAGACATAAAGTATGTACACTTACACTATACACATTAATAGATATTTTTAAAATTAACAAAAAAAATTAACTTTCATAAATAACATTAGTTTTATAAGGCTGCCTCATCTTTAAAAAAAACCAATTTATATTTTTTATCAGTTTCATCAAGTACAAAATAAGAAAAAAAGATAATACTAATTTTTTTTTAAAGTCGCACGAAGCACGGTTCTATTTCCTAATAATAGTATAAAACACATTCGCTCGTGTACAATATAATTGTACAAAAAATATTATGTTCCTAGCAATACTCTTACTTATATGAGTTTGTACTCATGAAAAGTACGTGCAACAATAACTGTTAATTATGTTAATCATTTAATAAATTTTAAGATACCACTTTTTCATTATTTCACTTAACACCCTATTTTACTTATTGGTAAATCACACCGGTTACAACATGTATTTATATTTCTTTAATGTTTTAAGTTAACGGCTATAAAAATCTATGAAAAATTTATAGCTTCATACCCATGAAAATTTTGAAAATATTAAATATATTACTTTTTTCCTTTTCTTTTTTGGGTATTACTAGCATATATATATTGATAGAAGTTTGCTGCGACCATAATAATTTAGTTCTTAAAATAGAGAGAGAGAGATCTTAAACAGTTTTTTTATTTATTTTGTTTTGTGAGAATAGCAAGTGAAAAGAATGAGAAGACAATACTTGCATAATAAAAAATTTATAAGTATTATAAAGTCGTGATATAAAATTTATATCTAAGCTAATGCGACATGCATATGGTCCCTATACTAGCATATATAGACAATGCGTGTGTCCCATGGCCATCTTTGGAATGCGGAGTATCAAAGGAAGAGTTGAGTACTCCAACAGCAAGTGCGTAGCCTTTGCTGAAGTATCTTGCTCCTGTTAGCTTCCTTAAGGGCACAAACTAACAAAATTAAATTACAAGTTTCAAACCCAAATGACCTGTAATATTTTAGTTAATTTACGGTAGAATCATGAACAATTCTCCTTGGTCATAGACAATTCTCTCTAGTATCTCAACTTGCATACAAAATAATGTATTACTAGCATATATTGATAGACGTTTAATTTGCTAAGACTATAAAAATTTAGTTCTTCTATGACATCTTGAATATTTAAACTTAAAATAAGTTGATTAATTTTTCAAAAAATTAAAATAGTGGGAGGAAAGAGAGAGACAATTCTTAAGTGGTTTCTTATTTTGTATTATGAGAATAGTAAGTGAAAAGAGCGAGCAGACAATACCTGCCTAATAAAAAAATTATAAGTATTACAAAGTTATGATATAAAATTTACATTCAAACTAATGCGATATAAATGTGGACATGGTCCCCTATACAAATCACTATATAACAGTGAGATAATAAGATAAATAATTATTTAATACATGAAATTTATTTCAGTATCATGTCATATACCATATCAATTAAGATATAGATTTTGTTTTATAGCTATATACGGATAATGTTAGTGCAAAACCGGTCTTTTCTTTGTTGGATGAGTGGGCAAATCAAATTGTGCTTTATAAAGGAATAAAGGTTGGTATGTACCTACTTTAGCATTGTGATCATCTAAATAAAATATTACCAAACCTTAGGCAGACTCATGATAATTCCCATAATCCCATTACATAAACTGAGTTGTCCCAGCTCAGAACCGTCAGTGTCAACTTGACAACTTCCCATTCGTGCAGACATCAGCGGTCTTTCGCACAACCGAAGCGATTCCAAATTTTTAAACAAATCGATACGCATTTACACAAATACCCTTAACCCGTCCTACCAAAATCACGGTCTTCCCGTCTCACAAACGACAGCGTTTTGCGACAGAGAAAAGGACAATAACAGTCATTCCAACTATAATCCATGATGGTGCAGACAAAAGTTTCAAACTGAACTTCCCCCGGCCGCCCAGCGTGTGCTAACTTGGCGGCTTCTCTCTCTCTCTTGCTCTGCTCCTTTAACCATTAACTTAATTGAATAATAATAATCTTAACTCAGTTTAGTCGCATGAGCTCATGATTAATTAACTCTGCCTAACAAACTCTCTCTGTTTGTCTGTCTCCGTCAACTCTCTCGCTCTGCTCATTTCATCATTGACTTAATTCAATTCTCATTCGCATTTTTAAATTTCTAAAAATGCACTCGCATTCGCACTCGCAGATCTGGTGAAAGGTCAGTCAACGCTCTTCCTTGACCAAGACTTGCTTATATCAAACTCATTCAATTTCGACTAATATCGCTCACCACTCTCCGTTTTTGTTTCCGGAATAATTCTGATAGATACGGTGTCGTTTCCCAAATCGGAGACTTTGAAGAGGTAAGTTTTGTATTTGAGCTACGAATTCATGAGTAACATTGTAAGATAATAAGGCAAGGAAACTAAATATTGCACTTAATTATATACAAATCATGGTGACTATTGATTGTGTTGTGTTTGTGAATTGTGATAGATTATTTGCGTTAACAATTTTCATGAAATATTTATTTCTTTATTTATTGATTTGATTGCACTTATATGGAGGTTGAGGAGTCAAAGAAGGAGAGAATGACAAGTATTTATTTATTTACTTATTTATTTTCTTGTGACAGAGGCTATTGAGAGGATGATTTCAATTGAGAAATGGAGATTTTCATGGACTTTAGTAGCTACCGTTGCTTCTGTATTAACACTGGTTTCAGTCGTTCATCTATTCCTGTTTCCGTTGGTGCCTTCTTTGGATTACTTTACTGCTCGACAACAAATTCAGAACTCTTGTGTTCCAATTAAGGAGTCTGCTGAAGGGGTGACCAACAGTGTTTGGGAAAATTCGCCTCCACAGCTCAACTTAGATCATAGGTTTCCGGCTGACTTGCACAATGCTGTGGTTTATCGTAATGCACCTTGGAAAGCTGAGATCGGACGCTGGCTTTCTGGTTGTGATTCGGTAGCTAAGGAAGTCGACCTTGTGGAGGTACTAAATCAAAATGGTTCAATAGTATTTATTCATTTTCTTAGAGTTGACTTTTTTCGACTTCATTCAATTTAGTATCCAAGGGAAAAATCTCTGTTATAATGTGCACAAATATTTTGGTTGATTTAATCAGCATTTGAGATCAGATTGAAGCTTCATTATTAAGCATTTTTTAAATTATTTTTTATACAAAAGAACTGTATCTTTCAAGTAGTTACATGTTAAGGTTGTCTTGGCCTCTATTCCATTCTGGTAGTCCTATTTGATCTTAGTTTTTTTCTTTTTTTTTTTTGGTTATTTTTTGAAAGGTTATTTGTTCTTAGTCAATCAGTTTGTTCTCAGATGGTAGGTGGCAAGAGCTGCAAAAGTGATTGCAGTGGTCAAGGAGTTTGTAATCATGAATTGGGACAATGTCGATGCTTTCACGGATTTAGTGGTTAGTGTTTTATTTTTCCTTTTCACTTACTAATGTTTTTAGCTGTGAGTGTGAACTGAGACCTTAACAATGGAATCATCACTAATCATCGGTATTTATTTAATAAATTATTTTTCAGCAAAAAGAAAAATTGCAATAAGTATTAGAATATGTATTTGTTGGGCTTTAACGGTTGGATTCATTTTTGTATCATAACGGCTATTTTTAAGATCCAATGTAATGATCTTGAAAAATAGTTTGTATGCCAATTGGATATTTAAAACCTAAAAATGGGTTGTACTTGTGAAGTTGATTTTTGGAATACTTATTATTGTTTATGTATACTTTTCTGTTTCATATATAAATAAAATTTAAATTCCTCCATCTTATTTGTCAATGTTTTAGTGACAAATGATGATTTAGAATCATCCATGTAGTTCATCTCTATGGTTGCAAATTCCAATTAGACCAATGAGTGCACTTTCTGACAAAGCTTTGGTCAATATAGATTAAAGAAAATAGATGAATCTTCTTTTAGAATTTGGTGGTCAGTAACATTTAAATGATTAGAGTTTCAATAAAAAACATAGACAATGCTAATATACAAGCCTGCCAGAAAAAATAAATCGTTCACAATAATACGCTCTACTGCTCATAGTCACTTGTTAATGATATCTGCTGGCAAAGCAGGAGATGGATGCTCTGAGAGAATTCACTTCCAGTGCAATTTCCCTAAAACACCAGAGCTACCATATGGGCGTTGGGTTGTTTCAATTTGTCCTACTCACTGTGATACAACAAGGGCAATGTGTTTCTGTGGAGAAGGAACAAAGTATCCAAATCGTCCGGTTGCTGAGGCCTGTGGCTTTCATGTGAAGTGAGCACATTCAGACTCCTAATTTTGGTTACTTTTAGACTTCCAGTATACTTAAATTCCCAAAGCAGTGTGTTAAAGTGCCAAAGTCTGTTTCAGCTTACCTCTCAACCTGGTGCTCCCAAATTGACTGATTGGGCAAAAGCTGACCTGGATAATATTTTCACAACGAATGGTAGCAAGCCAGGTTGGTGTAACATTGACCCAGAGGAAGCATATGCTCTAAAGGTGCAGTTTAAAGAAGAATGTGATTGTAAATATGATGGTCTCTTGGGGCAGTTCTGTGAGGTACCTGTGTCATCCACTTGTGTTAATCAATGCTCTGGGCATGGACATGGACATTGCCGTGGTGGATTTTGCCAGGTAACTGCTTTATTTTCATCTGTAAAACCATAAAGAAAGGAAGAAAATGGTATGCCATCTTTTTTAATTCATTGGCAATAATAGAGAAAAACCTGAGAATCTGTGAATATGTGATGCTCATAAGATTGAGCTTCATAGAGAACTTCGGCATACTTGATTGCTGCCCAAAGCTGATTTAACTGCTTATTTTTACGACAGTTGATTTTCTTTCAAACTACCGTCAGTTTTATCTTTATGCATTCTGTTGTCTTAACCAAATTTAGTGTTTGTCTTTAGTGTGACAAGGGCTGGTACGGGGTAGACTGCAGTATTCCATCTGTTATGTCATCTATGAGCGAATGGCCTCAATGGCTTCGACCAGCTCACATTGATATTCCCATTAATGCAAATATAACAGGGAATCTTGTCAATCTTAATGCTGTGGTGAAAAAGAAAAGACCTCTTGTTTATGTTTATGATTTGCCCCCAGAGTTCAATAGTCTGCTCCTTGAGGTTAGAATGGGTGTATCTTTTTAATTTGTCATTTCTTTCAGAATCAATAATATTTTACATGTCTATGTCTAACTTATTGTGATTATAATTTTTTGCATATTGTAGGGGAGGCACTATAAGTTAGAGTGTGTAAACAGAATTTATAATGAAAAGAATGAAACATTATGGACAGATATGCTTTATGGCTCCCAGGTATTGATTTAAAATGAGACTGATATTAAGTCAATGTATAGCATTGAAAATTTCTCATATTATTTTTTTTTTGTTTGCGGTGCTGATCATTTGCAGATGGCATTCTATGAAAGTATTTTAGCTAGTCCACATCGAACGCTAAATGGTGAAGAAGCTGACTTTTTCTTTGTTCCCGTCCTTGATTCATGTATCATAACTCGGGCTGATGATGCACCCCACTTGAGTGCGCAGGTATGCTGTTTAGGGCTGTAATACATGTGTGAATATCTCTTTTCTTTCCAAGGTTGCTCCTTGAAAGACAATGAATGATTGAATGCCTTTATTTGTCTGTGTGGCCTCTATGTTTCTGTGTGGATATGTCTGTATGTGAATACGTTCCTACACTGCAATGTAACTTATGGTCAACTATCTTGGCAACCCACCTATTTCATCTAAATATTTCTCGTCTTGACAAATAGCTCATCCTTATGCAAATTTGCTGACGAGTTTTCCAGAGTTTTGTGAATATCTCTTATCATTTTGAGAGGATGCTACCTACAGGACATTTTGTTGATAAATGGAAAATATAAATTTCTATTAGAAGAAACCAGGTTCATTGTCTTAATGTTAGGATATGATATTTCCCACACACAATTGATTAACTTTTACCAGACAATAAGTTTGGTTGAGGGAAAATTGAGCTTCTATTCGATTGAGGAAGGTATTGATATTACTAAATTATGATGGTCATTTATCAAAAGTTTGTATAAGTGGATAGGATTACCAATGAACTCGTATATATCTCTACCGGCTATATTTTCTTAGAGGTGGAGATCTCATGAATTAAAGTTTTACTGGTGTTCCATCCATCAAAAGAAGAAATGGGTTCAATGTTTTGTTTTTCAAGTTAGAAGTAGGAAAAAGAGGTGTTGTTTTAAATGAATTTTCAAATGATTTATATCCAAGTTTCTAGGTATGAGGAAGTTACATTTCTTTTCAATAGAGGACCTTTAATGTATATGAAAAGCAACTTGCATTAGTAACTAGAGGAAGACTTCCTAAAAGTGTTTCATCCATAACCTATTTTAGTATCTACGTTTACGTCAAACCTGAACGGACCACCTTGGGGTTGTGTCCACTCAATCAGTTCTTCTGCAAAAGAGCTAAACTAGGGGTCTAGGGCCATTGATGTAGTTGCTGAAATGCTTCTTAACAGTGGCAATATTGTATCTAGATCACATGCAAATGTTTTTGGGCATCTAGAGGTAAGTTGGGGTTATATTTTGGTTTTCTTAACTCTTACACACAAGTTCATATTGCTTAAGTGCACAAGTTATTTAATGATTTCAGGAACATAGGGGCTTGAGGAGTTCTCTTACTCTGGAATTTTACAAGAAGGCATACGAGCATATTATTGAGCATTATCCTTATTGGAACCGTACTTCTGGACGAGATCATATCTGGGTACGTTGTATTAAGGGTTTCAAATATTTGCCAGCGTGGAGAATTCTGGAGAAAGAATGCTCTATATTTTTTGCTGATATTTAATCATTTCGTTGAGTGCTAATGATGCCATCTTTATATCTGAAGGCAGTTTTTTTCATGGGATGAAGGTGCTTGCTATGCCCCTAAGGAGATATGGAACAGCATGATGTTAGTTCACTGGGGTAATACAAATTCAAAGCATAATCACTCGACAACTGCATACTGGGCTGACAACTGGGATAGGATTTCTTCTAGTAGAAGAGGGAACCATTCATGCTTTGACCCTGAGAAGGATCTTGTGCTTCCTGCTTGGAAGGCTCCTGATGCCTTTGTCTTGAGATCCAAACTGTGGGCTAGGTGAATGACTTCTGATTGTTGCTAATAATGTTAAGGATTTTTAGAATTTTTTTTTAATTGCTGTACAAATAATGTAGACAGTTCAAATCATGAAAGCTAAGATGAAACAACTTTATTTTCAGTCCCAGAGAGAAGCGGAAGACACTGTTCTACTTCAACGGAAATCTAGGATCTGCTTACCCCAATGGACGACCAGAATCTTCGTAAGTTCAACTAAGTAGCTTTTTACCATCTCAACTTTTCCAATGCTTGAAATAGAAATTTTGAGAAAATTTTGAAAATGTAAAATCAATGATAGCCTTTCTCTTCCATGCTTAATGAACTGATTGGGAATGATGTGACAGCGACACTCGTCTGGCTGATTTGCAATTTCCTAATAGCTAGTGTGCAGATTATGTCTTACCAAGGATCTGTTAGTTATTTCCGTGATATGTATGCAGGTACAGCATGGGTATTAGACAGAAGTTGGCTGAAGAGTATGGATCAAGCCCTAACAAGGAAGGAAAGCTTGGGAAGCAGCATGCAGAAGATGTAATTGTTACTTCACTGCGTTCTGAAAACTATCACGAGGATTTATCTAGTTCTGTTTTTTGCGGGGTATTGCCTGGAGATGGTTGGAGTGGTCGGATGGAAGATAGTATTTTGCAAGGATGCATTCCTGTTGTCATTCAGGTAGTGATAACCAGCTTCTTACTTCTTTGCCAAAATGGTAGCCCGAAAATTAGAAACAAGTTTATAATTGATGATAGCTGACTATAGTTAATATGCAGTGCAAGTTTATATTCTCAACTACCTTGTGTCCAGAGCTGGAAATTTCTTGTACTCTTTGTTGTGCTTCCTCATATGTTGATATAACTACTTGAATGGCAATTACGTATTTTCATGTTTCCTCATGTTTAGGATGGGATTTTCCTGCCATATGAGAATGTGCTCAACTATGAAAGCTTTGTCGTCCGCATAAGTGAAGATGAAATCCCAAATTTGATAAACATTCTTCGGGTATTTACCGTTATGCATTTTTCAATAAATTAACATCCAGAAACTCCTAGTTGAAAGTTGGTAGTGAATTAACTAGCTGGTTGTGTTACATTCTGCAGGGATTTAATGAGACCGAAATACAGTTTAGGTTGGCAAATGTACAGAAAGTCTGGCAAAGGTTCTTGTACCGTGATTCTATTTTACTTGAAGCCAAGAGACAAAATGCTAAGTTTGGCCACATGAATGACTGGGGAGTTGAATTCTTGAAATTAAGGGAAGATGATGTCTTCACCACATTGATACAGGTATTTTCCTCATAGGACAAACAGGAAACTCTTTTTTAATCAAAATAACTTTTCTTGCATTCCTGACAATGTTCGATTCCATCATTCTTGAAAAGGATAATTACTTTTAATCATTTTGGATGAGAAGATGTTAAAACTTGGTAGTCATGAATATGGAAGGTTCAGCAAACTGCCCTGAAAAGCTGAGGCTTCGCTCAGGTTTGTGGTTTGGTCTTGAGTAAAAGAAATTAGATTTGTGCTTTCTGATGGAGCTAAACACTAAGCTGTTCATGTATTAACAAAGAAAATTATATAAATTATCATTAAAAACCTGGTGGAGTTTTTGATTGATCCTATGACTTCTACACTGAAAGAGAGATCATCGAGCATGTTTATCTTTTTTCCCATGTGTGCGAGTTTCTGTTGCATATTTGACTGATCCCTGACAATGATCCTCGTATTTCAGATTTTGCACTATAAGTTACATAATGACCCTTGGAGGAGAGAACTTGTTCGTCAGAAGAAAGACTTCGGCATACCACAAGAATGTTTGTGAAAACAAAATGTATAGCCATAACTTCATAGGAAACTTGATACAAAAAGATCACTGATGGCGGAAGGGTTCAAATATTCTACTTTCTTGAGATTATGGAACTAGACGACTTGCCTAATGCGTGCACAGCTCGAAAACTATCCGGCTGCATATCAATGTTGAAGCCAGATTTCCTGATTAACGTGCCTATCTGTATCTAGTTCTTTTACACATATAGGAGGACTCTGTACATTTGATTTTGTTTTTCTTTTTGTTTCTTTCATTCTTTTTCTTAAAAAGTTTTCTACCTGTGAGATTTGTATCGCGGCAGCATTACATACCCAGAAACGAATGTCCGGATAAAATCCGAATGGATTTTGCTCTTTTATGAAATTTTATAGACTTGAATAATAATAATAAGAAGACAAATGTCTTCATTTTAATAAAATAAAAATGTATTAAAAGATTAAAAAAAAATTTTGAGTTTTTTTATTACGCTAGTGTGTTTTTTTTTTCCTTTCTTTTTGTTAAACAAAGAACCTCAACGAAAGTTAAGATTTAACAATATGAGAAAACACAATCCCTAAACAATCATTATGTAACCAAGTCTCAACGCCCCGGGAGACGGGTAGTAAAATGATGAAAGCCCAGAGGGAGAGTAAGGGCATGACTAGTCAAGAAGTCCGCCGCGAAATTAGCTTCACGATAAATATGGTGCACAAACACCTGCCAATCACGGGAAAGAAGACTAAGAATATCATTGACGAGGGACAAGTAGCATTAAAACGTTTCCTGTTAAGCAACTGAATAACACAAAAGCTATCAATCTCAACCACCAACAATCTTTTACCCATTTGCCAAGCCAAGACCAGTCCCTTGTACAAACCCCAAAGCTCTGCAATTGTTACATAGCAAATTCTAATATTCATGCAGAAACCATCATGTCATCCACCAGTAGCATCTCTAATCAAACCATTTGCTCCCGCCAAACTGGATCTCTTCCTGACACCATCAAAGTTTAGCTTATAATAGGGCCACCGAGGAGGCAACCAACCAAACATATTTTGAACTCTCAGCCTGCGATCACTTTGAAAAGTATCAAAGGTACGAATTATCTCCTCAGCTCGCACCCTGATATCTCGAACCATGTTGTCCTCGTTCACAACTTTACCTTAAAAAAGCAACTGATTCCTTCCAATCCATATACACCAGATGGCTACCTCGAATACGTAACTCCATTCCCGGGTGCTACCATGAAGACCCGTACCTTGAATATTGGCAAAAATCCAATCTCGGATTGGCTAGGTGAAGAAATAATCATGCTCACGACTAGATGGCGAAAATTTATTTATTTATAAAAAATCTTTTACTGTTAGTTATTTTTAATATTGACCGTTAGTTGACTGTGTAAAGATAATATTACCCTTAACAACAATTTGTAGACAAAATTAACTAAAAAAAAATTAAAATTATTGACTATTTTATTCTTTTTAAATTATTAATATTTTCTTGAAGTTCCTACAAGAAAAATAAAATTAAAAACTTAAAAAATTATTTTTAAATTATTGATATTTCCTTAAAATTTCTACAAGAAAGATAAAATAAAAAACTTGAAAATGAAATAGTCATAATCTTTACTTATGATATTGTAAATCTTTAGAATTGATAAGGATAAAATTATCAAAAAATAGAGATTGTGCTTTTCGCGCCAACAATTTTAATTTTTTTTTTAGTTATGTCAGTCTACAAACTGTTGTTAAGGATAATATTGTTTTTGCACAGTCAACTAATGGTCAATGTTAAAATTAATTGACGGTAGGGGGTATTTTATAAATAAATAGATTCTCGCCATCTATTTGCAACAAATCCAAACCTTAGGAGAGATTTTTAAAAATTACCCATTAATAAACGTTGATTTCTCCAAATATTTTTGTAATTTAGAGAACCTGTGCATTTGCATTTTAAAATCGAGAGAAAGAGAGTTATTGGGTTTCTTCGGGTAATTCATTTAAATGGTAACGTCATCTTGTGTTATTTTGCTTGTATAGATTAAAGGCATCAGTTATTGAAGGAGATGCAGTTCATAAAATACATAAAATAAAAAGAAATATTCTTGATTTTACGGGGCTTGTAATTTGAAAAGGTTGGAAACACACGTACATACATTTTAGTTCGCATTGGTTCGCGTGTCAAGGAAATTGAATTGGCTGGACAAAATTTAACTTTGCTCCCCACTGTTTCCTTTGTCATTTATTATAGAGGGCAAAAAGCTTATGTTTCATTGGCTGTATGTGACAGCCATAAAATTTTAAATCCTTAGAAAATATAATAATTGTTAAAAAGTTCAATAAGTTCTATTGCTTTACTTTCAACCCCAAGCTGCAGCTAGGCAGCTGTACTGCAATTACTTCAATTTTTTTTTAAGTTTTTCATTTTATAGTTATAACAAATTTAGTACTAAATTACTCAACAATTATTTTTATTTTATTTAATTGAATTTCTAAATTATATAATCTTATATCTATTGAATTTTTGTTCATTATATTAATGATCTCTTACTTTAATATATCATGATTTTCAATGTTGAAATCTTTCTTTAATTGTTTAACTTTATTAAATTATTTACTCAATTGATCTCTTAATTTTTTTAATTGTTTTTATATTTTCTTCATTGAAATTATTAATTTCTAATTTTTTTTACACTTTCTATATCATTTATAAATAAATTTGGGTTTTCTAATTTATTTAATAAATATAGTGACATTCAATTTAATTGATTATATCTCCATATCTAAATCATTGATCATATCAAAGAATTTAAATCTTCCATAGAAAAATCATTTTCTCCTATAGCTAGAAGGTGGTAACTTATTGATTTTTATGTTTTGTGAAATTATTAGAGGTTCCGGTAATTAATTCATTGTACCATCTTTTTAATAATTTATTAGATTAATAACATATTTATCACATATAATATCTCTTATAATTCAGGATATTAAATTTAGATTACAAAATTTATGTGACAAAATTGATGGTACGTTTTTAGGATGAAAAAATAGATTGAGTATGTGTGTGTGTGCATTAGAAGAAAAATCTTATCTATGTCTTAAGAGAGACAAAAAATTATAAATACAGGTACAAAAAGACATTCAAAATTTGTGAATCTTTATGAATATGATAATCAGTTAGATCTTTATAAAAATATGGTAAAAACTCTATAAAGTTTAAAAATAGATGTAGAAGATATGGACAACAAAACTATTTAATTATATAAAATCAATGAGGACTTATTTAAAAAAAAGTAAATATGTGATTAAAAATAAAATTTTTTTTTAAATTACTATCACACATATACTTGGTTTTACGTTAAAATAGTTCTCATCCATTGGATTGAAGAAATGTCAAAATCAATGACCTATATTTATTGGTTGTTTGTTACATTATTTGTAACATAAGCTTTGCCATTATAGAGATTTCCCATACCTTTACATACATACAGGAAACTCAATTGGCTTTGGTTGCTGCCACCATTCGATTCTATGTGATAAGTGCGGGCAATAATGGATTTGTTCAATTCTAGAATATAATAAAGAGTCAACCTACCATGCAACGCTGGATCTCATATAGGGCATGCATGGTACCAGTATAGCCGATTTTTAACTAGTTATGAATGCATACATAAATCAATATGTGGGTGGCAAACTTATGTTATTTGAGTTTGTGATGCAAATGGAATTTTTTATTTCACAACTACGTTATAAAGAGGCTGAAGATGAGCAGACAATGCCTGTTTTGATCACCATTTGCAGAAGCATTATGAGCAGCAAGCTGCAATAATATATACTCACAGAGTATTCAATTATGTTCTTAAAGAACTCCGCGAAGATGGATTGTTATACATCTCTAATTGTATGTCAGATGTTGGTCTCCGAGTATATGATAAAAAAATTCAAGTTGGAGGATCGTTCTTGGAGGGTTGTTTTTCATGAAGCTGATTCCAAGCTTGTGTGCACATGCAATCTTATACAGTCACTTGGTATACCGAGTAGTCACTCTTTTGCTGTTATGAATAGGGATGACAAACAGTGGGCTTCGGCCGAGCTTTTTCAAGCCCAGGACCAAGGCCACTTTAAGTTTTGCGAGAGGGCCTAGGCCGGGTCGGATCAGACTTTATTTATTTTAAAAATTTTTTAAATTATTATAAATTTGAAATAAATTAATGATCAACAAGTTATTATAATTATACATAAATTTTTCAAAGTAAAATAATAAATAAAGCAAATAAAAGCTCATAACTTTAATTTTCTTTAATATTAGATTCTCTAATTCAAGCGCTCTCTTAATTAATTAACACAAAAGAGAGAGTTTAATATCGTAATTTTAGCTTTTTTGAATATCATTGATTTATAAGTTAAGAATTTAAGTTTTTTTTTAATTTTTAAATTACTTTTCAATTTTAATTATATTATTCTAATTTATAAATTTAATTTTTTTTAAATAGTGGGCCTGGGCCTGACCCAAGCTTTTTTCTTGAGCCCTTATCCAGACCTTGATGTGTGAGGGCTGGCCCAAGCTTTTTTGCCCACCCTAGTTATGAAGGCAGAAAACTTATCTGAGATACCCAAGTGTATGATTTTGCCTCGTTGGACAAAAGATGCCAAAATTACATAGTTTTATTTGCAATATCTTTCAAGTAAGCCAAGCATGCATAAGGTTGCCCGCATTGGATCTTTAACCATTGCTTGTCGAAACTTGATCCACTTTGCAACCAAGACAGTTGACAGTTACAATGAAGCCATTCAGGTTATCTGTGGGCTGACGTTGCGAGCTCAAGATGTATTAGACACTGATGTTATTCATAGAGCTTCTGCTAAAGGTAAACTTGTCGATATTATTAAGGATCCATTGATTATTAAGACCAAGAGTTCATCCAAAACAACCAAGTCATCTGTTAAAAAACGTCTTTGTGGTACTTGTCAACAACCTGCCTATACAGAGGGAATTTTGAAATACTAACTAGGCAACTCAAGAGGGGGGGGTGAATTGAGATTTTAAAAATTATCCTAGGTAAACCACACAACAATTTAATCTAATGCCTTAATAAATTCGAAAACAATAAATTCAATAAAAGCACAATAATAAATGAGTAAGAGAAGAGAAAGCAAACTCAAGAATTTTTACGTGGTTCGACAATCCCCGCCTACGTCCACGCCTCCAAGCACACCGGTCTTGAGGATTTCACTATCCAAACCTTTCCAAGGCTTCAAACGTTTACAATTGACTTCAAGGTATTAATAAACCTTTACAACAAGAGATTATCTCTCCAATCTCTTCACCCCAAGTATTTCTCACACTTGTACTCTCACAATTTAATGAGAAATGAAAAATACAACAATGAATCTCTCTTTAAGAGTGAATATACAAATTAAAGAACAAAGATGATTTAATGAATGATGATTTACAAAGTTGAAGCTCAATATATGTTGTGTGCACTTGTTCTTGCTTGCTTGGATTACCAAAAGTGAATTGGTTTTGAGTTTATATAATTTGAACTCAAAAACTAGCCGTTACTCACATTCTGGGCGTATCCGGCTTGCCGTTTAGCTATCCGGTAAGCCGCTTATATGTTACCGTTAAGGTAAAATTTTGAATTTCAAACTATCCGGCTTGCCGCTTACGAATCTGGTAAACCGTTTATGCTCCAGAAGCTTACTGGCCGATATCCGGTTTGCCGTTTATCGTATCCGGTAAGCCGTTTATGTTCTGGATGCATTCTGCCCAAAGTTCGGTAAGCCGCGTGCTACAGTAACCTGCACAATTCACTATTTTTTGAAATTATAGTTTGACCCCAAAACTTTATAAAACTATAGTATAGCCCAAAACGTTATGAAAATTTACAAATAGGTCCAATTTCAGAATTTTAGAATAATGCTTTGTCAATCCCATAACTTTTTAAAATTATGATTTCACCCAAACTTTGTGAAATTATAGAATGACCTAAAAACATTTAAATAGTTTCAAATAAGTCCAAATCTGAAACTTTAAAAACATTATCAAAGCTTTTAAAATACTTTCATTTTAGTCCAAAATACTTTAATTCCATAACATCATTTTCTTATTATAAAAGCACAATTCATAAATCTTTGCTTAATAAATAAATGTGGTTTATTATCATCAAAATCAATATTTATAGCCATATAAGCTAACAATCTCCCTCTTTTTGATGATGACAAACATTTCATGTATTTAAACAATCATTTTTCATAAAATCATTTTTCATTAAATATAAAACATTTATAATGTGAAAATATGATTTATTTAAAATATATAAAAATAATAATTTAAGCTTAAAAGATTAATCATTCTTAATCTTGTTTGTTATCATCAAATCAATATTATTAAAACATATATGTTAACAATCTCCCCCTTTTTTATGATGACAAACATTTTAATATTTAAAGAATGATTCCACAAATTACTCCCCCTAAATATAATATTCTTTTACAATTTGCCAATTAGCTAAATTAACATATTTAAATACATGAATGTTTCTCCCCCTCATCATCAAAAAGAAAAACTTAATTGGCAAAGACAAAAGTAGCAAATTTTTATAAATTTGAAAACATGTATTCTTCTCCCCCTTCATCATAAAAAGGAAAACGTAAAGGAAAAGAATAAGAGTAGGAAATTTGTTACCCATGTTGTTCGAATAGAAATTTCGACAAAATCTCCCCCTAACAATAAGCATCACCTCAAATACAAGATTAGTAATATCACATCCAAATTATTATAGATCATGATAAAAGCCAACTCCAAATCATCACACAAAAATATCATGAACCATTATTCCATCAATTACCAAGTCAACAACTCATAACATAAATTTACCCATGAAATCAAATCATCATTATCTCAAATTCATCAAAATCATCATCATAATTAAATACCAATTATCAAAACAATTACTCAAAATGCATATTATTCTCCTCTTTTTGACAACATAGAAATGATATATCCTGTCTCCCCCTTTGGACAACAAAAAAGTTCAAAATGCATATTATCAAAAATCATATTATATGCTCCCCCTAAATATATGGCCAATTTAAAAATTTTAACCAAAATGATTTTATCCAAAAACATATCATATTTGTCTCCTCCTATCAATCATCAAGACTTCAAATCAAGCACATGCTTTATCATCAAAACTTAAATAAAGCATAAGTACATAATAGCAATATATAGATAATCAAAATCAACATATGCCATTATAGATCATCAAAATCAACATAGCTAAAAAGCCATCATTATGAGCTAAAGAACAAGTGATCAAATCCATTATTATAAATGCTCACATATATTTTTAAGTGATGATCTAGTAATTACATCTTGTGATGGATCTCCTAAAATTAAGTCCTTAGGGTGAGAAGAAACATATTATACAAAATCATAGCAAACATCCATATAATCCAAAATGCAAAATAAAAGAAAAATAAAACAGTAAATGAAATGTTGGTGTGTCCAAATACAAGTATAAAAGATTGCTTGTGAGTTTTATAATGAAAATAGATTTTAAAGATAATTTTAGACACAAGAATGGATGTGGCTAATTTATATGAATCAATTTGGATTGAAAACAAATGAGAATGATGGATTTTGGAATGAAATCAAGTGAGGAGTAATCGAATTTTAGTGAGAGAGAGAGAAACGGAAAGCCGAATGAGAGGAAGATCAAGAACAAAGCTAAAAGCTCACGAATCCGGCTTGCCGGATTTCACCAACTGGCTAGCTGGTTGTGAGCAGAAAGATAAAACCCGAAACCGGCGTGCCGGATATGCATAACTGGAAATCCGGTTTTGTTCCAACAAGCTTTTCATGCGAATCCGGCTTTCCGGTTTTGCTAACCGGTAGTCCGGTTTGAGGCAAAAAGTTTCCCTTTGAATTCGGTTTTTTAGATTTTAAGAACCGGTTATCCGGTTTTGAGGCAGAGAGGAAACTTAGCAAATCCGGTTTTCCGGATTGAAAATCCGGTTATCCGAATGTTGTCCCGAGAGCAACCAAGCTAATCCGGTTATCTAGAATTTGACCCGAGAGAAATCAATTAGAAAAAATAGTTTTCCGGATGAGTGGAAATTGAATATTTGCTAGCTCTTATACTTGTACTACACATACCATTTCATTTTTGGCTTTTAAAATTGATTAATTTTAAATCATTTTGAGATTTAAAACTTTTCAACAAGCCATTTAATACATGAGACATAAATGCATACAAGACCAAACATATGAAATCGTATCAAACAATGATGTCAATTTTATAAGTGAATGATGATATAACACAATTAATGACACAAGAATTCACACATATAATTCATTCATCATGTATATATTTTATACAATCATGAAACATATAAGCATTCAAAGATTAATAATTCAAGCATATCATTCATTTATCAAGCTTAGGCATTACATAATCATCAAAATCAAACAAAGCTATCATGATGAGTTGACAAGCTATCATCTTATATATATAACCATGCATCATGATAAAGCACTCAATGTTAAACACAATGATAATTCAATCATGTAAACATACAAGTATACTTTAAAAAATTCAAGCTATTATCCATTTATCATGATCCATTCAACAAAATTAATATAGCAAGAATTATTACCAAAACAATTAAATCATCTTGCCTCATCTTTTTCTCCTAGATCATGCTCAAATGATTATCCTCACAAGCTTCATCAAGGAACTCTCCACCATTCCTTGTTTGTGGTACCTATAAAAGAATATTCAAGTTATGCCATTTTGGTACCCAAATGCTCTTGGGTCCTTAAATGTTAGCAATGGTTCCTTTTAGAACCCAAACACATCTTACTCCATAATATACTTTTCTTTTAATAGGACAACCAAGCTTCATGTGACTGTTTTGATTACAATAATGACATACAACTTGATTGTTAATAGATGTACTCTTCACAAAGTAGTTCATATAATACTTTTGTTTCAAATTTGGCTTATAACCAAGTCCTCCTTTATCAAACACACATTTTTGTGAATTAATCAAGTTATCCAACATCTTTTGCTCATTTGTAAATTTTAAGACAATCTCATTTAATTCATTGCTCTTCTTCTTAAGCATTTCCTTTTCCTTTTTCAAGTCATCTATGTGATATTTAGATGCTCATGTGAACTGCTAAATTTCTCATTTGATAATGCAACTCTATCATGCAATGTTTTATTCTCTAATTCTAGGTATGTAATCTTTGCACATAGAGATTCATTTTCATTTTTGAGCTCTACCATTTTCTTTTTAAGACATGCATTCTTTTTACCAATTTTTATCCAATTATCATGCAGTTCTTTAAAAGCATCATATAATTCATCATAAGTAAAAAGATCATTTACCTCATCAAGTTCATCATCCGATTCATCTCCAATTGCCATGAGAGCTAGATTTGTCATTTCTTGATGCTCTTCATCATCACTTGTTTCCTCATCGCTATCATCTCATGTGGCTACCATTGCTTTCTTCTTGAGCTTGTTGAGAAGAGGACATTCCGTTCTCATATGGTCAAGCTTCTTGCACTCATAACATTTGATTAATTCATTTTTCTCCTTTCGGTTCTTGAGGTCTCTAAATTTTCTTCGCTCACCGGATTTCTTAAAAAGTTTTCTGAACTTCCTAGCCAGCATATCCATCTCTTCCTCATCCAGCTCACTTTCCTCATCACTCTCATGTTTCGAGGCTTTGAGAGCAATGTTTTTCTTCTTCTCTTCATTGCCTCTTTCGGCTGCCAAGTCTTCCTCATAAGAAATAAGAGAACCAATTAAATCATCAATAGGTAAGATATTTAAATCTTTGGCTTCCTAAATGGCAGTACTTTTTTGTCTCCATTCCTTAGGTAGAGACCTAATAATTTTCTTAACCTTATCGCTATTTGAAAAAGTCTTTCCTAGGGCTTCTAGAGTGTTCACTATATCCGTAAATCTAGTATACATAGAATACACACTCTCATTTTATTCCATTTGGAACAATTCATATTGTCGAGTGTACCTACTAATTTTAGACTCTTTCACTTGATTTGTGTCTTCATAAACAACTTCAAGTTTGTGCCAAATTTCATTAGCACTCTCACAACTAGATACTCTATGAAATTCTTTCTTATCTAGTGCACAAAACAAGGCATTCATAGCTTTGGAATTTAGAGTAACTTTTCTCTTTTCCAATTCATTCCATTCCCGTGAAGGTTTTGGAATATCTTCCCGACTTCGTTTCTAGTCAAAGGTATAAATGGACCATCACAAAGAATTTCCCAAATTTCATAATCTAAAGCTTGTAAATAAATTCTCATCCTAATTTTTCAATATGGGTAGTCATTACCGTCAAAGAACGGTGGTCTAATTGTGGATTGTCATTCCCTAAAGATTGAGTCATTATGGGTTGCCATGGATCTTTAACTATAGACGGTTAAGTCTACGCAAGAGCACCTCGCTCTAATACCAAATGAAATACTAACTAGGCAACCCAAGAGGGGGTGAATTGGGATTTTAAAAATTATCCTAGGCAAACCACGCAACAATTTAATCTAATGCCTTAATAAATTCGAAAACAATAAATTCAATAAAAGCACAATAATAAATGAGTAAGGAAAGAGAAAGCAAACTCAAGAATTTTTACGTGGTTCGGCAATCCCCGCCTACGTCCACGCCTCCAAGCACACCGGGCTTGAGGATTTCACTATCCAAGCCTTTCCAAAGCTTCAAACGTTTACAATTGACTTCAAGGTGTCAATGAACCTTTACAACAAGAGATTATCTCTCCAATCTCTTCACCCCAAGTGTTTCTCACACTTGTACTCTCACAATTTGATGATAAATAAAAAATACAACAATGAATCTCTCTTTAAGAGTGGATATACAAATTGAAGAATAAAGATGATTTAATGAATGATGATTCACAAAGTTGAAGCTCAATATATGTTGTGTGCACTTGTTCTTTCTTGCTGGGATTACAAAAAATGAATTGGTTTTGAGTTTATATAATTTGAACTCAAAAACTAGCCGTTACTCACATTCTGGGCGTATCCGGCTTCTCCATTTAGCTATCCGGTAAGCCGCTTATATGTTACCGTTATGGAAAAATTTTGAATTTTAAACTATCCAGCTTGCCGCTTACTAATCTGGTAAGCCGTTTATGCTCCAGAAGCTTACTGGCCGATATCCGGTTTGCCGTTTACCGTATCCGGTAAGTCGCTTATTTTCCGGATGCATTCTGCCCAAAATCCGGCTTGCCAAATTTTCACATCCGGTAAGCCGCGTGCTACAGTAACCTGCATAGTGCACTATTTTTTGAAATTATAGTTTGACCCTAAAACTTTATAAAACTGTAGTACGACCCAAAATGTTATGAAAGTTTACAAATAGGTCTAATTTCAGAATTTTAGAATAATGCTTTGTCAATCCATAACTTTCTAAAATTATGATTTCACCCAAACTTTGTGAAATTATAGAATGACCCAAAAATATTTAAGTAGTTTCAAATAAGTCCAAATCCGAAACTTTAAAAACATTATCAAAGCTTTTAAAATACTTTCATTTTAGTCCAAAATATTTTAATTCCATAACATCATTTTCTTATTATAAAAGCACAATTCATAAATCTTTGCTTAATAAATAAATGTGGTTTGTTATCATTAAAATCAATATTTATAGCCATATAGGCTAACAAATTTGTAGTCAATATAGTGGAACAAAGGGTAATCATGACATTGATAATACAAGTTTCTGTACTCACTTTGTTTATGAAAATACCTTTAATACCACGATTGTGACAACGATTGCAACCTTAGACATTTTAACATGGGGTGATGACATATCCATGGACACTGCCAACTCAGAAGTAGACCATAATGAAATCTTTGTATTGCCTTTTTTGAATAGGTATAATTGACAAAGCTCTAGCGGTTATACCTTTCCCTTACATGATTTATTACTGAACAATAGAGATGGCAGCTTACCACCCCAGTGGCATGTGTGTTGGCATTATAATTTCAGGTACTTTTATTAATCTTATTCAACTTTCACTTTTTAATTTTACCATATGCCTATATGTTTTATAGAACAACATATCTTGTTATATTAACATTTCTTTTCTTTTTATCATATTTGCAGTTAAAATTAATACGACTTGGGACACAATGCAACATAAGACACATTGTGAGGATACAAACTACCATATTGCCAAGCTTTTATTATCTGTCATATATTTTTTTAACTCATGGTTTTAGAATGTTATACTAATACAAACTTGCTATGTTAAAATTTGGAAAATAACCACACTCACAACTTTCATACTTTGGTTTACTCAATTTTATTTTCATAATATGCATCAAGCTCTCTGGCAAACAAAAGAAGCATTTTGGCTCAAGCTCAATCACCGACATATGATTTTTATAGACGATTTCAAATCTCATTTTAACACATTTTGGTTTATTGAACTAGATAGTTGTGTTATGTTGGAATTGTGATTGAATTGTTATGGGAGTTATATTGGTGGCTGTGTGAAGTTGTAAAGTTTGTTTTTAGTTGTTAAGGATATTGGAGTTTGTAAGGTGAATTTGGAAAAAACCAATGTTAAAAAAATAGTGCAAACATATAATGCACAGTAGATGTTTGATAAAATGTTGCATAAAATTATTTTGAATTGGGTTGCTTTTTTGAGTCAAAATTGTGCTAACAACTATATTGCAAGCACTTTACAGTAGAAATCGCAAAAGATCTAAGTTTCTTTGATTTCACATAAAACCAAAGATTTGGGTGTCGGGTGATAGGCTTATTTATCGCCTAATATGTCCCTCATATTGTAGGCTTATCTATTACCCACAACCAAATGGATTAGTGTTTTTAACCTTATGTATTTAATGCAACCTTTTGAGTTATTTTGAATTTGCAACACTACTTCTATGCGTGATTAAATACATAAGAAAGTGGTTTTTTTTTCCAGAATTTCAATAATTTCTTTTTTTTTTTTTTACTGAGTAATGCAAATAACTTCTTCAATAAGCTTGTATCTTTGTGGAGATTAACTTTCAAAAAATGTATTTATAACTATGTAATATGTACATTTACACGTGCTAGGGTAACATTTTACCCTAGCGCACCTCAAAAAATATTTCACAGATTATGTTGTTGCCACCTAATTGGCATCTACCCAAAAAATGTGCATAATTGTATAATACTACAAAAGCCAACATTTACAAAAAAAAAAAAATACAATCCATGTTCGAGTAAGGCGTTGCTTATAACCTGTTCGGAAAAATGACAATATGATTAATATATAAAATTACATAATAAAATCTAATGTTCTCAACATGAGTAATATTATACAAACTTACATCGAAACTAAAAGCATAAATATTCATTTCCCATTATTTTGAACCGCACGATTAATGCTTAATAACAATTCACACATGACTAGATCACGTGTATGCTTTTGTACAAATATATAATTGTACCATACCACTTTTTTTTCCAAAGAAATAATAACACAATTTTTCTTCTATGAAATAATAACATTAATTTAGATTGATAGTTCATTTCAAAAAAAATAAATAAATACTTAAAAAATAAATAACACTTTCCCTGTATAAAATAAAAGATATTTTGTGTCTGTTGGATTTAATATTCCCTGTTGTAAGAGGCTTATTTGAGATTTCAACCATCTTTCAAGAATAGTAGTCACTAGCTAGCTTTACAATCATATTGCAAATATGATGAAGCCAAATATAGAGTTATTGTGAAATACTCTTTATTCGAGTCATGTTGTTCGTAAAATGTATAACAAGATTAAATATCAATACAACAACATGAACTTCAGGGCATGAATAATCTTTTTTTTTGGCCATATTGTGAGATAAAATATTTTTCAAAATATGTCATTAATGGATTACCTTGTAGGTATGGTCCACAACAGCAGGTGATTCGTCCATATACCTCATGACATAGAGACAGTAGTCATTGTCGTTGGGTTGTTGTGGCAAATTAAAATTTCAACCAAGTTGGAACTGGATAAACCTGAAATTTGGACCATATATATGTTGTCCTTCATCCCCAAATACATGGTCCAATGCCTTAAGCCATAGAAAAACATAGCAATTTAGTTCGAGTAAAAATAAATGTTTATCATTTATCAAACCTTGGACATGTACAACTGAACAAAATGTTTCCAAACTCACAATACTTACCACTGCCAGACAACTTTTGCAATCTTGTGCTTATGCTAGCTTGAAAGTTGTGAATCCCATATCTGAGCAGAATTAAAATGGATATTAATCACGAGCACAAACCAATGTGATCAACCATCATGTATTAGTATGAAAAAACTATAATTTTTTATGAATTATTTTTTAAAAAACAAAATTCTACAACATTTTTAAGCCTACACAAAATTTAACCATTAATACCATATTGCAAACCTTCTCACATGTCTCCATGTTTGACATGAATCGATTAGCCCACCTACTTCCCTTATAGAATGGAGTTAGGTTGACTTATGTTGAGTGTAATACGGAGTTATGCAAAAGACATCACTAGTGCTAAACCAAACTTTTTTTTTAAATAATTTATCGTCATACGAAATTCACTACCACTAAAATCTTTTAATATATATAACTATATTTAATTTTGTCTTAAACACTAAATCAATGCTAACAATAAACAGCTTACTAAGAAGTAAACATACAAGAATCAAACTCGTGGTCCAACTAGGTTATTTTGTAGCTTTTCGATTGTCTTGTACTTAGCATACATGCTGATAACCTGGTGTCAAGTATATATTTAGCAACCAAAACATCATATTGCAAACTACCGTTTACTAATAGGTTTTTGAATTAGAAATAAGTTTTATACATAACAAGACTAACATCGTTGTGATTCCATTTGGTCGACTTTAATGAGCACATGGCAGCACAACTCACATGTTATGCTATGTACTCACAAGGAGTTCATTGTTAACATGTATCACAAACAATTGAGCCTCCATTAGTCTATTATATAATATTTAATCTAATACACTGTTTAGTCTATACAACCAACATTATGCACATATTGTCACTTACATTATACAGTATAAAACACAAAGTTAATGAAACACCAAAAACAATATCTAAAAAATTATGAAAAGAGAAACACAATCAAAATGGCTCAATCCAATTAATAATAATGAAAAAATATTTACAATGACTTACTAATAATTCAATACTTACTTTTCATCAAGGTTGTCATTAAACAAATAGTTGACCACTTACAATTGAGATTTAGTAATAGGCAATGTTACCACATATGGACCTGGCCAATAATAAGGCCTAACAGACATGTTGCTCACCCTATCAAATGGTGAGCGTTAGAATTAACTAGGCATTTTCACCGATCAAAACTGGTAAGGACTACGACTTGTCTAAGAAAACATTGGTTGTTTTATATATTTCGTAATGTTACCCTCCTACAGAAGGAATACATTACAAGATTAGTCATGACGAAAGCACCAAGTTATAAAAAAAAATGAAATAAAAGAGGTCAAACACCCATATTGAATCACTTAACTAAATTATCTGCAATAGGTGCATGCATAGCACTATTCAATGCTTTCATATTTGTTTCAGCATTAGCCTCATTTGGTGCACCATTAGCCGACAAGCCAACATCATTCAAAAAAGCCTCCACTATAATGGGGTTTCTATCTTCAGATATCATGTTCCCAAGATTATTGCGAACATCATGTGGCGGATCCACAGTATCTCTGAAAAAAATCATCAATTGTTGGATTCTCATAATTAATTTTAGGGGTTACTATCGGTGGTGGTATAATATTTTCTTTTGCTGGAGCGTGATGGACTTGTTTTGATTTAGAGCTTGCTTTATTACTCCAGGTAAGAGATTGCTTCATCGTTGTTACTAAATCTAAAATAAGACTAATTAATCTGTTAAAACTCGTTGTCAAGAACTGTGTAGATTCAAATTGCTTTGTAATGTGCTCAACCAGCTCTGCCATATCAATAGGTACTTGACCAGACAATTCAACACCCTCAAAAGCTCACATGTGCACTTATAATCATCGGCATGTAAACTTAATAATTTCAATTTTCATATGAATATCTCTTTTTTTCCTATAAGAAACTCAAAAACATATTAAAGATGAAGAATTTTGACAGTGAAGTAGACCAGTAATCCACTAAGAAAGCAAAAAACTAAAATTTTTATGCGCTATACAAAATTATACCCAATCAAAATTGATTTGTTACGTGAATACATGATTATAAAATAACATTTATCAAGTAGATAAAATTAAGGAATATAAACAGGAAGTAGAATGTAATATGCCAAGTAATTATCATAATTATTATCACTGTGTTTTTTTAGCCATTGCATTTTTTTTTGTCTCTTCGTCATTCCAAGCTAATGCTGAGAAAAGCCTCACTAGTTATTGTAATAGTTTTCAATGTTTTGAAAGTAGAATATCGAAACATTTTGGCATAATCACAGCATTAGTGCATCAAATGCACATGCATTAGTGCATCCTATGTATGGTAATCAACTAACCTTAATGACACAATTTCAATTACCAACCTAACGAAATAACAGACAACCTCCTAGATGAGCAGATTCATTTAACTTAAACTTGGAGATGGTCATTACAAGTTTATTGTCGCAAAATAAAGCCCAATTGTGTTCTTTTGTTGAAAATGAAAGTGTTTTGTTATCAAGCTAGTAAAATGAAAAAGAAATCAAGGAACTATGTAAAAATACAAACTATAAAAAGTTTACAAAAAAAAATATTTTATGTGCTAAACCTTTTCACAAGTTTCCAATCAGGGCATGTATCGCTCTTGGAACCTAGAAGCTCGACGATAGAGGTTTAGATCACCCGAGACACCGAATACAACTTGCTTTAAATTTAAGGCGGAAAAATTAGAAGAATAAAAAATATTTTGTTAGTTGATAATCTACATGATCTCATTTGAAGAATAATGATTGAATTAGAAATATATAATTTCTTATTATCTTACAAAATAATATGATGGCAAGAACCAACACCGAGGAGAGGTGATATCCTTTTAGGCCTCTTTAATAGTCTTGTACTCTGCATACAAGTAATAATCTGATTTTTTTTTAACTGTTGCAATCAAAGTGTAGACATTAGTTAAGAGATATTCTCATATATACTAATTGAAAATAATTGCATCATTACTATTGAATCAGTTCTAAATATTATACAAAGTATGCATAAAGTATTACATCACCATTAATCTATGCTCTCGGCAGGAGGGAGCACATATTGCTCCATGTTATGCTGATGTATTCTGTATGAACGACAACATCCCTTCACCATGAAAGAACAACATTATCACAATAAATAAAAACAAGATTAAGAGATTTTTATCTATGTTAGAAACAATTTAGTTAATAACATTTCATTATTACTAAACCATAGATTTCAATCAACTTATTGTCAAAAAGGTAAAGAATAAGCTTTTTTTCATCCTCAATAAATAGAATGATAACTGAAATTGGACCAACCAAGAATCGGGGTTGGGCAGACTTGAGATTGACAGTCTTTTCTTTAGAAGTTTGAATATGTCTTCCCTTTGTAGTTGATTGTATCATCACAAGACATTCTTATAAATGAAAAAAAATTAAAATTAATATATTATGAGGTAATGTCACAGAATACAATTATGCTAAATATAAAATCAATAGTACCAAAGACACTTTAATACCTTAAATTCCTTAATAATCACTTCTGGTTTTCCCTTGGACATTTCTATTTTCTTTGAGGGAAATGCATTTATCTCTTCACAATTCATAGCCATTTCCAATATACTCAATATTTAATATAATTGCCTTTCCTTCGTGTTTAAGTTGGGGCCATCATAAGGAATGTTTATTTTATCATAACTTTGGGCTGAACTTTTATTTGATGAGATTTTAATAAACTCAACCCTAACATTATCTTCTTGAGCAAACACAAACTCGTGGGAAAGAGTTTTAATGTAATATGTGGTAAGATGATGGACATGAGGGGCAACACGGTCTATAATTTATCTTTGATGTAATTGCATTTCCTTCGTGTTTAAGTTGGGGCCATCATAAGAAGTGTTTAGCTTATCATAATCTCAGGCTGAACTTTTATTTGATGAGATTTCAATAAACTCAACCCTAACATTATCTTCTTGAGCATACACAAACTCGTGGGAAAGAGTTTTAATGTAATATGTGGTAAGATGATGGACATAAGGGGCAACACGGTCTATAATTTGCCTTTGATGTAGCAATTCTTTTAGCATTTCAGTCTATTCAAATATCACATTAGATAGGTAATTAATGTTCAATGTCAGTACTATGATTGAAAGTATATGTTTATGAATTTTTTCTTCAAAATTAGGATGTCTAATAGCTTTTGATTAAGAAGCTCCACCAATGCCAGTTGTACACATCTGAATCTATTTAATTGGGCAAATAAGCGATATAAAAAAATAAGGACATTGCCAATTTCTCACACATTATTATGCTAATTATAATGATAAGCACTTTACAATAAAATTTACCTTATTCCTTACAATCCCTCCCTGAGATCTCAATCACTTCATGAACCTTTTCACTATTGATTCTTTCCAGAATGTGACAAAAGTTTTAGTCCTATCAGGTGAATGCAGTTGTATGCAACATTATGGAGGTAAAAAGGTTGTATAAACAACTTATAGTTAGGAAAATAGTATAATTAATGCAATCTTTAGTAAAAAAAGTACTAAAATTCAATTATGAAAATTATGTTACCTATAGGAAAAGAAGACATCATCCGACATGTAGTTTCACAATTCTTATATTTGCTAATGGACTTTACCAGCCATTTATAACTAAACGAAGCTCAATTAAGTGATTTAGCATTGAAAACATCCTTGCACGGATGCAAGAACAAATGCAATATATAACCACTTGTTGGGCATAACAACGTGACTAGTGCAAAGAAAGTAAGGGCAACCTACTCATATCAAAACTACTATTTGTATAATGAACAATAGTAAACATGATTAACTTTGATAAATGGCTGATGTGTGCTCATATTGCACAATAACTTCAAATGTTTTATAGAAATTACGCATGCAAATATTAAAGAAAAAAATACAAATGGTGTAAGAATAGAAGATAATGCGAAAGAAATATAACAGATATTCATGATTTAACATAATAATGTGCATATGTATAAATTTGCCAAAATCAACTTTATTAAAAACCTTGAAAATCCAATTGGTTTCATCTTCTTGCTTTATAATATCCTCAAGCGTCTTGATGTTGATCTCTTTGACTGTTAGATTGAAAAATATATCGTAATTCAATAGTATTTTCACTTGGTCCACCCAATTGTATTGGTATACTTCCATTTTTTACACCCATTGAAAATGTTTTGTGGCATAGTTTCAAATTCTGACCATGAAGTTCAATAATGTTGCATTCATATTTAAATTGATCAACCAACCAATGACATAATTGCCTCCTTAGTCAACCACATTGGATTTCAAGTAGGCTTCCAAATCTTATTTATTTTATTGCATTTTTCTTATCTTCCGATAAGTTGCCAATGAGAGAACAAAATCAGTCAGGTGCACACCTATTTTTCAAGGTGAACTTATCTGCCTTAAGAGTTCTTGATTCACTGTTATCCGAGTACACATCTACATAGTCAATCCTTTTATATTTCTTTTTGTGGCTTGCCTTATGTTCTGCTAACAGTTCCCTGTTGGTTTTCCTAATGTGTTTCCTCAACTGTCACAAAAGTAATAAAGATTAAAAAAATCTACATACTAGATGTAATGAACATACTAATTTAAAAAAATATATATATATATATATACACACATATACTGACCCCAATAATGGTAGACAAATTAGAATTATGACTTTTCAAAAGCTCTTATTTATCACTACAATTGCATGACATCAAAATGAGTAGTTATCTAGTATGCAGCGTTGGATAATAAATGAATATAATTACTTACAAGTGAGGGACAAATCCATATGTTGAAGATGTAGGAACCGTATTTTGATTGTTTACTTTCAAAAGACAGGTATTACTCGTTTGTAAGTTTATTGGTTGTCATTTACGCTTGCGTGGCTAATTGTCCATTCGTATTCTTGTGTAAAAAATTGTAAATCCATTCATTAAAACCTATAACATTTTTAAAAAAATTACACATTTCATTCTTTTTCTTTACCAAATTTTACATTCCTTTTTAAACAATATACTCTATTGCTGCCTTTTTAGTTTTTTTTTCTTTTTCATTCTTTTCATATGAATATCATATAAACACATGTTCATTTTTTTCCCTTCCGGTCAGCATATCTTCTCACAACAAGTTAGATTATACCGTTCAATTAATTAATTCTTCTATATTAAAAAATTATACCTATGGTTTAACTCGCAATTCTAAAGGATATATGGTAATTTGGAAACTCATACCTACTACTGGAAGGTTTCTTTGAACTAGAATTAAAAATCTCTTTACATAATCTTCATTAATTAAGGGTGATTTTTTATGAAAATAAATTGATCTGTTCAAAATGCAGACTTCAAAAAGAAATAGGACAATAGAGAAAACTTTCAAACTAATTAAGAAATTACCTTATAAAAGAAATTTAATTCTAATTCTAAAGGCATGCATAGATTTGAAACATAGTAAATAACACAAGAATAATTTGAAAATTCGTACCACTAGTTTTCTTTAAGTTGCAGTTGAAAATTTCTTTAACTACATTTTTGTTTTGGTTGTTGATTGAGGTTGATCTCGTTGATTGAGTAGATTCTTCGTTGAAATTAAATTGTTTAGTTTTGCTACTTGGGCTACCAATTCGTAATTTTTGATTTGAGAAAGGGATTCAGAGAAAGACTTTACCAACTTCCACTCTCATCACACCATTAAATTTTTCATTAACACGGGAGATCAAATGAATGCCTAATTTCCTAAGCTTTAGACACATATGAAAAGAGAACATTGGGTATGCCAGGGGAAAAAAATCTTATTTAAACTACATCTCAATCAATCGCAACTGATACTTCCGGCAACCAACATTGAACAGAGAAAATATAATCCATTGGATTACTTTTGAGTGCAATCCAAAGGCCAACTAATTTTTAAATAAAAAATTCACTAATGATATATGTGGTGCAACGTTGTATTACAAGTGGATAATAAAACCTCATTGGTTTATTTGGAAAGTGACATAGAATTTGGTGTAAACACAATCCATTTCAAGTTGTTCCCCCAAAAAAAAAACAGATTTCCTTAAGAATGCAATCCAAATCTTGAAAATTATAGCAATTATTTTTGCTCTTGGGATCAACGTGTAATAGAGAACTTCTAATTTCACTTTTACTTGTCACAAGATTTTGAAATGGCAGTGGCTATAGTGGAGTTGTTCCACCATAGAGCCTGATAATAACTATCAAATCATAACAATAAGTGTAGATTTAATATTTATTTATATACTCATACGGTTATTATTAGTGTTCCACCGTGGAGCAATCTCAACATAGCCAGACTCTTTTTAAATTTTCTAATGAGGTATGGTGTAATAGTATCTATCTATGTGTGTATGTGTATACATATAGTTGGTAAAATATAAAAAATATAGATTTCAATTACACTAACAGATTAAAAAATGAGGAAATTATCATTTGTATACCTTATATTTGCTCTGTTATAAAAAATACTACAACACTTTGAGGGTGTATCAATCGTCCACCCTAAATTGACGAAATGTATCAGCCGACCACCAAACTGTTAATTGTCATTTGAAAGTTAACGGAATTACAGTGAATTGACGATTTTACCCTTAAAAATTATCACTTATACGCCCTTAAATTTTTTTTTTATCACTTGTATACCCTTAAATTATCACTTGTATCATATGAAAAGACCATATTACCCTTCTGACGTTATCATATTTAAACGGCAACTAACGATTTAGTGGTCGGCTGATACATTTTGTCAATTAGGGTGGACGATTGATACACCCTCAAAATGTTGTAATATTTTTGATAATGGAGTAAACTAAGGGTATACAAATGATAATTTTCCTAAAAAAAAAATACAATCTCCAATGTATTAAAATATATATATATTTTGTATTTTACTTGCATATGCCTTCATTGAAGAAGGAATGTACGTGTGTGTGGGGGGGGGGGGGGAAGAGAGAGCGAGTGCCCTCTTTTTTTTTTTAATGCGGACATACTGTTAAACTGTGTGGTTTAATAAAATCAACGCTGACGCACTATTAAACTGCATAATTTAACAACATGTCCTTATTTTATAAAAATGAGGGTGCCACACTTGAAAATGATTTTAAATATGTGTGTGTGTCTGTGTGTAAATTTTATTGTGAGAATCCTTACTTCATTAAAATAAGTGATAAATTAAATCCCAATGAAATAGATTGTGTTATATAATACGTTTTGTTCTGAAATGCTTTTGAATCAAGGACAAAATTGTGTTACAACTATTGCATGATACCACAATTTTGTTTATTTTTTTTACCCCTACTTTTTTTTATTTATAACTTATTTATAACTTATTTATAAGTATTATGATAATTTTATTACCCCCATTCTCTTTTCCTCTCTTCCATATTAAGATATTCTACCCATTTTTTCTTCATTTAAATAATTAATCGATCATTAGCCAGCAACCCATTTCAAATATAATATCATCAATCAACCAATTACCTTAATTATTTTTCACATCACAACCCAAAAAAAAATGCAATAACTAGAATTGAATATTTGGATGGCAATTGTGAGATTGTGGTAATTTAATAAATTAAAATAATCAAACAAAATCTATTGATGTCATAATGATTTAGATTTATGCATAAAATTGAAGTTTTTGTTGTCTTTCAATAACTAATAACTTTGAAAATAAATTGTATTATAGTTATTTTTTATTTAAAGTTCAAACCTGAACATATTTTAAAGCGGCAACCAAGGTATAAGAAAAGAAGATAAAATACGTAGTTTTTAGAATTATTTATTTAATATTTTATTTTAGTGATGTCATGCTAGTTTTATTTTTTAAAATTAATTTATTAATTGAATATTAATATCAAATCATCACTTTTTTCACTTCATAGACTAAAGAAAATAGAAGATTAGCTACTGATGTTTAGTTTTAAGTCAAAATTTTAAAGGTGAGACAATGCGTCCATTTTTTTATTGTTTAAATTATTTACAAATTTCAAACAATCTGAATTTTTGTGTCAAAATTTTAAAACATTTGAATTTTAGAATTTCAATATACAACATGGAGTATAATGTTAATTACTTAACCGCAGCATCCTACAATTGAAAACTACTCTAGATCTAATGATTATAGCATAAGAAGACAATATAGAAAGTATCGTGCAACAGTTGCATGGTAGCTGAACTCTCTTGAAACAATATTTTTTTTATATTTTAACTAAAGGGAGAGAATCTTATTAGATAATGACTATATATCTTATTTGTTTTCTTTTATTAATTTAATGTTTTTAATCCAAGTCTTAAACCAATCTCTTTATGAATAAATATGTTCAGATAAAATATATTTTTTAATATATCTATTTTTTAAAAATAATGATATTTTTGTGATTATTTCACTAAAGGATTGAAATGTCATTGTGTTTTCCCTAATGCATGACATAGATAATAGGGAAATTATTATTTATATACCTTTAGTTTACTCTGTTATAAAAAATATTACAACACTTGAAGAGTATATCAATCGCATATTTTAAGTTGACAAAATATATATGTAGTCCACTAAACTATTATTTACTGTTTAAATATGATTATATTAGAGGGGTAATTTAGTCTTTTCATATGATAAAAATGATAATTTAAAGAGATACAAATGATAATAAGAGAATTTAAGAATATATAAGTGATAGTTTTTCTATAAATTTCAAAAATAAAAACATCAATTCATTATAATTATGTTAATTTTAAACGGTAGTTAAAATTTAATAATCGACAGATAATTTTTATCAATTTAGAATAAATAATTGATACACTTTTAAAATATTATATTAATTTTTTATAATAAAATAAATATAAGAAATACTAATGGTAATATTAGTCGCATGGCAGTTCGAGCAATAGTGACGGAGTAAAGTGGAATGATCACAACAGCTGCTCTTACAGGTTAATAAAATTTCGACAATACTTCGTACTATTTAACGTAAACGACGGCGTTGGTATTTAGTGGACGGCAAAACTATCCGTTAAAACCTTGTACTAGCTCTTCTGTAGCGTATCCAGTGGGTGACTTTGCTCTCTGTCACCCACAACAAATATTAAAATAATATCTCACGCCGTCGCGCGGTCGCTCTCTAAAGCCCACTTGTTCTCTCTCTCTCTCTCTCTCTCTCTCGGTTGCACACTTTTTCACTTAATTCTTTCGCTCAACTACTACGCAGCATGAATATCTCCTCGGTGAAGTTCAACCACGCCGGCCCTATAACGGTACCCAAGTGGGCCCGCTTTAGGCCCACTCTCCACCTCCGCCGCAACAGCGACGTCGTTTCTTTCGAGTCAAGGACAAAGGCGGGGGCTGCTCCATCTTCGTTAGCCGTGACGGCCAACGAGTTACCGAGTCAAATCGAGTCGCTGAGTCAGGTCTCGGGCGTGTTGGGTTCTCAGTGGGGCGATGAAGGCAAAGGCAAGCTCGTCGATATCCTTGCCGAGCATTTCGACATCGTTGCTCGCTGTCAAGTAACACCACACCTCTCTTTTATTAAAATTTAATTTTTTTTTACTTATTAATGTATTAATTATTATGATCATTTTAGATTTTTATTTGCTCAGAAAAGAGAAAAAAAAAACACTTGTAAGTGCTTTAGTTGACGAGAAATGTGCCTTGATTTTACTTGTGTTTCTAGTGTTTTGGTGAGAAGTGCTTTACTTGAAAGGGCTTTTACGCTAAGTTGCTTTTACATGCTCTTGTGAGATTTGATTTTTGCTCCAAAGGGCTGTCTACAAAAGTACTATTAAACACACTGTTCAGTTGTAGAATTTTTGTACTGTGACAACCCGTACACTAATGTCTGCGCGTATAGGTGCTTTTGTTTTGCCGTACACAATTCAATGGTTTGTTTGCATTACGGCATTTAAGGCCGATTTCTATCTTTTGGCAGTTACATTAGAACAGTTTGCTGTACCTTTTTTTTTTTTGGGTTAATGTTAATTTAGGTTGTAATCAGATGGTTATTTTGATTTTTGGTAATTGTAAGCCTTAAGCATTGCTGATAACAGGGCGGAGCTAATGCTGGTCACACTATCTACAATGCAGAGGGAAAGAAATTTGCCCTGCATCTTGTTCCATCGGGCATTCTGAATGAGGATACTGTATGTGTTATTGGAAATGGAGTTGTGGTGCATCTGCCAGGCTTGTTCAATGAAATCGATGGCCTGGAAACTAATGGAGTCTCCTGCAAGGGAAGGATTTTGGTGTCTGATCGGGCTCACCTGCTCTTTGATTTTCATCAAGAGATAGATGGACTTAGGGAAGCTGAGCTTGCTAAATCATTTATTGGCACAACCAGGAGAGGAATAGGACCTGCTTACTCAAGCAAGGTGATCCGAAATGGTATTAGAGTATGTGACTTGAGGCACATGGATACTTTCCCTCAGAAGCTTGATCTTTTATTATCAGATGCAGCTGCAAGATTCCCAGGTTTTAAGTATACCCCAGATGTTCTCAGGGAAGAAGTTGAAAAATACAAGAGATTTGCCGAGAGGCTGGAGCCTTTCATCACTGATACAGTGCATTTCATGAATGAGTCCATTGCTCAGAAGCGGAAGATTCTGGTTGAAGGTGGTCAGGCAACCATGCTGGATATTGACTTCGGAACTTATCCATTTGTTACTTCCTCTAATCCATCAGCTGGCGGGATTTGCACTGGTCTCGGCATTGCTCCAAGAGTTGTTGGTGATCTAATTGGTGTGGTTAGTGGTTCCTTTGTTCATCTATTCCTCTTGGTTTCTCTCTCTCTATCTCTCTCTCTTTTGTCAGGGAATTGTTTCTTTTGTGAAAATAAGCTTGATTCTTCAAAGGAAAAGCATGTTGATCAAAGGTTTTTTAAGCTCTTAACTTTGTTCTTCTTCTATGCAGGTAAAAGCATACACTACTAGGGTAGGTTCTGGTCCTTTCCCGACTGAAATTTTTGGGCAAGGAGGTGACCGCCTTAGGTTGGCCGGGCAGGAGTTTGGCACTACTACTGGTCGCCCTCGCCGTTGTGGTTGGCTTGATGTTGTTGCATTGAAGTACTGCTGTCAAATTAATGGTTTCTCTTCTTTGAATCTCACCAAATTGGATGTTTTATCAGAGCTTCCTGAAATTCAGCTTGGTGTTGCTTATAAACAATTTGATGGTACACCAGTCAAATCACTCCCTGCAGATCTTCTACTGCTTGAGCAATTGAAGGTAAGTTCGTTTTTTCCCAACTCATTAGATACTTAATATGGGTAAAATGGTAATATTATATATTGCATTGACTATCATAGTTTGTTGGTGATTTGAATATCACACTATCATAGTTTGTTGCTGATTTGAATATCACACATAATAGGAAGCACAGAAGGGAAAAAAATGTCATCTGTTGATGGCCTTTTCTTCATTTGAGCTACCCAAACAGTGAAAGACAATTGAAAGCTTTAGTAGTTAAGAATAAAGATATCTCCCATCCCACCATTGGTTCTGTAATACTGCCTGACAACCATATTGAAACTTCAATTTGATGCCAGTAAAATTGTAGGAATTACCTTTCGATTTCAGGTACAAGTACTTGCTTCCTCTTTGTAACTCTTGTTTCCTTCCTGTGTGTTTAGGTCGAGTATGAAGTTTTACCCGGGTGGCAGTCTGATATCTCTTCTGTTAGAAACTACTCAGACCTGCCAAAGGGAGCACGTGAGTTCGTGGAGAGGATAGAAGAACTTGTTGGTGTACCAATCAATTATATTGGCGTTGGACCTGGGCGTGATGCTCTCATATACAAGTAGGATAACAATTGAAGTTGCAGTGCTCCATAAAGCTTTCAAGGAATTTTAATTGAATTTATTCCCCAGTTATATACTTGACAGAGATTTTGGGGGCAAAGCAGAATTTGATTTAGTTTACATGAATTTAGTGTACCAATTATGTTGTCTCCACATCTTGAGGCCACTCTGCATTGCATTGCAGTGTGTTGCATTGCGTTATTATTTTGATTGTTGTATCAATCAATTTTGTTGAGCTGCTACAAGAGATTAGAAAGCTGACAGAAGGGAGAGTTTCGAAAAGCCAACCTCAACACTCCTTTCAGGCAGCATTTGGGTTACAAAAATAATTTATTATTTTCTCAAATCTGTATTAAGAGTCGAATCTCAGGTCTATTACTTACCATCAATAACAAAACTGGCCTCTTATAATTTTAGATAATTCTGTAAGTTAATATTGATTGCACATCATTTTTCATATGCTAAGAAAATTTTGCTAAAATTTAGTTTGGACATTTTATATCAATATTAATTTAGATTTAGCCAATATCAATATAGTGAATGCTCACAAAAACTAGTATTACGACTACGCATGTCAAAATATCAGAAAGGAGAAAACGGTTTATTTGGTAACGCTTTCATTTTCTGTGTTTTTGTGTTTGAAATGAAAAACAGTAAAAATGTTTTGCACATGTTTTGAAAACAAAATATGCTGCTTTTAAAAACGCAGACCCAGTTCACGCTTCGCCATTTCACTCTCTTTGTTTGTCTCTAAAGCCAAAGCAGACAGAAAGCGGAGAATCACTCAGCAAGAACACAATGGAGGGAGGGAAGACGAAGGAGAAACAATCAGCTGTGTCTCTTCAAGAATTCGTCTCCGTTATGGCCCCTTTAATTGACTTAGAGAAGGTTTCTTTTATCAACCCAATTCTCTTTTTTTTTTTTTCATTTTTACTTTCTCATTGTCATTACCTCACAAACCAATTAAATACGGTCTCTTTGGTCATAGGAAGCCGAAATATCAGCCTCTATCACTTCTGGGGCGTCGAGAAATCTTGATACAGCTCAAAAGAAGGGCTCCACTATTCTTAATTTGAAGTGTGTTGATGCTCAGGTTCTACTAACTTTATACGGGTTTATTTTTATTATATATAATTTTATTGACAGCCAAAAAAAATTAGAGATTTGTTTACTTTTTGAATTTGATTATGATAATAGACAGGATTGATGGGGAAAACTCTTCTTGAGTTTCAATCCACTAAAGGAGATGTTCTTCCTGCTCACAAGGTGTTTCATTTCTGTCCCATTTTGTTTTCATTACTGCAATGAATATTGAAGCATGGTATCTTTAGTGTTAGCAATTGAATTGAAGGTTGGTGAGGCATAATATGATTGTTTTATCAGATATGAGTAAAGTATTTTATTTTTATTGCTTCCATTATGGGTCTGACACTACAGTGTGCACACTTCATGTTTGATTCGTAAACATGTTAACAGTTTAAGGATTAATGTTATTGTTATCCATATAAGGTTTCTTGTTCTCATTTGTTATATTGCCAATGTGACATTCCATGCTAATTTCATTATTGGTTTGATTGACCAATTTTAGCAGTAGGAAGATCTCTCCAGCATCATTAACTGAATTTTCATCACGAAATCATACAAAATCCATCAATCATATGATCGATAAACGGAAAAGAATTTGTTAGCACTGGACAATTCATTAAGGAACTTCTAAATCTTCCATTAGATACTGTAGTTTTCTGTCTGTTGTTGTTCCTCTTCAAGTAGTTCTCGTTTTCCTTGTTCTTCTCACTGGAGATAGGGATTCATTATTTCTTAACTATTAGGAAATGATCCTGACTATGTTTCTGTTGACTCATAGTGAAATGTATAACATGCTTTTGCTTCAATTCCCCATTTACCCCTCTTTTGGGAATTCCTGATGTATTGTTGACCTGGTGCAGTTTGGAACCCATGATGTAGTTGTGTTAAAACCAAATAAAGCTGATTTAGGATCTCCTGCTCTTGGACAAGGTGTAGTTTACCGGTTAAAGGTAATTTTGATTTTGGAACAGGATTTCGGGTGAATTTGTTCTTACTCATCTTTCCAGTTGTGCATGATCTTCCTCTTGGTGCCTCGTGATCACTGATCTGGTGTTTTAATGAACAGGACTCCTCAATCACTGTTGCTTTTGATGACATCCCAGAAGAAGGTTTAAATAGTCCTCTACGCCTGGAGAAGCTGGCAAATGAGGTATGCTGTTTGAAATTTATAATCTGTTGTGAGTTGTATGAGATGAAAAATCATTTTTGTTTAAATTTTTGGATTTCTTCTATTTCCTGGTGTAATGTTCGTGTGGAATTAGCATCATACCTTTTGTAATGTTTGTGTGGAATTCGTATCTTTGTATCATGTGAATAGCAGTGGTTGAACTTTAATAGAAGTATCATATTCTACATTCATAATTTTCTACTGTACATATGGCTTGTACAAGCCACAGAATTCAGAAAAGGTATGATGCTAATTCATAACACCTAGTGGGTTATAAGGTGTTAGTTCAGTCATCAAATAGAATGAGCTTGCTTACTGAAACGAGCATAATATACAGGTGACTTACCGTAGGATGAAGGATGCCTTGATTCAGTTGAGCAAAGGTGTGCAGAATGGACCTGCTGCCGGCTTAATACCTGTCTTATTCGGAGAGCAAAAGCCAACAGTGTTGAAAAAGGACATTGCCTTCAAACCTTTTAACTCTAACCTTGATCACTCTCAGGTGAATAAGAAAACACTTCTATATTTCTCCTTTCTGGAAGGTTCATGAGTCTTTCTTATTCTTCTTGTTTAGTTTGTTACTGTTTTTCAAGATATTTATTTCTTCTCAATATGATCAATGGTGAAAATATTTTTGATATCAGAACATGTTAACTCTCCAATCATTCAAGTATTTTGCACTTGAGCATATAACATTCTCTTTTTATATGAAAATCTAATTCTGCTTGTTATTTAGAAATACTGTATTTTGGTATATCTTAGTGATTACTGAGCAGACTCTATTGTCTAGTAGAGAAGTAATCCTGCTCGGATATTTTGGCTCAAATTAGGCAATCAGACGGTTGGGCCTTATATAGATAATTAGCATGGTCGAAATGATCAGATACATAGAATCCTGTGATTTAAGTTTGTGTTTGTTCTTCATGCATGTTGGCTTTATATATTTGGATATTTAGTTGCAAGGTTTATCCCGTGCTTCTTTTCTCACTAACTAAAGCACGTTCTCTGCTTTGCTTTTGTTTCACTTGTCTATTTTTATGTTTGTTCAAGAAAGATGCCATTTCAAAGGCCCTGTCATCAAAGAATGTCTTCATGCTGCATGGACCCCCTGGAACTGGAAAAACCACTACAGTGGTAGAAATTATCTTACAAGAAGTGAAACGTGGATCAAAGATTCTTGCATGTGCTGCTTCAAATATTGCTGTTGATAACATTGTTGAACGGCTTGTTCCTCACAGGTATAGATGCCTTTATAAGTTAGGAAATGATATCATATGTTAAATCTTGACTTGGACTATGGTAAAAGTATTTGGCAAAGCCATAGATGTTCTAATTTTATCATAATCCCAATATTGTCCTTTTTCCATATGAACATGGTTTACCATTATGGATAACATAGTGATGGCATGCAATGCAGCTTGATTAAATAATTAAGAATGAAAAATGTTATACTCTTGAACTTTGCTGCCAATTTGTGGTTTTGGTACACTTCTGTGATTTTCACAATCTGAATTTTTCCTTAATAGTGAAAATATGTGCTTTAACTTGAATAAATTACTACCATCCTGATCACATGACTCTGGATTGCAAAATAACTTGTAAGGGTCTATATTTCGATTTCATATAGTATGTGTTAACTTGGTTTTATGTGGTAAGTTATTATACCTAAAATGTATTTTCATTTCCACTTCTTTGATTAGAGTAAGGCTGGTGAGACTAGGGCATCCTGCGCGTTTACTACCTCAAGTGTTGGAAAGTGCACTGGATGCACAGGTATGTATAAACCTGCAAATTTGAAAATGAGAAAAAAAGAAAACCGGAATTCAATTTTTCATTAATTTTTTTGGGTACATTTTAAATACCGCCCATTCTCTGCACTCATACGTTCATGAAAAATGAATGCATACTCTGTTATCAGTTGCTAGAACTCTCTCTTCTAGTTACTGAATATGGCAGTGTAATGGGATATTTCCTTCTGGATTATTCAGTTATTTGACATTCTTATACTTGGTTATTTTCTGGTAGGTTCTGCGAGGGGATAATAGTTCTCTTGCAAGTGACATCCGAAAAGAAATGAAGGTATAGAACTAGAGCTACACTATTATTCATATTTGATGTTCAACTATAAGTTTTCTTTGCCCTTTTTTTTTTAATTTTTAATGATTTACTTTTGCCTGGATATGAGATTGAGAACTTTCCAGAAAGATGATATACCACTGTTATAAGCTAATCAGTCCCAATGGTTCATGAGAAGTCATTAGTTGGCATTCCTCTTTTGATTTTTTATATGAGCAAGAATGAATTTCATGCTTGCCTGACAATATTGATTTTATAAATATCTCAATATGTCTTTACGTTCTTTTTAGGCATTAAATGGGAAATTGCTGAAAACCAAGGACAAAAACACTAGGAGAGAAATCCAGAAGGAGCTTAGGACTCTTTCCAAAGAAGAGCGTAAAAGACAGCAGTTAGCTGTGACAGATGTGATTAAAAATGCAGATGTAGTGTTGACAACTTTGACTGGTGCAGTTTCTCGCAAGCTGGATAATACATCATTTGATTTGGTAATTATTGATGAAGCTGCTCAGGCACTTGAGATAGCATGCTGGATAGCTCTACTGAAGGTACTGGTGCTTATTGCAGGAATGTATGCATAGGCTTTTGAATGCGAAAACATGTTTAAACACTTAAACAACAGTCACGGCTACATACAGGAGTAAGCACTGCTTATATCGGATGTAAGAGCTTGCAATAACAAAGAGAGTGACAGACTGTTTGTTAGCGTATGGTGTTTTCTCGTTAACATATAATGCATTTCAGGGGAAAAAGGTTTTGGTATAAGGCCTTGGACAGCAAAAAGGTCATACGGGGTTTAGGTGGTTGTACAATAACAAAAAGTTGGGTGTTGTTTTGCAATAAAAAGCTTGTGACCATAATGTGTGATATTTATATTATCTATTTTTAGAAAAGCTCTATAACCTCTACTCCCAAAAGCTCAAATTTTGGGCTTTTACTAGTAGAAGGTAATTAGCTTAGTAAGCTAAAAACACGCTACTAAAAAAAAAAATAACCAACCACCATAAAATTTTATAAAACGTGCTTATTCGATAACTAAGCACTTATGCCTCTTAAATAAGCCGTACCAAACAGGCACTAATCCTCAAACAATATGTACTTGTTTCAGGGTTCAAGATGTATACTCGCAGGAGACCATCTTCAGCTTCCTCCAACCGTCCAAAGTGTGGAAGCTGAGAAGAAAGGATTAGGAAGAACTCTCTTTGAGCGTCTTGCAGACCTTTATGGAGATGAAGTAACATCTATGCTGACCGTTCAGTATCGCATGCATGAGCATATTATGAATTGGTCATCTAAGGAGCTTTACAACAGCAAGGTACTCCAATCTTTTCTGGATGCAGGCTATACAGTTAAAATAAGTAAATAAACAGAAGTCAAATTTTGGCTTTTCATGATAGTTCAGTCCTTAATGATTACAGATCAAAGCCCATCCAAGTGTTGCAGCACATATGCTTTTTGATCTTGAGGGTGTAAAGAGGACATCTTCTACAGAACCAACCCTTCTTCTCATAGACATAGCCGGGTACACTGTTTACTGCTGGAATTTTTTAAATTAATCTGTGTTCCTCATAAGCTGTAAACTCCATTATGATGCATATGAATATTGTTAATTG
The DNA here is from genome assembly GCA_018350135.1 of Citrus trifoliata. NCBI lineage: Eukaryota > Viridiplantae > Streptophyta > Magnoliopsida > Sapindales > Rutaceae > Citrus > Citrus trifoliata. The sequence goes on along the minus strand of CM031392.1, from coordinate 20,516,322 downwards.
TTCATGTTGATCTGCTTCAGATGTGACATGGAAGAAAAGAAGGACGAAGAAGATAGCACAATGAATGAAGGTGAAGCTGAGGTTGCCATGGCCCATGCAAAGAGATTGATTCAAAGTGGAGTCCATGCTTCTGATATTGGAATTATTACCCCTTATGCTGCGCAGGTATGAAAGTTCCTTTGGTACTTTTTCAACAATCACAATTAATTTCACAACTTGACGCATTTAGGGACTGTTTGAAGTGGTTACCAAATAAATGGAAACATAGTAACTTTTTCATGCATAAACTCTGTATATAATTTATTTTGCAACTTATACTGCAGGTTGTCTTACTGAAGATATTGAGAAGTAAGGATGATAAGCTAAAAAATATGGAGATCTCAACAGTTGATGGTTTCCAAGGGCGGGAGAAGGAGGCGATTATTATTTCAATGGTTCGATCAAACTCAAAGAAAGAGGTAGTCTAACCATCCATGCTCTACTGTTGTTGCTTTTTAGCATTTAGATATTACTAGTCTCACTGTGCCCAAGAAATAAGTTGTAAAAATGGTTGCAACTCAAGACTTCTTTTGAAATATTTCAGGTGGGGTTTCTGAGTGACCGCAGACGAATGAACGTGGCTGTGACACGGGCAAGAAGACAGTGTTGTCTTGTCTGCGACACTGAGACAGTGAGTAGCGATGGGTTCTTAAAGCGATTGATTGAGTATTTTGAAGAGCATGCTGAGTATCTAAGTGGCTCAGAGTATCTCAATGAATAAGGATCTGCCAAGAAGACTCGATGTAAACTTTGTTGGGCCATTTCAATCTATTGATGGTAGACTATGATTCATAGCGTATCAAATTACTGAAAATTGGAGCAGTAGAAAGTTGATTTTATCCAGAAGTTGAATTTCTTGCGGTTGTTGCCTAGTCATATGAAGTATAGGCTGGTTAGACACACCCCATTCATCTGTATTATGCATCATGCTAAACCCAGGTATAGTGTACATGTGCTGATAATAATGATAGTTGATGAGTTTTACAAGAATATCGATATGTAAGGAACGACTCCTCTCCAGACTTTATTTTGTGTCCAAAGTAATTGTCTTCCGGTTAGATTGACTGCATACGGGGAGCCTTATAACATCGCGAGAATTATGAAGTCTGGAATTGTACTAGAAATGCCAAGCCAGTTAGTAGTGACTCTGAAAAGAAGAAAAAGGATGCCGATGGGCTGATTGGCATACGAAAATACTATTTATCATGAGTCAAATCTCGGGTCAAACCGCGAAGTCAATAAACAACACCATTTCAATTCTTTTTGTTTTTTTTCGCTTTCATTCTCTCCAAAACGACGTTATTTTAACTTGGTTAAGGCAGCAACGACAGCCCAAAATTGTTCGTTGTCCCAAATTGCTTTCTCTCCTCTTCGTCTTACTCTCACCACAACCATTCTCCTTCTATTTCTATGTTAGACCATTGGTTTCTTCCCCTTCGTTTCACAACCGGTATCATTGTCATTGGTAAATGATACTTGCATGAAAACTTAGTCAGCAGTTTAATGAGATGTCAGCATTACATGTATATTTTCTCTGGGTTTTTCTCACTCTATGCAAAAAGAGATTGGGCTAAGAGAACCATTTGAAATCCCCAAGCAGATCATAGGTGAAACTTATGGACAAATAAATTTTAGAAGTATATTACAACAACTATAATCAAAATGTAGTATCACTATTCTTAGAAGCAAGAACAATCACAGTGGTCAAAACGAAACCTGTAAAATTTGTGAAGTTCTTCAGTAGATTTTTTATTTAATTTTGTCTGATTTTCCTTTATGGTTTTTGAATTTGTTGGAGAGGTTTTAGAAACCCAGAAGGATGCAGAAATTTTTAAATCATTTGAGTTTCTTTCTTGTTGAAGAATTCTTTTCCAGTTTTCCTGCATTATGAAGTATGAATTGATCCAATTGAGCAATTTGGAGTTGTCGTTGCTGCCTTAACCAAGCTAAAATGACGTCGTTTTAGGGAGAAAGAAAGGAAAAAAAAAAAGGATTGAAACGGTGTCGTTTATTGACTTTGGGGTTTGACCCGAGATAAATAGCAGAACTGAATTAGCATAATCCATGCACTCTAGTTTGAATACATGAGTTTGACTGGGACTAGATTCTTCTCTTACTTAAATTGGTGGAATTGGGCAGAGATAAAAATATCTTTTTATTAATAGGGTGGAATAAATATCCCTTTAGTATAGCCTAGTTAGTATTGATAGTCTTAATAGAATTTTGACTATAAGTATATCTAAGTACTAAAAAAATATGAAGAAAAAAGATATCCAGTCAAAAGAGTAACAATTAATGTGGGAATTTTGTAAAGGGTCATGGGAAGCTTGCCAACAGAGCTTTGCTTTCTTAATTATTACTTCAACGCGGCATATACATTTAGTGGGTATGTTTGTCGATGCATTAATTTCTCTCTAGTGATATGCCTTAATGAAACTTCTTGTTGTCATTTTACTTCATAGACTTGAGAACTCAAGTCTTAATTAGTTTGGATTATAACATCTTTACTTAAAGATCCAATCCTAACTATTTGTTCATCTAACTATTTTTTGGCCGGCAATACATTTTTTCCATTTTTCATGCTCATTTTTCTTCATGCAACTGAATTAAATATAGACTGGAAAGTGGAAACAAGATCATTACTATAGCTGCAAGCTTGCAAAGTTGAACTTTCAGCTTCTACAGCATGTCTCCTCTTTCTTTCTTAATGGTCAACAATGTAACGAAATTTCTCCTATGATTCTTTAGTACTATCAGATAGGAATTAAAGCGGAGCCTGCAGTAGATCTAGAACCAAGTACTCTATAGACTAGTCTGACTGATAACATACTATATTTCTATGACAATATAGTGATTGGTGAAGCAAACGTCAAGTTCAAAATCAGCTGATTCTTTCAGAAGTTCCAAATGGAGGTAGGCAAAGTCACCTCTTCTTGAACATCATAAATCTGGAAGCCTCCTAGTTGATGATGACCTGCAATTCCATTTCCATGCATCTCGATCAGTGCATCCCAATTGAAACTCGTGTCTGCAAAGGCTGCAAGTTCACCATAATCTTTCATTGAAGATTCTGATTCTGCTGCTCCTGAAGAACCTTCCGTCCCTTCAGTTACCTCAGCTTGACTCTCTTCTTTCAGTATCCCCAGTTGCTGCAGAAACTCATTTAGATCAATCTGCTTCTTCTCTTCACGCCATCCCAGCATATTCCCAGATGAAATTTCGACCTCTTTCTCCCTCACTGAAACAGCCTCTAAAAGGGTTTTGTCACCAATGCACGTAGTTGGAGCTTCAACTTTTGATTCCCCGGAAGATGAACTAGAAGAAGAGGTTTGATTAAAAACCCCATTTTTCTTAAGCTCCTCAAGCCTTTGGTGAATAACATGAACACTAGGCTGAGCATTTACATTAAGCAACCCACAAGAAGGGAACATTGAAATGAAGTTCTTCGAAGGCACCCATTTGAACTTATTGTGTGACTTATTGTTTGATGAAGGATTATTATTGTCAGTATGAAGATGTGGAAGATTGAGATAAGCGTCAGGGCCATATAATCTTCTAGCAGCTTCATCATAAGCCATGGCAGCTTCTTCAGCCGTTGCAAAAGAACCCAACCAAAGTCTAGTTCTCTTCTTGGGCTCTCTGATCTCAGCCACCCATTTTCCCCATGTTCGTTGCCTAACCCCTCGGTATTGGCAAGAAGCATTGAGAGGGCCACCTTTGCCTCTTGTTGGACCTTTCTTCCATGGCTTTAATGGGGATTTTTTGTAACTCTCCATTGGGATTTTGAGAGAAAGCTCAGTGAAGTAAAGAGAGTGACTGAGTGAATGTGTGAAGAAACGGGAAAGAAAGGCGCGGAATATGTAGAGTGTGAGAGAGAAGTTTGATTTAAATGTTTTCACGTTTGGGGAAAGCTTTTTTAAGCCCCCATTCGACCGTTACTGAGACCCCCCCCCCCCAACAAAAAAAAATCTATGAATTTTTTCTTCTTAAAAAAATTAGTTGTTTTAATAATTATTTATTGTCATTATTATTGACAAATAATGCGATCAAGATGCTTTATAGAATCAAAAATTTACTTGATTAAACATAAAATTGTGCAACTGGATTCCACTTCTCCTTGAATATCAAGTGTCATTATCGTTATGTTGATCAACATTAATTCTAATTTTTTAACTAAGGTAGATTATAATGATTTATTTCTACAATTAATCGTCATTGTGTTAATCAAGATTAGTCCCAAATGCTAAACCATCCATTGTTGCCGTGCTAATAATAAAGTCAAGGCTGTTTAAGCGGAGTGAGAGAATTGTTAAAGACTAAACACAGCAATAATTTCATTTCATTATCGTATTTCATGATTAACTTTGGAGTTGAAGTTACTACTTACAAATTATAGTTTTAACTAGAAGAAATCTTATCACCAAAACAAGTACATCTAGTTATGGGCCCGTCAAATTAATTAGTTTTATGTAACTGTAATTCCAATCAGAAGTGGATTGATTAGAATGTTCTTAGAATGATTATTGGATCTGCTTGTTGTGTACATTCTTAAAATTTCTTACTCCTACACAGCCAATGGGGTTCATGCTTTTAGTTTTAGAGTGCATGGTGGGACAATCAGGAAACTCATTAACATAAAATGCTTCCGGATTATTATGCCATCAGTTCGACAGATAAAATTGCATAAAGTAGCTCACGGGCAGGATGGAATTTCAATTTTCAATATTTGCTCAGAAGAAAACAAAACAGAGGTCAATGATAGCTTGGTGGGTCTTTGACACCTCATCAAATTTAAGCATTAAAACGGAAAGCCAACAAAGTTCTATTACCTTTGGCAATCCTGTGTGCATTCACGACCTACTAACCTAAGCTAAAGGATAAATTTAGATGTCTTATTTGAAAAAACCATCAAATAAATAAATGAGGTTTATTATGATTCTTTCGGGTGACAAATGAATGAATTCTTTTGGGTATAAATAGATTTTGCTTTTAAGTGAAGCCTGACAGTGAGAGTGCGTCTCTCCCTCGGATCCTCTATTTTGTATAAAAGTGGAGTGAGTAGTGTGAGTGGTGAGCGTGTTTCTTCTGCAATCTTACATAATAAATACGCATGAGAATGGATGAATTGAATTTTGCCATGCCACCACCACCTCAGATCACAAAAACATTTTTGATTTTCACGAGCTTGAATTTCACTTTCACATGTTGTACTGCACCTTCACAACCTGATTCCCGGGACTCACTTCACCTTTATCCCATGCAAGCGAAATGCAATCCCATTTCTCTCTCTCTTTCTTTCTTTCATTCTCAAGGCCTGCAACACCAGATTCTTGAATTATCCTCATGTCTTGTCACATGTTCAATTGAATATAATGGTAATATTACTTTCTGACATGAGTAGATATGTATGCATTATCGGTCAGTGCCTGGACTGAATCCAGAAGACATTTTTTTTTTTTAATCAAAATGAGGAGCACAAACCCCAATTTCTTGATATAAATGAAGAGATGAGAAGATTGATTGTAATTGTCTCATTAAACACGAAGAGGGCTAAACTCTTGGTCACTTTTTGGCATCACAATAACACTATCCAAATGTGAGAAATGATCTCATCAGACAAGGACAATTACCTAGACTCAAAAGATTGATCTGGGTATCTTTGCTTTTCCAACTTGGTTCACACATAGCTGAAACAAATTTGTAGGAAATGGTTCTTCAGAATCACATGATTAACGACACAATTTCATAGAGCACGTAAAATCTAGATCATTGCTGTTTCAGAAGTTCAATCCTAACTGCAAAATACACCCCTCATCTGAAGCAGCACAGATTCACCGAGTTAGATGTTTCAAAAGACGATCCTCCGTAAATTCCGATAAAATCCTTGCCATGTTTTGGTTATCTATGCTACCCACCTTGATTCAGTAGACCAATCCTCCCATGGATGATCATTATCTAAGTCCACCAAGAGTGATTTCATGCTAAGAAAACTTGTAGAAGAAATACATAAATCTCCTCGAGATGGATGCTAATTGTTACTCTTCCCCAACAAAGACAACTTTTCAATTGCATTAGAAGGAGAAGCAATATCAAGCTGATTGCTTATCATTGCTTAACGTCGTTTGCCCATGAGCATACACGAAATAGAAAAGAAAGGGGAAAAAAAAGGCAGTGTACTTCTGATTATACATTCAGTACTAATCAGAAGAAAGAAAGATTATTAAGACATTACAAGCTATCATCCTCTAACCTTCCATCATTGACAACACAATGTAATTTACAGAAATGAAAATCAAGGGGTAAACTAAAATACAACAATAATATCACTTTCTTTTATATTCACATGATCTTTGACTGTCAGGAGCAACAAAAACACCTGTCCCCCAGAAAATTGAAGAGGTGGAGGAAACAGGGAAATCTTTTTACATGAGCAACCTGACCAGAAACTGAACAGGATGATAAAACGTCATTTAGACCTTGGGCTTCCTTTACACATGTTTCTCCACTTATCCTTCAGGTCTATTGCTGTACGACCACTGAAAAACACAGAACTACCAAATTCTAATATCTTCTTCCATGGGATAATTCTGTCGTCAACACTAGCAAATTTCTGCACTCCCTTCTGCAAAAGCAGTAACCGTGGTTAGTATCTAATACTACCCATCTAAATGGAAAAGGGAGGAAGTAATAATTACAACAGATTGTAGGTAAGAATTTATAATGTGAAAATTCGTATTTATGATGCTAATTCTGAGAGACTCCTAATATTTCATTGTGCCCATAATGTAGCAGACATGAAGGAAAACAAAATCTGGAATTTCACACTTTCAAACAATGATGTATCTAAAATTTAGTATTTTTATGAAGAATATGACATTCAGAAGAAAGGAAGTCCGATACTATTGTCTTTTAACTTACATGTCCAGGGAAAAAAGGGGAAATTACCTTAAGTATCTCTTCCTCTTTAGCTGTCCACGGAACTTTCTTTCGTCTCAACTGAGGAATAGGTGGGTATGTGCTGAAATATGAACAACATTTATCATCAGTAATTCACTTCAATGGAATGTGCAACTAATACTTTCAAGGCATTAGACACGCCTGTCATAAGTTGTAACAACAAGAAAAATTGTTAACTCTGGATGATGAAATACTTACTAATGCGTTTTCGGCCTTCGGAATCGTATCGAGTAATTAGAGATAATAAACTTATCATCTTCACTTTCAGAAATTTCCTCTTCATCAATATTATGAGCAATAACAGGACTTTCTGGTGGATCACTAGATTCACTACTTGCAGGCTGTATATCTTCCTTCTGAAGTTCGGCTTCAGCTTCTGTATCATCCATGGGCTCAACATATGTGTTTGTACAGGCTAGTTTACCACACTCAGGAGGTGTGCGTTCTGGTTGACCTTCAAGTCCTCTTTCAGAAGGGCAGTAATTAACCATATTTTCTTCCACTACCTTATCTCCATTAGAGATACAATCTCTCCCACTAAATGCATTGGCCTCTTCTTCTCTACAAGGTGAATTGGCATCAACACATGATGCAGAAGTCTCTGCCTTTTTCTTATTAGCACTATGTCTCTGACATAAGTGGTCACTAACATCATGTAAAGGCTCTGCCTTTTTCTTCTTAGCTCTATGTTTCTGACATAGTTGGTCACTAACATCACGTAAATGTTGACCATTTTGATTTTCTTGGTTGTTTTCTCGCTCTCCCACATTCCCATTTTCATGAATGTCTTTATCTCCATTGCTTCCTGAATGACCTGGGTCTTTGCTGTGTAATCTATTGGCAAGGTCCATTTGATGACACACAGAGCCCATTTGCATAAATGCAGCTAGTTCTTTTCTTGCCACAGAAGCTCTTTTCTTGGCTTCAAGGTACTCTGAAATGGAGAGAGTATATGCACAAAAAGGGCAATGAAAGTTTCCCTTTTCATCAAATTTTACGGGAAAACCCAAGCAGTTTTCGTGCACCGCTAGTGGGCAAGTACTGGAGCTGCAAGATAGCAACTGACCATCCTTGTTACACTTCACACAAAGGTTTTGTTCTGTCCACCCACTTGTAGCCAAGGAATCATGACCTAATGCAGCTTGGGAGCTCAAAAAATGACTTTTCTTCACAGCAACATCAATTCTATCATTATGGTATGCATCATTATCACTCAATGTTTCTTCTTCACAAGAATGTTCCACTTCACCTCTAGACCCATCCTCAGTATCTTCGTGTTGAGTACCCACAGAGGGTACACGTTCAGTAATATTGGCTTCATCCACTGTTGCATTTTGAACAGGTTCGGCTCGAGGCAGTCTGGCAGCATTATGGCCATCCTCTGCTTGATTATGCTGGATTTGGTCATCATTAACATCACCATTCTGCCCAAGCCTCCTCAAGTCATCGCAATTGTCACAACCATCATTCGGAAACTGGCTTTCCTCCAGGCCTGCATCCTGAGATTGGTTTGAAAAATGGGAACCTTCTCTGCCAGCCACTGCAACATCTCTTCCAGAAAGAGGTTCCACCATTCCTTTGCCACAGGTAGGAACTGATATCTGATCTGCAGACTGATGGTTACTAATTGCATCCTGCTTATGCTTCTTGGCATTATAATTGAGATCACACTTCTCCTGGACTCCATTGGTGTGTGCTGCCATATCTCTGATAGCCATGTCACCCCTACTCCTCTTAAAAGGCAACATATTTCTGATATGCAAATTATCTCTAGGTTGTCCATCCCTATTTTCACATGTTGAAGGAAGCAAATTCTCTTTTTCTGACATTGCCTGGGCATTATGATCGAGATCACCAACACGAGCTGTGCCACACTCACTTACACACGTCAAACCACTGCTTTCCTTCAAGGAGGCAGCCAATGGATGTGTTCCTTCAAGAATTGTATCTTTCAGCTGTTTGTAAACCAAATAAACCACACAAACAGCAAATTAAGATTCCTAAGTTATAATTCATTGTACTACAACAAGAAAAACAATTTAAAAAAAAAAAAAAACTTACGTGTTGTAAGGCACATTTAGGCATCAAAGCTCTTTTATGCATAATAAAGGGATGGACATCCCATTTCAAAAGCTCAGGTCCAGCAATATTCAGATCAGAAGCTGATGTCTGACAAACAAGATTGTCAAGGCTCAACATCAGAACAGAACCAAGGCCAATATGGTTTCACAGATGAAATGGTATCTTAAATTTTATTTCTTTAAAATACGCAATCAAATAAATAAATGAAATTGAAATACATTACCTCCTGGAGTATTTGCTGGAGAACATCTTCGCAGCTTTCTGATAAAGCAAACCCAACTTTGTTCTCCGTACAAGAAAGACCGTCATTATTAACTTTATCACTAGAACCAAACAAATCCTCCAAGCATCTCAAGGCAACCATTTCCCTTGTGACTTTTGCCAAATCATCCGGAATTTCTGGAGCCGTTTCAATCAAATCTGGGTGAAAAAAAAAAAATCCCCGTCAAACTCTAATCAATCCTCACTTCTAAACACAATTCAAAATATCATATCCATCCTCCAGTAGCAATGCACACATACCATGCAAAATAGACGTATCTACTTCCTTGAAGCTTGCCAAATACTCAATTATCCAAAGCCACGGAAGGCTGGAACCCGCAGACGAAAAATCAGCCAGACCATCCATCTTTCATCAAAAACAATTTTTTTCCGACCTTATCCGCACAATTATTCCAGTAACCTAAATTCAGGTGATTCGCATCCGCTCAACCTATCAACTACAATCATCATAATACAAGTTTTCAGGGTTTTACAATCGGCAACGCACGAATTGCATAATAAAAGTTAAAAACACATTGTTTCTCATATCACACAGAGACAATTCGCAGCCATTGCTTCAAATTAGTAATAGTAATGCCTCTGATAACATAAAAATAAATTAAAAAAATTCTTTTGAACTGATATTAAGCAAAGCTCGTTCTTTTAGCCTGGGTTAAATGGAAATTCAAATTTAATTTACTTTCCGCAATCGAGAGGAAATAAAAATTGAAAAATTGATAGCAATGGAGGGTTTATTGTTGAGAGAATCGCAAAGTTGATACCTGGGAAGATTCGAACGTATTAGTGAATGAGAAGGAAAGGCCGTTAACGTCGAGCGTGTTCGTTTGAATCGAGCTCTCTACAAACAGGAAGCGTACGAGGGACGAATCGTTTGTTAATTTTTATAATTATTAATATTATTTTTTAAATTTTAGGTTATGGTGATTATTTTGAGAGAGGGGTGTTTCCGTCCACGGACTTGTTATTGGGGGTTAATTTGATAAATTTTGGGAGTGTAGGGAGTTTATAGAATAATGTTAAACCCCGGATAGTTGTAAAACTTGGATTAATTTTTATTTGGGTGGGATATTTTCACCACAATTTGCGAAAACCCATCCGTTTTGGAGAATAATTAAAAAAAATTCACAATACTTTAAAATAATTCAAATAGATAAAAAGTTTAAACAATTGATCCAATAATTATTTTTTTCCATAAACATTTCTTGACCATCTTTAACCACTAACATAATTTTGACAAAATTTTAATATGAGTATTTATCTTTGTAACTAGTTGAATCATAAATCATTTAAAGCATGAGTTATGTGGGAAATATAATTTTTACCAAAGAGTAGAAACTTCTATGCTATGTCATACTAGAATCGATAAGACATGTCATATATTGGGACAAAACTATGGTGCAACTGTGCTTTCAGCCATTGGATCCAGTCATTGCTCTCACCATAATTGGATCCAATAGATGAAAGCAATTGTGGTATGATATCAGAGTTGTACCATAGCTAGATCTCATATATTGATGAATTTATAAAAATATTTCAAAAACGTTTTTACTCTAAAATAAAATATCAACAACATGTTATAGTTATTTACTTGTTGTAAGGCTTTGTGTGGTAACATGTCAAATAAATTTTAGGGAAATTTATACTCGTCCACTTGTTTATTTTGTTTTTTTCAAAAATAAACAAATATTTATTTTTTTTCAACGTGCCACCTGAAGTTTGTTTTTTGTTGCATTCATCCACTTTCCGTTAGTGGATTTAACGGAATGTTAACGAAATGACCTTTTTACCCCTCAAAATTAGAATTTTACCCAAAATAAATGGAAATTGGAGATAAATTGGATGGATTAAATTTTTTTCAAAGGTGGATGCTAGAAATTGGAGGAAAATAGTGTTTGTTGCTTGCTAAATTTAGAAATTTTGTATTTATTTTTTTGAAAGACAAAAAAATAAATACAAATTTTCTAAATTTAGCAAGCAATAAACACTATTTTTCTCCAAAAAAAATAAATACAAATTTTCTAAATTTAGCAAGCAACAAACATGATTTTCCTCCAATTTCTAGCATCCACCTTTGAAAAAAATTAAATCCATCCAATTTATTTCTAATTTCTATTTATTTTGGGTTAAATTGTAATTTTGAGGGGTAAAAATGTCATTCCATTAAATTCACTAACGGAAATTAGACGGAAGTGGACGAATGCAACAAAAAGTAAACTTCAGGTGGCGCGCTGAAAAAAAAGTGTTTGTGTATTTTTGAAAAAGGCAAAACAAACAGGTGGACGGTTGTAAAATTCCCTAAATTTTATTTAATTAGAGTTTTTATTCTTAGACTTTATAAGTAGAGCTTTTACAAAAAAAAAGTAGTTGTTTAGTTGTTAATGAAATTTTTTATTATAAAATTATAAAATTAATTTAATAGTCAAGTTTTTTAAAGTTATGTTATTAAAATAATGAAATAAAATTGTCAAATAAATAGAGAATCTATTAAGAGATTTTAACATTTTTTAAAAAAGAACTTTTTAACCTTTATTTTAAAAAAAAACTTTTGTTAGTAGAGAAAAAATAAATTATTTAGTATTCAAAAGCTTTATTAAAAAAATAAAGAAAAAATAGCAAATTTTTTTATAAGAGTCTATAGAATTAAATAACCATTTATAATAACTAAATGCTTATTTAGTCATACCAAGAAGGCACTGAGTATAAATAACTTGACTATAACCCTATGAAGTACTACATTTCGTCTTATGAAAATTTTAATTTATGACATTTCATCTATTTTTTGAAAACAAACAAGACAAGTCATGCTTATGTAGATATGTAATCGAGTTTGTAAAGTTATAAATAACATGTCATACATAAATGACTATAGGTACAATTTTCTCTATAATTGTAGTTATTTCTTAAACACAAACATAATCAAATTAAATACAGTGATACTTTTTATTAAAATGGAACGACCCCAAATTTTAGAGGGAAACTGAAAATAACCCATTTAATTATTTACATATATAACATGAATATAACATGAAACGATAAAAATTGTTAAAAAAAAAAATTGTAATTTGCTATTTACGTATTGCCTAGAGCCTTAGACCCATCATGCTAGTCAGGACATCGAATGTAAGGCAAAATTACGTTACCACTGCCGCGTGTAACCCGCTTTTTCCTCTTTGTGATATTAAAATTTTATTCGGCCCCTTTCTTTATTTTTTATTTACAATTTTAAGTATGGCCATTAAATTTTACCTAAATTATCCATATTATTTCTTTTACAAAAGAGACTCGCAAAATAAAAAAATGATTGTAAATCCTTGCCTTATGAAGTGGATACTTGTTTTTTTTTTTTTATTATGGTTTACCTTAATCGTGGATTTTTATTTAATTGAGTGTTTATTTTGTATTAAATTTTACTTTGACTATTTATGAGTTGGGTGTTTTTATTGAATTAGAAGTTTGAATTTTAATTGTGAATTCATGTAGATGAAGGAGTTGACAAGAAAACCAAGAAAACCCATAAAATAAAATAAAACAACCATAACGTTAACAAGCAAATAAACACGTCCCTACTCCCCTACTACTGAAATTACCTTTTCATAAATTCGACGATAACAAGCTGAAAATATGCAAAGACAATAGTCGAATCCATAAGCCAATTTAATGTACTCCAATTTTTCAAAAAAAAAAAAAAAGAATACAAATTGTAGAACTTATTAAAGTGACATGAATTCGGAGGGGGAACAAAATTATGAATAAAAAATCTTGTCAAAAACTGACCTTTATTAAATCTTTCATACATGTTAAGAGTTACTTTGATATATTATAAGATGGTAAATCACAAAAAATTGTGTGCTTTTTTCATTTGCCCCTACCTATTTGCAATCGATAATTTTTTCACATTTCACTAAAATGGTCAGAATGTTTATTGGGGAACAAAAAATTATTAAGCAAAATGATAAAATACGATAATAAATTATTGTTAACATTGCAATAATATATAATCCAATTAATGAATGTTACAGTATGTGGAATTGAAAATCCAAAAAAAAAAAAAAGGAAAGGGAATAATGGGCTCCCTTCTCCCTAGATCCAGAATAATTAAAAAAGATTATGGACTTCACTGAAAGTTTACATCTTTCCATACCGGGTTTGCATTTTGACCCATTTGGTTTACATTTTTATGTTATTGTTCCACCCGGTTTGTTAATTTACCATTATGTCCCTCAGTTTTACAGAATAACAAAAATTCCAACGATTGTTGGTCTCACAAATTTTAAGCGAGACAAATGAACAATAATCAAACCCCTAATCTTGCTTTATGTTGCATTGCTTGTTTGTTCGCTGGCAGTAAAATTCTATACGGTCGACATTGGTGCGAAAAGTTGCACCTAATGCGTCTACCTATACGTTGGCCATCAAAAAAAATCTTGCTCCCGTTTGCTAATTAATTATATTTACAATCCTCCTCTTGCTGCCCTTTCTTTCCCTTTCCGTCGATGAATTGGTATCAGCTGATTTGGTAACACGAAATTGAAAAAATAATGGGCAGATTAATTACTTCTATTACCTTTTTTTAATAGTAACAGCAAATTGAAAAAAAAAAAACGTAAGAACATTTATACGAATAAGTAAACAATCCCTTGGATTACGCTGTGGATCATCTGAAATCAGAAAGAAAAAAAAAATGGACTTTTTTTTTTTTGAAGCATCCGAAAGAGTGATTATTTTTTTCTATTTATACAAGCAAAATAAAATATTATGTTTATTAAGGACCCGAGAGGCACTAGCCCCACACACCTTGAATCAGACTAAGGACGGAATGATAGGGTACCTTGAGTTCCTACGGTTTTATGTCTATAACGCAGTTCATTCGATCACTACAAGGACGAGCATAAGTATAATAAAACAAACCCAAAAATCTGCTTTGATTCTAATGCAAAAACCGATAAGCAAATGACCATAATATCCTTCACTACATTAGTTGCTCAATCAGGTTGCTAATTTTTGCATAAAACTCAACCATATAGAACTCAAAATAAACTTGTGATACACAAAACAGAAAACTCATCCCTTGCTTCCGACTCAAAGAACTTGCAAAATTTACCTATGTACGATGCTGATACATGGGCATTAATGCAAAATTGACTAGGATCTTCTCTTAAACGGCATCCTGGGGCAGGGTATTTTGAATGTTTGACGGCATTAGTATGTTAAAGCCGTCTGCTGCGGTAGACACAATCATTCCTGGAATCTGAGCATGCCAATGAAATTCTTTCAAGTCTTTCTGTCCCTGTTTGAAGAAATGGTACATGTATTAATGGTCTAAAATAGTTAACGAAAATTATGATGGATCAGAGATAAGAATTGAATTTACCTGATGAATAAATAGAAGTTGAGGTGGTAAATCTTCTGGGGCATTTACTTGCTCTCTTGTCTTAGCTTTGAACTCTGCCTCCTCTTCCTCATCTTTTTCCAAAGAAAGGTCCCATATCCTGGTTGAGGAAACCAAATGAGGAAGAAATTATAATCTGGTTAAAAGGGGCTTAAACCAAACTTAAGCTGGCATTTCCTTCCATCAATTTGTTTGTGCTGGCTCCCATATCATTCCCTTTACTTACGTTAGCTGATTATCAGCTGATGAAACTGCCAAAGTTGAGCCTTCATGTGGACTCCACTCGATGGATGTAACAGGATGTTTATGGTACTCAAAATGTGCTACTACCGAATCTCCCCCCTGTTCACAGAAAAAAAATATAACAAAGACATGGATCAGCCTCATCAAGAATCTAAAAAACAAACACAATTTACCATCCATAAAAGAAATTTTCTCTCATTTAAAGGTTGAAAAAAATATTCGGATAGAATTCCTTTCAAGATCACTGCAAAAAGGATGTATCGGTATAATTATAATGAATCACACAGAACATGAACAAAAGAGAGGACACGTTGAAGACATCAAGGATAGGGCACCCTAACAAAGCAATATTAATAAGAACATCATAACCGAACAGTAAAATTCCTTGCATTGAGAATCAACCAATGCAAATGACTTTTTTTTTTTTTTTAAACGTTGTCCCGTGGGTCAAACAAGACGTACCTTGAGCAATCTAAGATCATGAATAGAAAATGTACCATCATCACTTCCAGATGCCAACAGACAGCTAGCCAGCCTAATCAAAATTAATGAATGACCAATCAACATCTTTACAAATAATCAGAAAGAGTGTTAAAATGGAATAAAAATATGGTAAAAACATTCAAACACCTGTTCCAGGAGATAACATTCACATCTGCATTATGAGCCTTAAATGACGTTAAGGCTGATTTCCCCACACGTGTATCCCAAATTGCAATATGTCCATCCACAGAACATGAAGCAAATACATCAGGTTCAGTAGGGCTCCACTGCATTGAGATAAGTTGGAGAAACGGTTAAAACATTGAGCAATTGATGATAAGCCATCCATGTTACATCACAATGTTGAAAATTAAAAAAATAAATAAATAAAGTTTCGCTACACATGTTAGAATACATACTTGTAGATCTTCTACGCTTGCAGAATGTCCAATGAAAGGATTAGGGTCAACATTCCATGTGGCATCAGATGCAGGCTCCCATAAATGAATGCAACTATTGCAGTCCCCTTCAGAAATGAAAAAGAAAATGAAAGCATGAGAACCAATTATGTACTTGTAAAGTAACTGACCGGTAAAAGTCAGAATGCATAATATTTAACAATACCAGTTACAAGCCTTCCAGTTGTGATGGGATTCCAATCTATAGCATAGCCCTCGTCTTTGTGGCCACCAAACTTAACTAATGGACTCTGATTAGAAACTTGAGGAGCTCCCTGGCCAACTATGGTTTCTGATTCAGCTAAAGCATTTAGATGAGATCGGAGATCCCATACCTGCGTGAATATAGCCAAACAAAATGGAAATTTAGTCATTTTTTTGTCTGCCGTTCTAATCAAACAAAAATGATGCAGAACATTAACATCTCCAGATTCTAAGGATGTAATTTTGACCTGCACATGACCGGTATCTGCCCAAGATGCACATATATGAGGATTTTGTGTCATAGCACGTATACGATTGACACATCCTTGATGAGCTACCTTGCGCAACTGTGGATATGAACAAGAAAACTGAGGACTAAAGACAGACTAGAAAATAAATAAAATAATTGATATGATCTGTCATGAAATTTATAGGATATAAAAAAAAAGGTATATTACCTGCAAAATCGGTGTCCCAGACCCACCTTCCTCGTCATCATCACTATCTTCATCACTGTCGCTACTTTCGCTATCCACATCTTCATCATCATTAGAGGGTTTGTTAGGTACTAATTCACGCCTCTTTCCAGAAATGTTAGAGACTTTAAATACTCCAATAGAGTTCCAAGAAGGTTTCTCTGCCTGCAGGAGAAGAGATGAAAATCAACATAAAATAGGCCAAATAAGACAAAAGCATGCATTTATCTTTTACTTGTGCCACCAGAGAATCCTGCAGTGGGTTTTCTCTAAACCCATAAATTCTACACCATATGTTCAGAAAACAGACATGTCTTTCTAAATTAAAGTATAAAAATTCCCAAGAAGCACCTTGAAATGATGAATACAAAACAGCCTACATTGAAAAATTAGTTCACAGAACATATACATATGACTAAGAGTATATGAGATCACCTGAGTCCCTGCAACAAAATACGCTGTATGTGGAAACTCATTCCGTACTAAACCCAAGGTATCACGCACAATGTCAAAGCTGGCAAAAAGAATTAAATTCCAGTAGAAAATTAAATAAAGTTCTCATAATCAACATTGTTCTCAAAGAAATGAGTAAAAGCAAAGAAATCGCTAATATCAACCTTTGCTTTGATAGAAACAGGACAAACATATTCGAGACAAAGTTATCAACTTTTTCAGTTTATTCAATGATCCTAATCCAATTTTGTTTTTATTTTTATTCCATTTAATGACATTAAAGAATCCAAACTTTCAATACCTTCACTTAAGCAACAGAATCTAACTTTCTAAGAAAAAGAAGAGCACATATAATGAAGATAAAAAAGAACCTTAAACAAGGCCAACCAATGTGAAAGGCGTGAAGGGAATTATAGGCAGTAGGGTCACATTGAAGCTCCTCTCCTTCCTCTAACTTGTCAACTCCTGGTTGCCACACCTTTGTTGGTAAACTCGGAATTGAAGAAGAAGATGACCCATCTCCTTTTTTTGTGACCTGTTTAGAAGTGAACAATGATTAAGGTAAAAGAAAAAAAAGGGTTTATTATAATTATAATTAACTGAAGGAATTGGAAATGAGATGGTTTACAAATTTAACCTTGTTCTTTCTTTTGGCCTTCTTGGGGTTCTTGATGCTTCGAACCATTTTATCACTTGTATTTTTCAGTTGGTTTTGAAACTGATAATGCTATCGTGGGTTTTGTTGTCAGGTTATTGACACTGCAGTCCCGGTTGTTTGCTGCAAAATAACCAAAGGTCTCAATATTTTGGCACAAGTTTTTAAATTTTTTACATTTTAAGACCTTGACAGTGTTTGACCGCACAATAACTGCATAATGTTGATTTCACCCTTCAACTCTGAAAAGATGAAAAAATGACAGCAAATTAAAGTCTTTTCTTTTGCACATGATTGTTAGTCTAATATTAACAGTCCACCAAAATACACAAGTAAACAATATAAAATCATTAAACTATAATTAGAGCAATATTCACATTTTCTCATATTAAAATCAAAGCTGAAATGGGAAAAAAAAAATCGAAACATGAGATATTTTCTTCATAGCCAACTCATGAAGTAGAATATCAGCAAAGAAGCATTTAAATTTAAAAATGAAAAAGAAAAAAGGCAAACGCAAGAAACCCACTACTTAACAACAAAGCATTTCAACACAAACAAACAGATTCTCGAAAACATAAATTCCTGAAAATTTTTAATTCAACTTCCCAATAACGGATTTCTTTGATTTCATCGGATTCTCCCATCACCATCAACTTCACAAATTACAAAGAGAGAATAGAGAGCATTCCAAAAATTTTACGGATAAAGAATTTAGAGTGCTAAAGTTTAAAAGTATAAGCAACTCATCAGTAATTCAATTTTATTAGTCAATAGTCCATCAAACAAATTTTATTGGAATCAAATTTTCGCCTCTGTTAAAATGCAACATGGCGAATTTACACACTGCAACAAAACAATTATATCGACAGTATGTGTTAAAATGCTGCAGAAAAAAAGAAAAAAATTACCTAGATTGATCGAATGGCAGCGAAGGCGGCGAGGGGTGGTCGAGAAAGGGTTGGCGGACAGCGGCAAAGCTTGGTCTTCAGGCAAGAGAGGAGAGCGACGTTGACGGCGAAGCTTGTTCTTCCGGTGTTCGACGCGGCGGCCGGGAAGGGGAAGCTCCGTTGGAGGTGTGGCGTCTGGGGTTCTGCGAGAGGTGAGTGTGGGTCTAGGGTTTTACTTTTATTATAGGGAATTTTTATTATTATTATTTGATTTAATTTATTCGGGTCGGGTTCGAGTTTAACCGGGTGGTCAAAATCCAAGCGAAATCATCGAGTCGGGTACGCGCGCGCACCCGATAGATCGTACACACATTTTTCCTTTTCTAAAAGCCGTCGGTTTCAAATTAGAATAATCAGGTCGTTGCCTTGTAAATCTGTAAGCTACACACTGCAGCATCAGCCGTTGGATGTGGAGTGAGAAACTAAACAATAGAAAATGGGATGGTGGGATGACGGGAGATGTTTGTTACAGAATCTGTACCATAGACAGGTCCTATAAATATTTCTTAATTTAATAAATATAATTTTTTAAATAATCCACAATGTAGTTTTATTAGAAGAGAAAATAGAAAAGCTTTTAAAGGAGACGGCATGGCAGGCCAATTAGTAGATCCCTTGCCATTATTATTGTTGGGCGCTGCTCAAGCCATGCACTTTCTGTGAAGAGTTTAAATGGATATGTGAATGAGATGTACAAATACGTACACCTTACTTTTTCTTCCAACATTTCAA
Organism: Citrus trifoliata; assembly: GCA_018350135.1. Classification (NCBI taxonomy): domain Eukaryota; kingdom Viridiplantae; phylum Streptophyta; class Magnoliopsida; order Sapindales; family Rutaceae; genus Citrus; species Citrus trifoliata. Next base: position 20,496,919 of record CM031392.1, on the reverse strand, counting down.
TATATGTAATTTGTATATATAAACTTCCAAGAATATGAATTTTAAGATGGCACAGAAATTATATTTTATGATATCATTTTGTGTGTGTGCATACATACATATATTTTAAACTCTTACCACTCTATGCCATTTATATATATAGGATTTTGAACAGGTGAGCATCGATGACTATCACGTAAAATTCGTGCTCATTTTTTCTACCTATTTTTCATGAATAAGTTTATTGCATTTTATATTTTACTGAAGGTAGAGCTGGTAAAATTAGACATAAGCCGATTACCGACACAAACACGATATGAACAAATGAGTATGAGTCGTCAAATTTGACACAATTGTTAAATGGATTGGGTTTGGGTCAACACAATTTTTTCTCATGTTAGGTTAGGATTCAAGTTCTTAATAATTAATTTACCCGACCAATAACACAATTATATTTTTTATTGTAAATTAATTTATACGTTCTTGTCATTGAAATATAAATTTCAGACATGATTCTCTCTTTTTATTTTTATTTTCTAGAAGGATAAACATATATATAGTGTTTCATTTATAAAATGTTATATAGATTTAGAAATTCAATAGTTTAAATGCATAAAATATCGGTAAATATATATATTTTATAATATCGATATATATTTTATTTGCATATATAATATTAAAACTTCAATAGTATAAATGTGTAACATTTTAGTAGATATAATATCAATAAAAATAAATGTGTCCGTGTGTGTAATGTAAAATTTTGTTAAATATATAGATATTAAGTTATTAGACAACCCATTTATTTTTTATGACGGGTTAGAGTCTCAATATTTTGACACGATTATTAAATAGGTCGTGTTTTTATCAACTTAAATTAAATTTGACACGACATGAATACAATCCGATGACTCGTTTTGTCCGCTCTAACTAAAGCATCAACCACTCAACCTATTTCCACAAATGGATTCCATAAGATCAATAGATGAGAATTCGTCTGAAAATTTTAAGTTAAAATAACCTTACCCGTTATTAAAATAATTAGAAACTTGAATAATCGTGACCTTCATCAATTTGACGATAAGAGAGTGAAATAATTAATTTAAAAATAAAAAATTGATCTAATTCACGAATGTAACATCAAATGCGAAGAAAAAAATTGAAAAATTACCTAGAATGTGCATTATTACCTATATACTATTCCTTCTATTTAGTATTATACAATGTCACTGTAATAATTATTTATTATCTTTCAGAATAATCTTGATAAACAATTATTGAACCAAAGAAGGATGGACAACATAACAAGGTGTAAATAGAACCATCCGTTTCGATTGATTCAGTTTGTCGGTTGGGTCTAATCTCGAAAGCTCAATGCATGATTTCGTATGGTAAGGATTTGGTCAATTTAACCATGTCAATTGTTATAAATTTATTGAAATTAATATGGGTATATGTATTTGTATATGGATGTTACATTATACATACAACTGGTGTTTATTATAAACTCAACTCTTAATTTTCTTACGACCAACTTTTTTTGCCCCATAATTTCCACTTATCTTCTAAGAACTTATATTCCTTGTTCTATCTATTTATTATTGTTTTACAATAGATAAAATATTGCAAGAAAGAGTAACAATATGTTTTCCCAGTAATACCGCTATTTTTACAATATAAGAGTAATATCACTTATCCATTAAATGATAAGATAAATTGACAACTAATATCGATTACGTTAAATGGGTGGGTCACCCATGATGGACCAACCTGACCGATCCACACATGAAAAACAGTTACCATGTGCGGTTATTGGGAGTTGAAGGAAATTGATTTAAAATCATTTTTCCATGTTAGTTTCCTATATATATATATATATAAACTACTTTTAAAAATCATCATAACGTGAAGAGTAGAGAAGAAAGAATAAGAATGTTGAACAACTCAACAGAAAGAAGGGCATTTATACTGTGGATTAGAGAAGGATTTCCACCTGTGATTTCTTTCCGACCATTGACGCAATCTAACACTCGATTACTCTGCTGCTTAATTCAACAAGAAATATATTTCTAGAATCCTTAATTATTTTTCCTTCAGATTATAACAAGTCTCTCAAACCAATCCATGCACAATTTTTCAACGGGTGCAGCTATTTGCACACCAATATCTATTCTGAACACCCATATTTTAATAGAAAATTTTAATACAAAAATAGCCATAATTCAGTTCACTCTTACAGACAATATAATATAAATAGACAGAACACAGTAATTACTCTTGACACCCACTTAACACACGCATACAACTTACAATTATTACAACTCAAATCTTTAAATTCCCACCTCCTTCCCTGAACTACATGATGGAATAGAAGATTCGAGTGTTATGACAGTAAAATAAGAGTTTAGTGAAGAGCTAGTTTGGCATTTGAAAATGGTACATATATATATATATCAGTCAATAGTTTTTATTGAGCAAACTCTTTTGGCACCAAACACGACTGAAAGTTGATGTTATGCCCCCAACTACGAGTCCACGACAAAAGCATTTCACAACACCACCAGAATCTAAGAAATCATCTTTTACCATTCATGACTTCCACTTTTCTTCAATAAAGCCGGCTGATAATTAAACCCCAAAAAAAGAAATTTGATAAAAAGCGATTGCGATCTCTAAACTTTCCGTTACAACCTACAGAAAAATATTAATCGTTGAGGTTAACTTCTAGCTACAGCGGTGAGAAGCAGTCTTTTTAGACTCTAATCTTAAGTCGGAGTCGAGTCGAATCTCACTACAATATGCTTCAAATAAATTAATAATAAAAAAAAAAACTCTTAAAAAAGTGTTTTTTTATTTTTATTTTCAGACTCTAGACACTAGTCCTACGTTTCAACCTCACATATGTTAGATAAATAAATAAATAAAAACTCGCAAAAGCCACGTCAATGCTGGGCACAGAAATCTCGTCGTTAATGTTACTGTATACACATCGTTTGTCTATCAAACGCGTCGTCCTAAACATCATTCAGTTGTAAAATCAATGCACTGACTAAAATTAATATTCATACAAGAACAAATAAAAATAAAAATAATTAAAAAACCCAATGAAAACCCCAATTGAGATAATTATATTATAAAGGCAAAAAATTAATCATCAACTAACAACAAAAAGAAAAATACAAAACTTATTATTTTTCAAGGAAAACAAAAAAAACCCAAAATGGATTTTTATTTTATTTATTTATTTACAGCAGCAGCGGCAGCAACATCAACAACAACGACAACAATAACCTTCATTCGCGTATAACGAAATGATTACAAATCTTACTCTCACAATCATAAAAAAATTAATTAATTAATTAATTAAATGGGGTTTACCTTAAAAGGCGGAAAGCGGAGTTAAAGAGACGGGAGAAGGCGTGGCGGACGCGGGGATAAGCAGTGAGAGTGTAAACAGCGCAGCAACGGAGTAACTGCTCGACGGTCTCGACGAAGAGGTTCAGGCTCCTGATCGGCGGCACGTATAGAGTCAACGGCACCGCCGAGAAGGCCACCGCGAAGAATAATTCAATCATCTTTTTTTTTAATTTCTTTTTTTGTTAACAAAGTCAACGACAATATATCTCAAGTGAAAGAAAACAGAAACTGGATTTTGATTCGTTTACTTCTTTTTTTTTTTTTGATTTTGGAGTTGTGATGAGCTGACAAAAAAAAAAAACAAATGAAGTGAATGAATGAATATATACAAATATAGGCAAAAATAAAATGATGAAAAGCCCCTTTAGATTTGGTTGCGCTGTGTTTGTCTGATTGCACTCGAATTATGTTCGTATCCGGCGTTTCTTAATTACATTTGGATCCATAATTTTTATTTTATTACATATAAGTGCCTGGACTTTCCATTTGTTTCACATGGATCCAATCCACAGTGAGTGACAGATTAGCATTTGACGTGTTTTGTTTCTTGTTTCTGTTTCCATGTTTTTCCATTTTCCCTCTTCATTGTGAGGTCGCCGAAGTTTGGCATGTGAAGCGGGGCCCTCTGAAGCAACCCATTCCAATTTCCAAGCACGCATTTTAGAACTGTGATTTATAATATGAAATAATAAAGCAGGGTGATAAGGTGCGCAGCTATTCACGTGTCTAATTTTTATTGGAAGGAATTGTATTATGAAGTTTACTACAATCTCCAATTAAAAGCTTGAGATGGATGCGGTCTTATTATAAGCTACGTGGCTCCACACACTTAATCAACTCCCATAATATGCTAATCACAGATCACTAATTTGAGGTTCACAAAATGCTCCCTAATCATAAGAACTACTGGTGGTGGTCGATGTTGCCCTATCTAATTGTCTTATTGCATCTACAGTATTTGCCAATGCCGACATCATTAAATCATTATCACTTTGAATTGGCCAAATATTTGATTTTTGAGGATTCAACGACGACCGTCACCTTGTTAACTGTTTAGTATCATCTGAAATATTTTATTTCTTATCCAAGACAAATCACTAATTATCGAGACTTAATCATTGGAAGATCTCAACTAGTGGTGGGGCGTGAGTTAGTTCCAATCCCTCAGTTTTTCTCGTCCAAAAATTTGGAATACAGAATAAATATTTCTCAATATTTATGAAAGCAATTTTTTTTAGAATGCACCACAAACATATAAATGTATTTTTACTCACAATAAAATTTTTATACGGTAGATGGATAATTATAACTTAAAAATTATAATAATAAAATATTAATAAATATTTATGTTGTGATTTAAAAGTTAAGTTGATTTAATTACATATTTGTATAATAAAAAAGTTATAATACTTTTATAAAAATTATAACTATAAAAAAAATAATAACAGAATTTTAATTTTTCTTTTTGTAACACCACCACCTCAGTATAAAGTAAAGCCTTAATAATGCACCAGAGAGTGCTTTCAATGTGCTAGAAGCGGGTTTCAAATAGTCAAATTTTTGTTTTCCAGAAGCAGCAGAACTTTTAAAAAATAACACACTTTCTAAAACAATTACTTAATAGGCAATTAGATATTATTTTAATCAGAAAGGGAAAAGTTAAAACAGAAAAAAAGAAAAAAAAGAAGAAAGACAGAGATCTCACAGACACAGAGAGAGAAGCCCCATGCGTTCATAATAGCATTTGAATTTTGAGGTGCATTTTAAGAGATGTATGACAAGTCCTCCAAAAGGCAACTTCATTGCATCTCTACAAATAATTGCACTCACAAAATGTGAAAGCACACCCAAAAACCAACAACCGCATTAACTTATATGGACGACAAACTAGACGAACAAATTTGAGCTGAATGAACTTTACTTGCAACTGCTTTTATTCAAATCTGTCAGAAACTCCAAATAGAACTGTATACAGAATATTACTGTACATCTATGAAGTACAACCCTTCTTAAGTGTGCAGGTCATGAAGCTAAACAACAGTCCTATATGCTTACGAAAAGAACAGTTTAGGACTAAGTTAGGCATGACATCAACTTATTGCACAATTGCCGTAAATCAAGCGAAGGATCAGTCAAAGATATACTTGAAAACAGAGATCTTGCCTCTAGAAGTCCTTCTGATAAAATACTCTCCGGGATCACATCTTCAGTGGCCATAAGAGCTGTCATTAGCTTTACACCAGCTATCTTTTCCTGATGAATAATGAAATGAAACCGATAACATGAGCTTTTTTATTTTTCTCTTCTTTACTTATTACATGGAAATAAAACAGAAATATAGAAAAAATGAAACAAAGAAAACATAATTTCTTCATTAGAAAGCAATAAAAAAACTGTCCAAATTATTTCAAATTCTAGTAAGGACATTTATTCGAGTTAAAACATGGGGAGAGATGCATCTCCACCGATAGATGTCAGCATAATACATCATATTGAAGTGATTGCCTTCGGTTTGGGGAAAAACAGGGTTTACTTATAGACGGCAAAATCACCTAGTCATTGGGAAATGATATCATTAGGAACAATTGACTTAGGCTCCAAAATTGGGGGCCTTATAAGCAAGTCACTGATTCCTATCAAGTGTCATATAAGACTAAACAGAAGTCCTGCAACAAAAAGGGCTGTTCATGCAATCTATAAAATATTTAAAACTAGGTTTCAATACCTTTTCTGACTCTTTGCCAAGAAATTTTAGAGCGAGTTTGAGAAGATCCGATGAATATGGAAGAACTGCTGACTTCAAATGGTACACAGCTGAAAATAGAAACTGGATACAGGCTGCTCCAATATCTGGGTCAATCGCCCTCTGCATTTGACATCAATTATCCAAGCAAAGCAGGAGAAAATATGACTAAAAGAATTAGAATCTTTCTTATTTGCAACTCAAAAGTGAAAAGAACCTAATTTGTGAACTGAACAACCATAGTAGATGAATTAGTGAAAAAAGTCAAATACCTCAGCGGAATGAATGAGAACTGGAAGAGAATTCTGGGCGAAGGGTTTCTTGCCGAAATCTGAGATCTTCTGACAAGCACTAATGAGAACATTAACCATGCACAGACGGAAAGAGAGCAGCATTGGCCCATGTAGTGCAGAGATTCCACAACCCAAATTAGACTCAGAAATGCCTTTGTTCTCATCACGAACGATATGAAGAACGACATGTTTGAGGACACAATTTCTAGAGACAGCGTTCCCTGCAATTTGAACTAACTATGTCAGCTTAGATCTAACCAGCAACAAAAATGCTTGTACTGTATTAAAGATGCGATACAGACCAGGATCAACACTCTTCCCGGCAATTTTATTCACTGATGTGAAGTCTTTGCGTAACTCAGGAGATTGCAGTTCAGCACATATCATCAATGCCAAACATTCGACACACCCAAGTTGTGCTTTATGAACTGAGAGAAGAAAAATAACCTTCAGCCCCAAAGTTGAAAAATCATAATAAGAGGTTCGGTAAAAATGGAAAAGCCAAGTAGTTCATACCTTCATCATCAACTAAAGAAGGCCATAACAGAACTGCTTCTAATGTATTCCTAATTCTAATCATTGCAGGATTTGAAATTGAATCCTTTCCTCTAATCTAGGAACCAGAAAAACTTTAAATTAGCAGCAGCATAAATGAACAGATGACAGCTTAGACCTATACAAGATGAGAAAGCTAAATAATCTGCAATGCAGATCACATAAATATATATAATGATGACAGAAGACAATTACCTTAATGCTAGCACAGACTGAAAATAAACAAACTTTCATCTTTAGAATATCCTTTAAACCTGCAGCATGCTCTAACTGAGAGCAAGCAATTGGAAGGAGCACCTGTAGAATCCAATGGCAGCGAGAGTTAAAAAAAGCAGATATGAAAATAAAGAAACACAACAATCAAGTTTAAGCACAATGGGAAAGCATAAGAAAGCAAAACAAACATACATCTAGGTTATATATCAACATGCAAGTTGTATGCTGAGGATTTTATTCATTTAGTCATTTTATAATAACCAGAGATCCCACAACCTTTATATGTCGTGGATTTCATTATCATCAATGCGGAATGAAGATTGAAGGCAGAAAATGAAATGATTATAGTAAGCATATGGAATTCCAGCATAGTTCCCTAAAGGGATTTAGTAAATTCAAATGGTGATATGACCAGGGCCCAGAAAATGCCCACAAGAATATCATTTTAAGACAAAACAGAGATAAAGAAAGAGACAGAGAGAAATCAATTTCCTGCAGGATCTAACACAACTCAAATGCTAATTTAAAGCAACAGAAAAGAGAGAATGGCAAGAATCTCCTCCCATTTTTCTGTGAAACTTGCTATTCCTATCGATTTCACTTAACACCAACCTGGATTTCTCATCAAGATCATATCATGCCAGGCATTTTCTTTGAGAGCTGGATGATACAATAGGGTACAAGACTCAAACTAAATTCCAAGATCTGTTCTGACACTTACAACCAAGGTTACGACCAGCCTTTGAAGCAAAGTCATACCTTCTCTCATTTGAAGTTTCACAGATCAAACCCTACGGGGGAGAAAATTATGAGGAAAGGAGCTCCACCCACCATTGTCACCCACTGTTGTTTTCAATCACTTAAAAAGTGAAAGGGGGGGAAGAGGCCTAAGATCTCATTTGTGATGCATATCCCTAATCTGAAGACAGTAATTATAATATTTTAAGAAATTTTAAGATGAACAAATAACAAAAAAGTATGCCACCGGGGGCACAGCCAAGTGGCTTTCAGCCTCTTTGTTTGGCTAGCCACCCAAGATCAACTCCAGAGGTGGGTGGGGGGTTAAAAATTATCTATGGGTATGCCCATCCCCTACCCTTTTTTAAAGAAAATAAATAAAAAAATGTCCAGGCAAAGTTACTGTTATATACTTGAGGATGAATGCGTCCGCACAACTCAGCAGCAAGTTTCCTTACATCTTGAAATTCAAAAGTAGAAAATGCCCTGTAATTAGAATACAGAAGAACATCAATAATCACTTGGGTTACTGAAGCTTTGAAACAATTTATGCTAGAGCATCAACCTGTTCAGAAGAAACGCAGCAACACACTCATGCCCATTTGTATTGATGTCTCCATATTCTGCCAAAAGTAAGTAAAAATCATCAAGGCTAAAAATGCTATTTCAGTTGTGGGTTCTACCAACATCCTAGCAAGTCACTGATTCTAGAAGGAGAGACATAGGCAAAGAAATACACAAAAATATGAGCTAGTATACTGGTTTACATAGTAGGAATCACAGCATTTACCCACATTGAGGCAGACATGGCACAATAGATTCAGAGCAGAATTCAATAGTTAGGAAATTGCAATTATGTTTTCAAGAAAACAGAGAAGAAAACCCTAAGATTTTGGACTTTCAATCTAACTTTTGGACGCTTAACTACATTGTCAATTGGAGTAACGGATCATATGAAGATGGATAAATAGAAGAAATAGAAATGTATGAAATTTACATACCATTTGTAGTTAATTCATTGAGAAGTTGACCATACATGATAGACAAGTTGAGGTCATCAAAAATTCTCAGTGGAAGCAGCCTAATCACAAGTAACGGACAAAGACGCTCAAATAAAGATTGGTAATTCCTCTCAGACTCGTCACTTTTGTAGGTTCCACTTCCCAATTTAATGAAGCTTTGATCAATCCTGATAAGAGAAAAAATTACAATTTGCAAACATAGAAAGAAGCCATATAGCTATCAGTTATGCTTAAACCTGCTAAAACCTTTTTTATGGTTAAGCTATTAGAAATAAATAGGATCATGCGCATAGTGTAGAGTACATCACTGCCACAAACAATAATATTGAAGTACACAACTAAAGAATTTACATATCTATACCCCTAGTTTGTTTACCTAATGATGTAGATATTCCTAAAATGAAGTACGTTCATAAACGTGGCCAAATCCGAAATGAAGAACATGAGACAAGTGATAAATTATTGATGAGGGAACACTCACTCTTTCTGTCCTCTCATCTGGGACAGCACACGATGGAGGACTACATCTATAGCTTCCATCAAGTACTCACTTATACAATTCAAGAACCTGACGATAATCACATTTGATGGCTCAGCAAACATCTTATCAATCAATGATCCAACCAAGGAGTTCCAGTCTTGAACCTATAATATCAAACAACAAAAAAACTTAAAAGATGACCTTCACTGTATCATTTTACCGATTAAGTTTTTTTGACAAGAAACTCAAAAATGTATTAATGAAGATATAAAACAGATAGTGGACTGGCTGTCCACTAAGAAAATAAAAACTAGGACTATTTGTACTATATAAAAGTATACCCAATCACCCCTATTTAAGGCTAGAATCAGTTATCACTCCCTATCGTAAAACTCCATCCCAGTTTAGATGTATGAAGAAAAAGGATGAATCATTTTACTGATTAACTTAAAATAAAAAACTGCAAAATCTACGCATGTCATTGGGCACAAGAACTATTATTTTATATATAAATATATATATGTACGGGCAGTTCCCTTAAATTTTTATTTAAAATCAAGACTTAATTTTTCATCCATTGGATCTAATTATCTAAACACCAAATAGATGAATGATGACTTAAATGCTATCTTTTCACTTTAGATTAGCACCAATAGATTGAGTAGATCCAATGAATGAAAAATTAAGTGGTGACTTTAAGTATAAAAATTAAGTTGAGGAACCTAGCATAATTTTAGGAAAAATGTGGGATCCTAATTGTGGCCGTTGGATTTGATCCCCCCCCCCCAAAACAAAAAATCAAAAAATAAAAAAAATTCTAACAGCCCACATCCCACATTATAACTAAAATGTTGGATCCCTTATTGCAAGCTAACTCTATATACACACACATATACATATATAGAATCATTCTATGGTAAAAGGGCCCTCATTTTAATAAAGTGAAAACCAAGCTGAAAGATAAAACAACACGAACTACAATAAAGTGTTTGGTCGTCTTTTAACGCATTGAAGTTCCCCTTTTTTTGGTTATTTTCTTGTCTTTCAGGTTGGTACTCAACACTCACTGTATTAAAATGCGGGATTCCTCCTTAGAGAAGTACTCTCTCTCTCTCTCTCTCTCTATATATATATATATATATGAAAAGGCAGGCGATGTCACGCTCCTAATCCCACCTGGTAGCAAAAGCCCGCGGCAACCCTTTAAAATTAAAAAAAAGACTCTCTCTCCTCTCTTCCAATTAACCCCACTGTATACTCAACTACCAAATTCATTCATCATTGAAAGTATTAAATAGTTGAATAAACATCCTTGCTCACTTACTCTTGACTTTTTACATTTGGAACCTAAGCAATCAATTGATTCACTAATATTTTTTTTTTTTACACCTAGGTACTAGTCTTTATATTTAATTATTTATTCATTTTATTATTAGAAATATTTTTAACATCTTTGATTTCTCATTTGTAGATCAACAATTGATGATGAAAATATGGCTTCGGATTGATAATAATGATAAGTATTGATGAACTCCTATCTCATGTTGGTGTTATTATTTTTTCTATACAAATGAAAAATTTATTTAGCTTATATTTAGCATTTTGTGTAACTAATATTTAATTATGTCAGATTGTAGGATCTAATATTATGCAATATCCAGGCATGGGATTCTTTTGAACAAGTTAAAAGCAGTAGTAACAGTTGAACAAGGATAGGTGATCATATATGAAGGCAATTATAAAAGTACTTTGCAATTTTATTTATTCTTAAGTTTCAATGTGAACTTATATTGTGGTATTGCCTTACCGGAATTTTGGTTTCCATTAAGTATGTATAACTCTTTTAATTGTTTCTTTCTCATGGTTGCATTTTATTTTTTTCACTTTTAAATTTTATTTTAAATCCTTTGGCTAAGTTGGAAGTCTTTGTTGAAAAATGGTTGTGACTTATTGAGGAAAAAATTGAAAAAGAAGTGGGGACAGATGAAGAGGAGAGATCAAATTTTTAATCAAAAAATTATTAAAACAAAAGTTGCTGCAGCCTTTTAATGCCAGCTGGGTTTGCTGCATTGCCCATCTGAAGGCGCGCACACACACACACACACACACACACACACACACACACACACACACTCTCTAAATATATATATACACACATACATATCTCAGAAATGCTAGCTACAGTACATCAAACCTAACAAAACCCAGCTGGCTGGTCTATCTCTTCAAAAAGTCGAAAAAGTTAAGTCAAGACTCCTAGAAACCAACCATGGTTGAAACAAAGTGCTTGTAATATGTAGGTGTATGCAGCAGCTATCATAAATTTTTAACATCTGTGTGTAAGGGTGTAGAGGAGATTTTCAGCAACCAAAACTAGCAAATTTCAATTCATAGCAAGCTTGCAAACATTCCAACTACTTATACGTGGGTTCTTCTGTTGCTATTTCCTAGAAGACTTTTAATCAATTTGATTCTCTCTAAAAATATTAAGGACCACAATCTTTTCGCATTATAGGTGTTAAGAGTTAATGCTTTACCTAACATTAGTGTTAAAGACAAGTCCAATGATAGGTGTATCCATAGAACATAAATCTATATATCAAAGTATCTTCACCACATCATTTTCTAATATTTTGCTAATAGATGTATTGTGATAAGTGCATATGGATCAATATTATTCTACACCTGTATCTATACTTCATAACTGCATTCTGTTTTAACAATGTAAACTATAATGCAAATTAGACTTGATTAAAGAAGTGGTCTTACACTTTTAGCCCACTGAGGTATTAGTTTGAATATTCGATCAGTATTCAACTTCGCTCCTGCCAAGTATTATGAAAAGATCCATAGCTTATGAAACAAGTTAGAAGCAAAATGAATGCAACGTAATTGGAAACATCTTTTTTATTCAAAATCCAACACAACTCTAAAAGGAAGCATACATCAAGAAATGGATAACTTTTTCAGAAAAACAATGTGCCGGCTAACAAACAGAAGACCTGCAGGGGGGTGGGGGGAATCAATTTCCAATTTCTAGATAACAAATCTAGAGGATTGCATGGTTCTTTATACTCTGGAGCAACATTAAGACCTTACAAGCCAGATGGCACAATTGCAATATTATAAAGGTTATATTAAGCAAACAGTGAAAGAAAGCTGATTATGTGCCAACAATGGGGAAGATTTCATATGGAAAATGATGTAAAGTAGAAGATGAGAACCACAAGTCATGTTGACCAACTTTAGTATCAAAACAGTAAGAGACGTGCCTTCCTCTAGACATCCATCAGTTTCCGGAAGTTCTTGTATCCGGTTGAGGTTGCTGCAAACAATAAATATAGAAAGAAAAAAATTTTAGCACATAAAGATATTAACAGAGCATAATTCAAAGAAAAGATCTACCGCAAAAAAGTATATCTCATATAACTCCCAGTAGATTGCACTCTCCGGAATGGGGAACAATTAAGGAAGGAGAAATATACCTGAGACAATCAAGCAGTACACATATAACTTCAAATTTGTTATGATATTTGAGTACCCCAATGCAGGCTTCACAAGCAGAAGATTGTACTTTTCCATCAGATGAGTAAACAAGACGAACTACACCAGGCAGAACTAAGGATGGGTCTGTAAGAAGAAAGAAATAACTCAGAAAGCAAAGTACTGCACCCCAATTGTCAATTTTTATTAACAAAGCAATAGAATTTTTTTTTTCTGCAAGGTCATATGACCTTCAAAAGAAAATTACCAACAAGTTGAATATGAAAGGAATACCAAATGCCAGAATACTCAACAACTGAAGAGTAAACTAAGCAAAGGCACTGACACAGTACAACAAATAAAAGACATTAATATGGCAGCAGTTCTTAGAAGCCCATTAGAATACTTCTATCAGTAAGCCCTCCAAATGCATTTGTATATTATCCTTCATAAAAGAACCCAATTGAAAGCTTGTTGAAGTTTTTTATATAGAAGATGATTGTGGTATTGTAGCCCCTTTACATATAAAATGTGGGTTTTCAATAGAACAAGTTGATGTTCTTTCCAAGTCAACTACATCGGTGAATTTTCCATTAATTATTTGTAACCAAAATGATTCGTTTCTTGTGGGACTTTCAGTCACCACATCACAGAATTAAAACTCAGAACCAGTACAATATAGAGTGACTGTTCACATTTAACATGTAAACACAGATTCAACTGCAAGCCACTCTTTTCTTACGGGCCATAGAAAACAACCCAAATGCAACTAATGAGCCACTCACCCACAATTCCATTCTCTCTAGGAGCCTTTCTATCGATGATTTCTAAGAATCACATAAATGTAAAGCCCTCCCACTGTTACACAGGCTTCAAAAAAGGAGTACTGGAAGTTATCCACAAAGAGGTTTTTAACTTCAATTGTCCAGTGCATGGAATAATAATTTGATATTTCAATGTTCACAGATGAAGAATTCTATTTTCCAAACAAGAACCAGCACATCCATCATGCTCTATTCCTAGTGATGGCTATCACAATTGCCAAGTGCGAAGTCATGTACGAGAACAATACTGAGAGCCTGCTAGGGTAAAAAGTAACTGTCAAAACTAACCAATCAATGGAAGCAAATTCGATGTTTGTTCACGAATTACATCGTCTTCATCTGTGAGACGGTCTAACAATTTGTTTGCTATATCTTGCCTGCAGTAGTTGTACAAGTTTCAATTATAACAAGGCCAAAAAATAAGAAATTATTCCCTAAGTTCCAAGGAACCAAAACTGTAAAAACATCAATGAATTATAAATCGTACAAGCTAATAAAATAGCCACATACCATGCCAAATGAGAATTTGCATTAATTGAATGGGAAAATATACACACGAGTTCTGATATAACATCAAGAGCGTTCTTCCTCTGTATGGTGTTTCCAGAGGTGAGTCGTATCAAAACTTCTTCAAGGCAGTGAACATCAACACTGCTGGTAAAAGTCAGGAAAATCAAACATAAACCACGATAATTCATTGATGATACAAACAACCAATAGAGAAAATTTAAAAAGTTACAAGAAAAAGTACATGGAGCAATATTCTGCTATGAGCTTAACAACAGCTCCAGCTGTGCCATCCTGCTCATCTAGAAGATTAAGTAGCAACGGTAGCACAGAATCCATCTCTCTGGTGTCAGTGAGACTGCTTCCAGGGGAATGATTTGGCTTGAAAAGGGCTCTCTTAAATATGCAAACAACCCCCTCTATCACATCTTCATCATGACATTGGAGCTTCAAGGAAATAAAGAAAAAGGAGAACAAGATGTGAGCATGCTTACAGTTATACAACAATTTCAGACTGTAACTCTCAAAGTCAGAATCTAAATGCAAAAATAAGAACATTGCATGATAACTGAATTCCCAAAACTGTATAATAGATACTTGTACTCAGCACAGTAAGTCTATATCGTTCTCTATAAACGAAAAAACCTCCTGATTGTATTCAATCATAATTATAATCAAAATCAATACTGCACTACTGCAAGTGTACTCATCAAAAAATGCTAATATAATCAACATCCACCATTCAGTCAATCAACACTAAGCAATAGAAACGACACTCATCACAGTTCCAAAAAATGATGATAGCTACCTCATCCACTAGACCTTGTAAGCAAATGCATATGCCAATCACTATATCAAGAAGTCCATGATTTGAAGTCCTTTAACCTTCTCAATGAAAAACAAATTGCCAAAAAGAGAAATCTCTCTATCACACAACAGAAGCACCAAAGGGAAAGCCTTCTTCCTAAAATACAGAACATCCAATGAAAATTAAGGGGGGAAAAGGAACTAGAAATTAAAAATTATGAAAAGGTATGAAACATCAAATCCATACGGACTACGACCCAAAGGCCATAGCAATGTGCTTATCGCACCACTATAAATTAAATTTACTTTTAAAACAGAAGGCATGGTTGGGATATGTCTCAAACACATACACACATTTGGCGCTGTAAGTTCATATCCATGGACTCAACTTGCCACAGCATTATCCATAATGCCAGACAGCTCATATTTAACAAATATTTGACAGAACAATTTTTCATAAACCATATGGTTGTGTGTGTATTCTTCATGACCTTGAGCACAATTAGTTAACTACCTGAGGTAAAAGAAGATAAGACATCTGTGTTCCGTATTCCGACACTATACTTTCAAATTTCTTGCCATCAAATCTCCCTAACAGAAGGCACATGCAATTCAGGAAAAACTTTCTGGTCTCCACACCGCCATCCTTGCTCGCCATTTGTTCCTTGGAGTGATTGTCGGTAATATACTGCGCATATTTTTCTTTCAATATCCACAAGATCAAATAAAAGAAACACAAATACACAAGTTGTGACACTATAAAATAAAATTAACAAAAAGCCTCTAGATTTCAATAAACATTTACAGTATCAGCAAGTTCTACAATAATTCAAATCCAATCTAAAGAAGCACCATAATCTCATCCCCAAGAGAATAGCCCTGTTGGTTCGGCCTTTGCAGTTGAAGCAAGAGGTCAAGGGAACGATCTCCCCCCAACACCAACCTCAACGAGGAAATTCTCTCATTTGAGTTTGTGCATGGGATAGGTTAGGGTCTGTGAGATGCGCAGGCTGCCCCTGGGGGGGGGGGGGTTGTGGGGTTGTTGTCGGAGGGGTTGGTGGTGGTGGTGGTGTTTGAAAGAAGCTAGTGAAAGATTATATATATATAGAGAGAGAGAGAGAGAGATGCGGTAGACTACCTATTCTCATCATATTCCCCAAATCATGTAAGGAAAAATTAAAAATTAAAAATAAAGAAACAATAGTTTAGAGATCAATAACAAAACCACTGTATCTTGTGACACAAAAGATAAATATATCCCAAATAATGTAAATTATCACAGGTAGTAGATTAACTTTACCTGGATGCCCGATAAATACTGGTCTAACTGTTCTCTGCAGTGCTTAAAAGACTTGTGATCTTCTAAATGCAATAGCATGCAGTAATGCTTCCAACATGAAGAAAGTAGCATCGCTCCAGTCCTGAGGATTTTTGAGCCTGTCTTCGATGTGCAGACAAGACAAATCATGATGCTCAAAAAAATTAGATATATTTAGAAAAATACTATGCCTAAAAGCATGTATTAGATGTAGGACCTGCCTCAGCTTGAATTCCTCCATAATGGCCCTTTATTTCCTTCAACCATTTAAGAACTTTCTCCAATCCTTTAGCATGTAAAGGCCTACTTTTTCTGCTCCACTGTAGCCAAGAATAGACACATCAGTATCAAACTTAAGACTTATGATTACATCATTGTAGGTTAGAAAGTGCAATAAAATTGGTGTATTGATCAGCCTACATGTAACTATAAATTATAAAATATCAACTAAACGTTCTTTCTCAAAACAGAACCAGCAATCAGAAGTTAATTCTATAAAAATGTTAAAAAGATTTTCTAACTTCTAAAATCTACAATTAAAATTATTTAAACAGCGAGCAAAAAATGTACTAGCATCCATCAAAAAGTAGAGATTGCAAATGCTAAAAGTTACTATGGTAAAAAGAAATATTACTCAAAATGTAAAAATAAAGTAAAAAATTAAAAAAAAAAAAAGTTGAAGTGGCCGGCCCCATGTAAGAGTAGGAAATGTTCAACTTAATCAATTCTTGAAAAGTTTCACTGCAGGCAACTGGGGAGAAACAGACATTGTTACAAGGAACCAAACACCAGAGAAAATACATCGTAAGTCAAAATAGGTGCCAGCATGAGGATTTAGCAATCTGTCCATGAGGCAAGAGTTCAACAACTTGTCTGAATATGATGTTAGTTTAGCTTTCCAATTAATAATCTACATGAGTTTAAAATTCAGAGAATCAAAGACAAGAATGGAAATTCTGACCACATATTCTACAGGTAAAATACTATGAAAGCCTCAATTTCCAAGCTCCAACACCTAAGAGCACAGATTTAGATGGATGCGATTTTTACCAGAACCAAGAGGGTAACTTCTCCCTCGCTACTACTTGAGACATATTTATACAGTTTCTCATTGGGAACCCAAAAAAAAAATCTGTAGTGCTTGACATTTCAGAATAACTGCTACTCCCAAAACAGTAAGGAAAAAGATATCTTGATTTTTGAGATTGTACTGTTACATTAGCTTTCTTCACTTTTCAGGTTATACTGTAAAGATAGTTTCTTATACAAAAATCTTAGTTCAAGTCCTAGAGATTAAAATGCACTCATCTTTCCAGAAAAACCAAACCAAGTACTTTTCATGAGACTGGGAGTCTATTTCAAACAAACTACTAATACATTATCAAACCTCAAGTTCTAGCTTCACTTTTTCTGTCCTTGAGCTTGTAGCCTGATCAGCAGAAACATACATTTCCTCAGTTTATTCTCCCAAGTCTTGGCAACTTGACATGAATGTTTAAAAATGCTTTGAAGTAATAAGATATTTTCAGAGTTAAGTGTACTATTTTAGCACTATTTTTTATTTTTTGATAAGAAACTCAAAAATGTATCAATGAAGAAGACCTAAAAGCACTATTTATTTATTTACTGTTACGGATTGACACTATTAGTGATATCTCACACACTGCTTGAGACATTGCAATATTAATGCAAATACACGCAAGCATCAATTAATCAGATTTTGTCTAAAATAGCCCTACTCCAGTAATCTAACCAATTCCGGAAAAATATCACATTTCTAACTCACCACCAAGAAGCACAATGCCCATCAGGCAAGAAAAGAAGTAATAAGCAGACAAACAAGAAAAGAAGGACAGAATGCAGGTCACCCATCCTTTGAAAGACTTTCCCTGCCTAAATAAAATTCAATATTGGACTAAACTTTCTACTGCTTTCCAAAAGCACAGATAGAAGTCCATAACAGGCAGAATGTACACAGGGTTATTTCTTTTTCCCCAAAATATTTTCTCTTCCCTCAGTTATTTTTATAATAGCAATAACAACCAGAATTGATACACTGAAATTATTAATAATAATAATAATAATCACAACCCAACCCAAACCCACGCAACAAAAACCAACAACCCCCCCCCCCCCCCAAATTCACCACCCAGCACAATTAAAAAATTAAACAGATATAGGACATCAGAAGACTTTGAAGGTCCAGAAAATAACAAGGATAGAACATACGGCAAGGAGTCTCTGCACTAGGCTAATAAGTTCCTGCAGATGATCCCATAGCAAAAATTCCATTTCCATGTTAGAGATTTCTGAAGTTTTATGAGCTAGCTTTTCTTTCTTCTCACAAGGGGCAGACGTTACTGATGCTTTGAAATTTGATGATTTTTGCCTGTCACTTGAAACCCTAGGCCTTTTTGTCAAAGCCTCAGTGAGTGATAGAAAACAATCAGCAGCAGACAATGAAAGACGGGATGGCAGCTCGAATCCATCCTGTGTGGTGCTGAGAAATAAAAAGAAATAAGCCATATTACCCGAACAAAAGATGAAGCTGTCACATAAATATCTCAATCAAGATTTATAAAACCTAGTAATGACTTCCTCTTCCAATGAATTTTTTAAAGTTGACATGTCTGGAGAATCATAAAACATATGACTCCGTTGAACATAGGCTTTTGTTTATAATAAAAAAAAATCAAGCTGAGTTGAAAGGTCCAGAATCATATTCTGTAAAGTTAAATCCGTTATATATTTATCTAAGTACTGCCAATATAAACACCACATTTATTATCAGAAACAAGAATTTTATTAGAAAGATGACAAAAAAAAGCAAAAAATTAAGCATAAAAGATAGAAATTCAAAAGATAAAACTTTTTAACTTCTGTAGCACCAATATATTTTTTCTCATTTGAGGGTGTCTTTGCACCGTTTGCCATAGACATCAGTCTCATGGCATCTCAGTCTCTAATTTGAGAAACAGCTCGCCAATAGCACAATACGATAGTTTAACAAAGGCACTTGATGCTTGCAACAATCTATATAGTCAAAAGTGGACATTTTGCTACTTGTACAAGGTTCAGACTATTTTCCATATATACGAGTAATAAGGTTAAAAACGTAAAGAAATCTACATATCACGAACAAAAATAACAAGAAAGACACAAAATCTCCATCCAATAAAAGAGTGTGAAGGAAATTAACCTCTATGAAGCCCCACAGAAGGCTCATATATAATTCTTCTTTAGTGTATTCTGTATCTTTTAATAAGCAGCAAAAAAAATTTTGTATTTCACATACACACACACACACGAACATAAATGAAAACCAACAAGATGCACAAAACAACTCATATTATATGCACAAAAGCAAACACTAGACAGTTGTTCCTTGAATTTGCACCAAGACATGAAAAAAAAAAAAAAGCTAAACATGATCACTTAACATGTAGAACTCATACCTTCCTTTATTAACAATATATGACAAATGTGGAATACAGGAGCAGAGTATCTTCAACAAAGCATCATACTTCTCACTTATTCCTGCCATAGTAAATAAACTTACAAATTCAAAAATCTTCAGACAAATAAATAAACCTTGAATCAAATAAGTTTCTTCATTTGATTATTATTTGTAATAGACTTCATAACAGGCAAACAACCAAAAAAAAAGTCACTGAACCCTAAACTTCTCATTAAAATCAAAGAAAGGAAACAAATAAATAAAATTAAGGTTTCTTATCTCATAAGATTTTAAGAGTTGACAGAAATTCCGAGAGTAAAAATTTGTCAGTGTGAGCTACGAAAAATAACACATTTCAACAACTGGAATAGCAAGGTTCAGAGAGATAGAATGAATAAACTGTTTGTCTTACCAGTTACTAAGTGTTGATCCGTTATATTGTCATACTCGAGAAGAGCACGTACAAGAGTACACCACCCAAGGGTAATATAACGATCATCTTTCCTCACAATAATATTAGCAAGATTCGTGGCCAGTACTTGAAAAAGAAGTTCATCTTTAAATAACCAGTTTAAGATTATCATAGCCTGGCCACCATGCTTCGACTCCTTGCTCTTCAACGACTGGGAAAACATTATACAACATCGTACAATAAGACGTGAGATGAATTTTCATTTCTTCAATTTTCGGCTAGCTCCTATTTTGCCTCTTATTGTTTTGAAATTACTAGCAAAAGTGACTAATATTCATTCAACTACTCAAATTTATTAAATAATAAAAACTTAAATACAAAAGAAATTTGGAGGAAAAAAATGAGTAGTAGTTAATTACATGCTCAATCATCGGAACAAGAACCTCGTCCAATATCTCCTCCCTCTCAGCGGCGTCTCTTACGTACTTGTACAGAAACCACAGCGACTCGTCTAATGAACCTGCAAAAACAATTAATCAATTAATTAATTTGCTTAAAGCAAAAAAAAAAAAATGATTAGTAATCATTGCAACAACTTGTATATAAATATAAGAAAGTACCGAGCGACGCCGTTTTGTCATCAGGAGAAAGGCGAGAAATGGAGTCGTGAAGCTTTTTAGGGCGAGCGGTGAGGATCGTGTTCATAACTCTACCGAGGGTAACAGTGACCATTGATTCTGGCTGTGAATTTGACCTCCACAGTAGCTGTTGTGGTTCTTGTTCTGTTTGGTTTAGCTCCATTAATGAATTATTATTATTAGGTTAACGTGAAACTGAATTTAATGTCGAGATTATTATTATTGTTGTTATGCAGCTGAAGCTGGAATAGGAAGAGTATAATAAATGAAAGCAAGCTTTAGAATTCTTTTGGTTCGCTGAGCAGAACAAGTGAAGAAGAGAAGAAAGGAAACTATAAAAATGATGACAATGGGATTACTTGGGAAAAGCTTGTTGGTTTATTAATTTCGGTTCTAAATTTCGGGTCGGATCACATACTTGGCCGAGGATCATTTACACGGCATTTTATGTTTATTTTTTTATAAGAGAGGGGCTCTACAACGCGCTAAGGTAAAGCATATCGGTAGTAAGCAATTTCATACAAATCATTTGCAATAAAATTAACAACCTCCAGAGGAGGAATAGAAAAAAGATGCAATTCTAAGAGCAGCTCCAAGACATAATTTGCTAAGAACTCCTCTGCGAAATTTGCTTCACAATATACGTGATTGATGGTTATAACCTAATTTCCCTTGATGAGATCTCTAATGGAACGGATGGGGGTATACTCGTTGATGCACTCCGTTTGACTGTTAACCATCTGAACAACATAGTGGCTATCCACTTCCACATGTAAAAACCGGACACCATGTTGCCATGGTAAATTTAACCCTTGGTAAAGGGCCCAAAGTTTTGCTGCAATAACTGAACAAACACCTATATTGAAGCCAAGGCCAATAAGCCACATGCCCTGGTGGTTGTGTATGAGGCCTCCAGCAATTGATGCCCCCAACTCCTTTCTTGCTCCATCTGTGTTCAGCTTGCACCAGGGCCAGATAGGTAACTTCCAGGTGATCCATCTCTCAATTTTCTTGGTCTCAACAACCAAAGATGAGATGTTGATGTTCTGAATTTTATCAACCCTGACTTTAATATCTTGTATTATACTAATATTGTCCATAGTCCGCTGATAGAACATGAACTGATTCCTCCAGAATCATAAACGCCAACTAGCAACTCCAAAGAAAATATTCTATTCAATACCCAAGTCCATCTGCTCTTTGCTTAGTAAATTCTGACACAATCATTCTTTCAAATCAGGCGTGAAAAACCAAGGACGAAAGCTCCTAGGAATTATGCTATTCCATACCATCTTCGCGACCACACAATCTTGAATAACATGTATTGTATTCTTAAAAGTTGATCCACATTGATCACACATGCAATCCACCAGCAAATGACGCCTTGACAATTCAACTCATGTTTTTAGTTTATCATGCAACACCAACCAGATGAAAAATCGAATGCTTTGGGCCCCTTTCCAACTCCATGCAAGACTCCATTGCTTCTTTTCATCGTTTGAAATGGTCTTTGATAGAGCATGGTAAACTGACTTCACAATAAAACACCCATTTGCTAATTCAGCCCAAAAAATTTGGTCTGCACCATCATCTGCCAAATGAGGCTTATAGGAAGCAATCCTTAAAAAAATACGATATGGTAATAACAAACTAAAACTCTCCCACAGCCAATTTCCAGCATTGTCAACAAAATCCACTACTTTCTTATTTATTAAATGGTCCAGAATTAGAGCAATAGTATAATTAATCAGGGGTTTATTTTTAGTCACCCAACAATCCCACCAGAAACGAATCATTTTACCATTTCCAACATTCCACCGAATCCCCCTCTTAACATCACGCCAAATTTTCCCAATAGACTTCCAAAGGTAAGAACCATATATGGTTGGCAGCTTATACGACAAATTCTCTAGGTTCATTGTTTTTCACTTCTTTTATTTTAAAAACATAGTTTTTTTTCTTTTAGAGAAACATAGTTTTCTTTTTTAAATTTATTTTAAACGCTATATCAATATGTCTTCTGTTTTGAATTTAGATGTGTTACAATTGATTAATGAGCATAAATCATAGCATCTACTTTTAGAAGATCGGAATGAAAATATTCCACTCTATTTTGCTACATCAAATACATATATTAGAGGAGTGTGCTTCCTACTTGAACTTAATGGTCATGGTGCAATCGAACATAATATAAAGACCTTATATCCCATACACCTTGCATGTAAAAATGGTCATTTGAAAGTGATGATAGAGATGCTAAAAAAGCAACACTGTCCAAGTGTGTTTGTCGCTAACAGTGTTTGTCACTAAAAATGGCATTGTCCAAGTGTGTTTGTCACTAACATTGACCGTAACATTTTACACTTTGTAGTCAAGAATGGGCATGTAAATATGATCAAGGCTATCATTAAGATTCCAAAAACTAATATAAGCATGGATAAAGTTGTTAACTAGATGAGGATGAGAATACCTTTTGCATTTGACAATCGCGCGTGGCCATTTTTAGGTTGTTAATGCTTTGCTCTTTACTCATATGAAAGCTCATGAGCATTAGGTCAGAAGAGTAATGAAAATATAATCAAGATAAATTGGTAAGTACAAATAACTCGATTTAGTCTTAAAATATATTGAAACTAATATTTAATTAATGTCTATTACAAATAACTCGATTTAGTCTTAAAATATATTGAAACTAATATTTAATTAATGTCTATTCTTACTTAGCTTTGAAAGTTGAGGGAAAATATTTTATATGCATAACTTAATTAACAAATATGTAAAATTTGTTTAGCCAAAAATTTGCTTAGCCCATTGCATATGGTGAAGGCTCAAAACATTATATCAAAAGAGTGATAAATATCAAGATAAATTAGTGAGCACAAATCACTTTACCTAGTCTTATAATTATTATTGTTTGTATATTTTTATAGTTGAATTCTCTATCATAAATCATCCAAATGTTATATGTATTTGTATAGCTGAAATGTATATAGACTGAAACTTAAAATAAACTAATACTACACACAAAAAAAATTCAAGGAACAACACTACTTTTTCATTCATTCATGTGCATGATATATATAACACATATTGTTTCATTGCTTAATATCATAGCATGACTTAGCAACTCTCATTTTCCAATCATTTCCTTACTTAATCTTACCTCAATACCATGTAGAGTATTATTGCTATATTTTGAGTAATTTGAATATACCATCAATACTTGCTAAGTTATGTAACACTTATATAACTAGAAAGGTAAGGATGAGATGATTAAGTTATGATCTTTATTGGGACATTCAAATATTTCAAGTATTGGCAGCGATGTTCCAAACATCACCATTTAGTAAAATAAAAATAAAATAAGAAATTGGCATATTATTTTATTTTTTAATTTCTTTTTATTTTTTTATTATTGTTGTTGTTGTTGTTGTTGTTGTTACTTCACAAATGTATAACACTAATTAACTATAAATTATAAAATAATAATTAACAACATTCTTTATAAGCATGTTGTAAAATTTTTTGATCAATTGACAACAAGTATAAGAACGTTGTTAGAAATATTTTCAACAATACGCAAACCTGTAAGTTGTTAAAAATTGGTTCAATTTAACAACGTTCTATAAAAGCATGTTGCGAAAACTTTCTTATAATTGACAACAAGCACAAGACGTTGTAAATTACTTTTTAGCAACATGCAAACTTCCATGCTGCGAAATGTTACAGAATGTAACCATATAGCAAAGTACATGTTTTTGAACGTTGTGATTTTATCTTTTGACAACATTTAACTAGTGCACGTTGCTAAAGTGTTGTTGTCTTAGCCTTATTTTCTTATAGTGCTAGCTAGTTAGAAATTACATATGTACTCTAAGTTGTGTTCTCTTTACATTAAGTTCTTGTACTTGTATTTATGATATTGTGCACTCTACTGGACATGGAAGTAGTCAAATTGAAACGAGTTGTTTTAGAAACTAAACATTATGCATATGGTAGAGATCTGATCTAGTGCACGTTAATCGTGCACCATAATATGTATACTTATCTATCCACAAATTTTGCGAAACTTATAGAATATTGGGATTCCTTTACAAGAAATAGATGATGAGAAATGCAAATTATTTGGGTGCGTTTTATGTGTGTTGAGTGTGTTTTAGATTAATTTACAAGCTTTAAAAGGGTAAAATGGTCATTTTGATTACTTCACGATATCATAAATATTTGCAATTGATAGCTGAAAAATATTAGAAAAAAATATGATTTTTTTCACCAAGGATCACATCTCATTTTTTTTCTAAAGTTATGTCAAGTCTATAAATTGTCATTAGGGGTAATTTCATCTTTTGAAAGTCGGCTAGTAGTTAATGAAAAACTTAACTAACAGTAGGAATGTTTACAAATAAACTGCACAAATAGCTCACTATTATTCATTTCTATTAACAAGAAGAACAAGTAAGAAGATACTCATTTTTATTGTGTTGTTTGAGTTAGGAAGTTTAATACAGCCACTAGTACATCGTAAACACTAATGAATTTACTGAGGATAGAAACCGCAATGGGTAACATGGCTTTGCATGAATCCTTATTTATTATCAATAGAGTTACTAAATGGAAGAGAAGTACTACTAACAGTTTTTTTGCTGCGGCTCATTCCAATTACTCTTCAAATCCTACACTAACCATAGATGAGCAAATGAAGACAAGTATTATCAACTCCTTAGTAACTTTAGCTAGATTTCTTGTCTCATTAGATGCAAAACTATCTTGTTGTAAGAACGTTGAAGACAAGACCCCCTCGTCTTTGGCGATTGAAATAAGAAACATTCACGAATATATTTTGAGAACCCTACTTCAGATATAAGTTGGTCAAACGAAAAATCTCTTGTATAAATTGTCATAAAGAAAAGAAATAAAGGTATTTGAAATGCCAACATTGTTTTTCACTTCTTTTATTTTAAAAACATAGTTTTTTTTTGGAGAAACATAGTTTTCTTTTTTAAATTTATTTTAAACGCTATATCAATATGTCTTCTGTTTTGAATTTACATGTGTTACAATTAATTAATGAGCATAAATCATAGCATCTACTTTTAGAAGATCGGAATGAAAATATTCCGCTCTATTTTGCTACATCAAATACATATATTAGAAGAGTGTGCTTCCTACTTGAACTTAATGGTCATGGTGCAATCGAACATAATATAAAGACCTTATATCCCATACACCTTGCATGCAAAAATGGTCATTTGAAAGTGATGGTAGAGATGCTAAAAAAGCAACATTGTCCAAGTGTGTTTGTCACTAACAATGTTTGTCACTAAAAACGGCACTGTCCAACTGTGTGTGTCACTAACATTGGCTGTAACATTTTACACTTTGTAGCCAAGAATGGGCATGTAAATATGGTTAAGACTATCATTAAGATTCCAGAAACTAATATAAGCATGGATAAGGTTGTTAACTAGACGAGGATGAGAATACCTTTTACATTTGGCAATCGTGCATGGCCATTTTTAGGTTGTTAATGCTTTTCTCTTTGCTCATATGTGGTAGATCAAATCCTAACCTTAAGAAGAAGTAAGACCTGGCAGGTAATAAAATGGTTTTGCGAGAATAAAACATGCAAATAAACATCTCTACAAAATAAGAAAGACCTATGAATGTATGACTTTTCTCTTTATTATCCAACCACTCCAAGAAAAAAAAAAGGCTTGTTTCAACTTTCTATATAATACTATAACTCATTAATCTTGTGAATTTATCAATTGCAAATAACTCATGAGATATGTAAAATTCATAATGAAAGCTCATGAGCATTGGGTCAGAAAAGTAATGAAAATATAATCAACATAAATTGGTAAGTACAAATAACTCGATCTAGTCTTAAAATATATTGAAACTAATATTTAATTAATGTCTATTCTTACTTAGCTTTGAAAGTTGATGGACAATATTTTATATGCATAACTTAATTAACAAATATGTAAAATTTGTTTAGCCAAAAATTTGCTTAGCCCATTGCATATGGTGAAGGCTCAGAAACATTATATCAAAAGAGTGATAAATATCAAGATAAATTAGTGAGCACAAATCACTTTATCTAGTCTTATAATTATTATTGTTTGTGTATTTTTATAGTTGAATTCTCTATCATAAATCATCCAAATGGTATATGTATTTGTATAGCTGAAATGTATATAGACTGAAACTTAAAATAAACTAATACTACACACACAAAAAATTCAAGGCACAACACTACTATTTCATTCATTCATGTGCATGATATATATAACACATATTGTTTCATTACTTAATATTATAGCATGACTTAGCAACTTTTATTTTCCAATCATTTCCTTACTTGATCTTACCTCAATACCCTGTAGAGTATTATTACTATATGTTGAGTAGTCTAAATATTCCATCAATACTTGCTAAGTTATGTAACTCTTATATAACTACAAAGGCAAGGATGAGATGTGTTGAAACCAAATCAACCACCAACATCAACTTGGAACCCCCAAGACCCACTCTATGAAACTTGATCTTGAACTGGAAATAATCACTAAACTAAGCTTTGACAAGAAACTCGAACAAGTACTTGAAACCAATCACACAATCAAAGAAAAACAAATCACACACGTACCAAAGATTATAGTGGTTCGGCCAATTTCTTGCCTACATCCACTGTGGAAAACGAAGCAACCCTTTTACTGATTTCAAAGAACAAGTTACAAATCCGGAGAATACATGTAAATGATCAGATACCCTTAACTACAGATCCTATGGCCTTTTATACTCTATTGTGATCAATCCGAAAGAACCCCAAGAAAACCAGTTCACGCTCCTGGGTTTCTAGCCAAAAAGACCTCCAGCTGCTTCCCGCGTGAGCTAACTGTAAAAACCACTTCTTGAATTAGCTTTGGGACACTTGTCAAACATTCACGTATTCTGTTGATTAAAACGCAGAGATGGCTGCCGTTTGAGTTAGTGAAACATGTGACGCATCACGTGCATTACTAACGAATCCAGCCGACATATCATTTGTATCACTCAGCTGTTCTGAACTCTAATGCATGACATGTCGTTTATCCTTGCTGACAAATAGACGACGTGACATACATATCCCATAGATCAAATTTGAGCTTCATACTTCCAACACTCTCCACCTTGAACTCAAATCAGTTACCCTTTTGCTTTTGCCTTCCACTGTATCCATGCAGTTTTATAGCCTGCAGATCCCAGCTGAGTTCATGCAGAACTCCAGCTTGGCTGCTGGTACAACCTTTGTCAACATATCAGTAAGGTTATCATCAGTGTGAACCTTTAACAGCTTCACCACCCCTTTAGACACCTTCAACCTGACAAAGTGCAGTTTAATGTCAATGTGCTTTGTCTTTTCGTGATGCACCTGGTTCTTGCTTAGGCAAATTGCACTTTGACTGTCACAGTGAACAACCACCTGTCTTTGTTCAAATCCCAAATTTGTAACCATTCCTCTAAGCCATATTGCCTCCTTAAAGGCTTCTGCAGCTGCAGTGTACTCAGCTTCTGTTGTTGACAGAGCAACAACACTTTGCAGTGAAGCTTTCCAGTTTATGGTGCAGCCACTGAGTGTGAATAAATAGCCTGTCAAAGACCTTCTTTTATCTAGATCCCCTATATAGTCAGCATCCACATACCCTTCAACATCAACTTTTGTACCTCTTTTTGCACCATAGATGAGGCTATAATCAGCAGTCCCACTGAGATATCTTAAGATCCATTTTACAGTCTTTTAGTGCTCCTTTCCAGGATTAGCCATATACCTGGAAACTACACTTATTGTATGAGAGATATCTGGCATTGCTAGGACCATGGCATACATTAAGCATCCCACAACACTTGAGTATGAAGTTATGCTCATTTCAGCTTTTTTATCTTCAGTCCTTGGACACTGATTACAAGACAACCTGAAATGAGCTGACAGTGGAGTTTGAACTGGTTTTGAGTCCACCATTTCAAATCTCTCAAGTACTTTCTTTATATAGCAGTGCTATGACAGCTTTAGTATTCATTTCTTACTATCCCTTAGCAACTCTACTCCAAGAATCTTCTTGGCGGCTCCAAGATCCTTTATCTTAAATGTATTCTTTAACTGCTTCTTCAGCTCATCTATCTGATCCATGTGGTTACATGCTATAAGCATGTCATCAACATATAGCAACAAATGGATCTTACCTCCATCTCTCAAATCTTTGTGGTATACACAACAATCATAAGAGCATATTTGAAAACTATTCTCAGCCGTGAATTTATCAAACCTCAAGTATCATTGTCTCGGGGATTGCTTTAATCCATATAGAGACTTTATCTAATGACACACATAATCAGCCGTGAAGCCTTTGGCAACCAGTCTGGCTTTGTATCTAAGTGGTTCAACTCTTGTTGTGCCTTCTTTGATCTTATAGATCCACTTGCAGCCAACTACTTTCTTCTTTTCTGGTTTTGGAATCAGATCCCATGTATGGTTCTTGATCAGTGATCTCATTTCTTCATCCATAGTTGCAACCCACTTCTTTGAGTCCTTACTACTGACAGCTTCAGTGTAAGTCTTTGGTTCATCTTCTTCTATTCCCTGTGCTGCTGATAGTGTAAATGCAATCAAGTCTGCATATGCATACCTCTTAGGTGGCTTTGATTCTCTTTTCTTTCTATCTCTCACCAGCTGATAATTTCTAAGGTTATCATCACCTTCTGATTCACCTTCTTGTTCAGGCAAATCTATTTCAGGTGCATTCTTAGGCCTTGCCTTTTTGTCAGCTTCTGTGCTAGAGCTTGGAAGCTCCACCTCAAGAAAACTCTTCTTGTTACAACCTAACTCTCTCTCAATGGTTTAATTTTCAGTAGCTGAGTTTTGAAACATTTCATGTTCGTTAAACACTACATCCCTGCTGATTATTGCCTTTGGTGGCTTCATATCTGTACACCACAGCTTGTAACCCTTCACACCAGCAGGATATCCTAAGAACACACACTTAAAGGCCCTGGGCTCTAACTTCCCTTGTTTGACATGAGCATAGGCTGGGCAGCCAAATATTCTCAAATGAGAATAGTCTGCTGGTTTACCAGACCAGAGCTCATATGGGGTTCTAAAATTGATTCCAGAAGAGGGACTCATGTTTACTATGAAGCAAGCAGTATCTAGAGCTTCAGCCCATAGACTCATGGGTAGCTTAGAGTAGATCAGCATACACCTAACTTTATCTATTAGGGTCTTGTTCATTCTTTCAGCTAATCCATTTTGCTGTGGTGTGTGTCTTACTGTTTTGTGTCTAACCATACTATGTTTTGTACATAAATCATCAAAGTCCTTATTGTAGAACTCTAACCCATTATCTGTTCTCAGTCTTCTTACCTTTCTATTAGTCTGTGTTTCAACTAATAATTTCCAGTTCTTAAACTGATCAAACACTTTGTCTTTGCTCTTCAAACTAAACACCCAAACTATTCTAGAGAAATCATCAATAAGAGATAAGAAATACCTAGCCCCACCTAGAGAAGCTGTCTGTGCAGGCCCCCACAGATCAACATGAATGTGTTAGCCTATATGACTATAAATATTGATTTTGATGATAACAAACCACATGTATTTATTAAGCAAAGATTTATGAATTATGCTTTTATGATAAGAAAATGATGCTATGGAATTTAAGCATTTTGGACTAAAATGAAAGCATTGTTAAAATCTTTGATTGTGTTTTAAATTTCAGATTTGGACCTATTTGAAATTATTTAAATGTTTTTGGGTCATTCTATAATTTCACAAAGTTTGGGTTAAATCATAATTTCAAAAAGTTTTGAGTTTGACAAAGCATTATTAAAAATTATGAAATTGGACCTATTTGTAAACTTTTACAACGTTTTGGGCCATACTACAGTTTTATAAAGTTTTAAGGTCAAACTAAAAATTTAAAAAATTTCATTGTAGCAGGTTACTGTAGCATCCGGCTTACCGGATACAAAATTTGAAAAATCGAAAACTGGGCAGAATGCACCCAAAACGAAAACGGCTTACCGGATTCAAAATCCGGCAAGCCGGATAGGCAAAATTTTGAATTTTTCCTTAACGATAACAAAAATTTGGCTTACCGGATTCTATAAACGGCAAACCAGATAGCCCAAAATGTGAGTAACGGCTAGTTTTCGAGCTCAAACTATAAGAACTCAAATCAAACTCATTTTGAAGCTCTCCAACAAGTAAAAACAAAAAGCACACGTGATATCTTGAGCGTTCAACTTGCAAAACACAAAATATTGAATCATTCATTGTTCTTCATCCTTGAATATCTACTCATTGAGTGAGTTTCATTGTAACTTTCATTTCTTCATTTCATTTGTAAGAGTTTGAGTGTGTGAGACACTTGAGTGAAGAGATTGGGAGATAATCTCTTTGTTATAAAGGTTTATTGACACCTCGAAGTCAATTGTAATCGGTTGAAGCCTTGGAAATGTTTGGATAGTGAAATCCTCAAGCCCGGTGTGCTTGGAGGCGTGGACGTAGGCGGGGATTGCCGAACCACGTAAAAATCCTTGAGTTTGCTTTCTCTTCCCTTACTCTTTAATTATTATTGCTTTGATTGAACGAACTTATTGCTTTCAATTTTTATTAAGACATTAGATTGCTTGTTGTGTGGATTTGCTAGGATAATTTTTAAATTTCCAATTCACCCCCCTCTTGGGTTGCACATTCATATTTCATTTGGTATCAGAGCGAGGTGCTCTTATTTAGATTTAACCGTCTAGAGCTAAAGATCAATGGCAACTCAAAATGATTTCACATTTAGGGAAGGACAGTTCACCACTAGACCACCTTACTTTGATGGAAACGATTACCCATATTGGAAAATTAGGATGAGAATTTACTTGCAAGCCTTAGATTATGAAATTTGGGAAATCGTTAATGATGGTCCTTTCATGCCCTTGACTAAAAATGAAGTCGGAGAAGATATTTCAAAACCTTCACGGGATTGGAATGAATTCGAAAAGAGAAAAGCTTCTTTAAATTCCAAGGCCATGAATGCCTTGTTTTGTGCATTAGATAAGAAAGAGTTTCATAGAGTGTCTAGTTGCGAAAGTGCTAATAAGATTTGGCACAAACTTGAGGTTGTCTATGAAGGCACAAACCAAGTGAAAGAATCTAAAATAAGTAGGTACACTCGACAATACGAATTGTTCCAAATGGAACAAAATGAAAATGTGTACTCTATGTATACTAGATTTACGAACATAATGAACACTCTACGAGCCCTAGGAAAGACTTTTTCAAATAGCGAAAAAGTCAAGAAAATCATTAGGTCACTACCTAAGGAATGGAGACAAAAAATGACTGCCATTGAGGAAGCCAATGATTTAAATGTATTACCTATTGATGATTTAATTGGCTCTCTCATTTCATATGAAGAAGATTTGGCAGCTGAAAAAGGGCATGAGGAAAAGAAGAAAAACATTGCTCTCAAGGCTTCAAAACATGAGAGTGATGAGGAAAGCGAAATGGTTGATGAGGAGCTGGCTATGTTGGCTAGAAGATTCAGAAAATTTTACAAGAAGAATAATGAGCAGAGAAAGTTCAGAGGCTACAAGAATAAGAAGGAGAAGAATGAGCCAATCACTTGTTATGAATGCAAGAAACCCGGACACATACGACCAGAATGCCCTCTTCTCAACAAATTCAAGAAGTAGGCTATGGTGGCCACATGGGATGATAGCGATGAGGAAACAAGTGACGATGATGAGCAACAAGAAATGACAAACTTAGCTCTCATGGTTGTTGGGGAAGAATCATGTGATGAACTTGATCAGGTAAGTGTTCTTCCTACATATGATGAATTGCATGATGCTTTTAAGGATTTACATGATGAGCTAATGAAGATTGACAAAAAGAATATATGTCTTAAAAAGAAGATGATAGAGCTTAAGAATGAAAATGATTCATTTAGTGCAAAGATTACATGCCTAGAATTAGAAAATAAGACATTGCATGATAATATTGCATTACTTGAGAATTCTAGCACCTCACATGAGCACTTAGAGTCACACATGAATGACTTGAAAAATGAGAATGAAATGTTTAAAAAGAAGAGCAATGAATTAAATGAAATTGTGCTAAAATTCACAAATGGGCAAAAGATGTTGGACAATTTGCTAAACTCACAAAAATGTGTATTTGACAAAAGTGGCATAGGTTATAAACCGAATTTGAAACAAAAATTTTACAAGAGTTATTTTGTGAAGAATACATCTATTAACAATAAAATTGTATGTCATTATTGCAATCAAGATGGTCATATGAAAAATAGATGTGCAGTGAAGAGAAATGCATATTATGGTGTGAAATGTGTTTGGGTTCCGAAAGGAACCATTGCTAACTCTCAAGGACCCAAAAAGGTTTGGGTACCTAAAACTTAAGATCTTTTTCTATAGGGCTCAAAGAAGAAGAAGAATAAGTGGTACTTGGACAGCGGTTGTTCAAGACACATGACATGGAATTATTCTTGGTTCTCAAGCTTTACTAAGATCGAAAATGGTGGAGATGTATCATTTGGGGATAATTCAAAAGGAAAAATCATTGGAATTGGAAATGTCGGTAACGTATCCTCTACTCTCATTGAGAATGTGTGTTTGGTTGAAAACTTGAAAAACAATTTGCTTAATATTAGTCAACTATGTGATAAATGATATAGAGTTATCTTTGACGAATCAAAATGTGTTATTGAGAATGCATGTGATGGGAAATTCTTGTTTGTAGGATATAGGTATGTTAATGTTTATACCATTAATATAGATTGTGCATCAACAAATGAGAAATGCCTCTCCGCATTGCATGATGATGGTTGGTTGTGGCATAGAAGATTAGGTCATGCAAGTATGGATTTGATTTCAAAAATTGTGAAAAATGATCTAGTAAAAGGTCTTCCAAAAATCAATTTTCAAAAAGATAGAACTTGTGAAGCATGCCAATTTGGAAAACAAATCAAAACTTCCTTCAAAAGCAAGAATCATGTCTCTACTTCAAAACCACTTCAATTGCTTCATATAGATTTATTTGGACCTTCTAGATATGCTAGTTTAAGTGGTAAATTTTATGCATTTGTAATTGTGGATGATTATTCTAGATACACATGGGTATTGTTCTTAGCTAATAAGGATGATGCCATTGATGCATTTCAAATTTTCTATAAAAAGGTTCAAAATGAAAAAGGTTATCCTATTACTTGTATTAGAAGTGATCATGATGGAGAATTTGAAAATCATGCATTTGAAAACTTTTGTAATGACTTTGGCATTGAACATCAATTTTCATCACCTAGGACTCCACAACAAAATGGAGTGGTAGAAAGAAAGAATAGGTCTATTCAAGAAATGGTAGAATCATGTTAAATGAAAATTCTTTACCTAAGTATTTTTGGGCCAAAGCCGTCAACACCGCTTGCTATGTTTTAAATCGGGTGTTGATTAGACCTAATCTTAATAAAACTCCATATGAGCTTTAGAAAAATAGAAAACTCAACATTGGTTATTTTAAAGTTTTTGGATGCAAATATTTTGTTTTGAATACGAAAGATAATCTTGGTAAATTTGATCCAAAATCTGATGTTGGTATTTTTCTTGGTTATTCAAATTCAAGCAAAGCATATAGAGTTTATAACAAAAGAATTTTAGTTGTGGAAGAATCTATTCATGTTACATTTGATGAGTCTAACCCCTCCTCTACGGAGAAAGTTGTTGTTGATGATAATGCTGAGGAAGAACAACAA
Source organism: Citrus trifoliata (assembly GCA_018350135.1). Lineage (NCBI taxonomy): Eukaryota > Viridiplantae > Streptophyta > Magnoliopsida > Sapindales > Rutaceae > Citrus > Citrus trifoliata. Next base: position 20,462,230 of record CM031392.1, on the reverse strand, counting down.
GAAGGAGCATCGAATGACAACCAAGAAGACGCGCCACATGGAATTCAAGAGGAACATCATGAAGAAACAAGTGTGGAGTAAAATAAAGGTACTTCTCAAACACTCCCCAAGGAGTAGAGGTATGTATCTTCTCACCCTAAGGATGTAATTTTAGGAGATCCCTCACGAAGTGTTACCACTAGATCATCTCTTAGGAACACATGTGAGCATGCTACATTTATTTTTCAAACTGAACCAAAATCCTTTGCGGATGCGGAAAATGATGAATCTTGGATTATGGCAATGCAAGAGGAGTTGAATCAATTTAAGAGAAACAATGTGTGGGAGTTTGTTCCTAATCCGGAACATCAATCCATTATAGGTACTAAATGGGTATTTAGAAACAAAATGGATGAATCCGGGGTGGTTGTAAGAAATAAAGCTAGATTAGTGGCTCAAGGTTACAACCAAGAAGAATGAATTGATTTTGATGAGACTTTTGCACCTGTAGCAAGGTTAGAATCTATTAGGATGTTGTTAGCATATGCATGTCATAAGGATTTTATTTTGTATCAAATGGATGTCAAGAGTGCTTTCTTAAATGGATACATTATGGAGGAAGTTTATGTGAAACAACCTCCTGGTTTTGAAAATGAAAAATTTCCAGATCATGTGTATAAGTTATCCAAGGCTTTGTATGGTTTAAAACAAGCACCTGGAGCTTGGTATGATAGGCTTAAAAATTTCTTGTTGGATAACGATTTTTCAATGGGAAAAGCGGACACAACTCTTTTTGTTAAGCATAAGAATCAAGACATACTTATTGTTCAAATTTATGTTGATGATATTATTTTTGGTTCTACTAATGAGTTGTTGTGTAAAGATTTTTCATCATGTATGAGCCAAGAATTTGAGATGAGTATGATGGGAGAATTGAAGTACTTCATTGGACTTCAAATCAAATCAAAAGATTTGGCTATGAAAAATGGAACGACGAAAAACACTCATATGAGTACTACCATCAAGCTGGACAAAGATGAGAAAGGTAAGGAAGTTGATATCAAGATATATCGAGGTATGATCGGATCCTTACTCTACTTGACTGCTAGTAGGTCTGATATTATGTTCAGTGTTTGCTTGTGTGCTAGATTTCAATCTTGTCCTAAAGAGTCTCACATGCTTGCTGTCAAACGCATTTTTCGATATTTAATTGGCACTATTAATCTTGGCCTTTGGTATCCTAGAGGAACTCATATTGATTTAACTTGTTATTCGGATGCCGATTTTGCTGGGTATAAGGTTGATAGAAAAAGTACTAGTGGAACATGTCACTTCCTAAGTCATTCTCTTGTCTCTTGGTTTAGTAAGAAACAAAACTTGGTTGTGCTTTCAACCACCGAGGCAGAATATATTACCGCAGGTAGTTGTTGTGCACAAATTTTATGGATGAAACAAACCCTTAGAGACTATGGTATTAAACTTGATCAAATACCTATCTTATGTGACAATACTAGTGCTATAAATCTTTCCAAGAATCTCATTCAACATTCTAGGACTAAGCATATAGAAATTAGACATCATTTCCTTAGAGATCATGTTCAAAAAGGAGATGTCGTAATTAAATTTGTTTCCACAAAAAATCAACTTGCGGATATCTTTACAAAACCTTTTAGCGAAGAGCATTTTATAAAGATAAGATATGAGCTTGGAATGATGAATGTTGAATCTTAAATCATTTTCTACATGGCTTGATATGTTTGTCATCATATGGATTTATACTTCATGAATTAGATAACTTGATATGCTTGTAAATTTATGATTTTATGATTTTGTGTTTCATGCATTAAATGGCTTATTGAAAAGTTTTAAATCTCAAAGTGATTTAAAATTAATCAATTTTTAAGGCCGAAAATAAAATGGTGTGTGTAGTACAAGTATGAGAGCTAGCAAATATTCATTTTCTATTCATTCGGAAAAACATTTTTCCTTAATGATCTCTCTCGGGACAAATTCCGGACAGCCGGATTTTCAATCCGGAAAACCGGATTTGCTAAGCCACCTCTCTGCCTCATTATCGGTTTACCGGTTCTTAAATTCGGAAAGCCGAATTCGCTTTGGAATTTTGCTAGAACAAAACCAGATTTTCGGTTCAAGACATCCGGAAAACCAAAATTTTGGAGGCTCTCGAAACCGGCCAGCCGGTTAAGGAAACCGGCAAGCCGAATTGCCTTTTGCTGCTCTCGGGTCCATATCCGGTTTACCGGATTTCAAATTCGGAAAACCGGTTTCGGTTTTCTCCAATTCTGCCCGCTAACCGGCTTTCCGGTTAGGAAATCCGGCAAGCCGGATTCGTGCCCTTTAAAAACTGTTCATCTTTCTCTCTTGTTTCGGTTTTCCGTTTCTGTTCTCTCTCTCTAAAAACCGATTATCTCTCTCTCATTTTAACTTCAAAATCCACTATTTCCACTCAGTTTTGATGCAAATTAGTCCATGAATCTTGATCCCCATCCGTTCTTTTGCCTAAACTCACACTCAAAACTCATTTTCAAACTCCAAATCTCTAGATCCGAATTTCAACATAGGTTTTGAGCCGATTTTTCTCTCTATAAATTTCTCACTCTCAAGCCGTTTTTGATCCAAATTGCTTCACCACATCACTTCCAATTTTCATCATCTTCATTCTCTTTGGTGGTTTTATCTTCAAATCCATCAAAATCACCATGTCAAGCTCTAGGCCGGTTCGAAGAAAAGGCAAAGAACCGGTTCAACCAACCTCACGGCCACGAGAAGTAAGGGGCACCTCAAATCAATCCACCTTTGAGTCCATTCATTTTCAGAACAAGCAACACTTGATCAAACGGTTCCAACAAAACTTTTGGACTCGTGAGGTACTCAACTCTTTCTTTATTTTACTGGACGTTATGCATACTCTCAAGATTAGTCATAGAAACATATTTCAATTGTTGGGAGATGTTGGTTGGATTGCTGCTGTGTTGATTGAGGAGAATGTGTATCCCGACTTAGTGAAAGTGTTTTACTCGAATATGGAAGTTTCCGCAGAGAATAAGACTCGAGTAATCACCACTGTCGGAGGAGTTAAGATTGATTTTGATATTTCCTTATTGAACTCTATCCTAGGTTCATCCGATTTTGGCCTAGAAATCTTTTCAGTTAGGAAATCTCCTAAACTTACTGGTTTTGCTCATGTTGATGCCGTTCGTAATATTTTTCGGCGTAGTGATCTTTCTGTCGAAGACTGTACTATTCATTTCCGTACTCAGTGTCTTTGTCTTCAGACTCGTATTTTGCTTCGTATCATCCAGTCCATTGTGCTTCCTAGATCAGGACATTTAGATGAGGTTTCTCACATGGATATCGCCATGATTGACTGTATTCTTAGAGGTCGCCCGGTTAACTTGGACTATTCCATCATCCGCACTATGTTGAGCATTCCTGCCTTGATTACCCGCTCTCTTCCTTATGGTCACTTCATTACGCGAATTCTTAAATTCTTTGAAGTGTCGATTCTAGAACCATCTTGTAGGCCGTCCAAGGGTATCGAGGATGAGGTTATTATTGGGTTAGGCTTTGAGTGGAATGATGGCACTTGGGTTAAGTACAGCGATAACAATTTTACTTTTCTAGCCCCAAGTGATGATCGGTCACTTAATGCTGTTATTCCCGCTGAGTAGCTTCCAGTTTTCTCACTCTCATTTCGAGGGCAGCGTAGACGCCGAGTTTCTTCCACTGCTGCTTTAGCTCCTAGTGCATCTGCATCCGCCTCATCACCTTCACATCCTCCTACCTCTAAAGAGGTCACTCTTCAGCAGCTTATGGATGAGGTGCGGACACTCTCTGTGCGGCAGACTGCGTTTCAGCAGCAGCAGCAGCAGCTTATTCATGGTCAGCGACTCCTCTTTGAGCACTTCGGCATTCCATATCCGTTTCCGCCTCCATCACCTCCATCCTCACCACCTGAGTAGTATCTTATGCTTGTACTTGGACACACCTACATTTCATTTGTTCCGTTGTATGTTCTTTTATTTTCGACTCTATGGATTATTATTATGTTTTTCGGTTTATGTATTTGTTTTGGATTATATGGATTTGTTATGACTATCTATGTTGGATGTTATGGATTTGTTTTGGTTGATCATTATGGATTATATGGATTTTCTTATGCTTATGGATATGTTTTTTACTAATATGCTTGTGTTGCGATTTTGATGATTGATAGGGGGAGCTTTTATTCTTTTTGATGATGACGGGGGAGAATGATTTAATATGTGTTATGAAAACATGCATGTATCTAGGGGGAGCATGCATGTATGCAGGGGGAGTTTTATTAAATAATTTTCAAATCATTTTTAACTTGCATTGATTGAGGGGGAGCTTTTTATAACTAGATTAAATTTTTAATGTGCTTTGTCATCATAAAAAAAGGGGAGATTGTTAGCTTATATGGCTATAAATATTGATTTTGATTATAACAAACCACATGTATTTATTAAGTAAAGATTTATGAATTATGCTTTTATGATAAGAAAATGATGTTATGGAATTTAAGCATTTTGGAATAAAATGAAAGGATTGTTACAATCTTTGATTGTGTTTTAAATTTCGGATTTGGACCTATTTGAAATTATTTAAATGTTTTTAGGCCATTCTATAATTTCACAAAGTTTGGGTTAAATCATAATTTTAGAAATTTTTGGGTTTGACAAAGCATTATTAAAAATTCTAAAATTGGACCTATTTGCAAACTTTTACAACGTTTTGGGCCATACTACAGTTTTATAAAGTTTTGAGGTCAAACTGAAAATTCAAAAAATTTCACTGTAGCAGGTTACTGTAGCATCCGGCTTATCGGATACAAAATCCAAAAAATCGGAAACTGGGCAGAATGCACCCAAAACGAAAACGGCTTACCGGATTCAAAATCCGGCAAGCCGGATAGGCAAAATTGAATTTTGCCTTAACGGTAACAAAAATCCGGCTTATCGGATTCCATAAACGGTAAACCGGATAGTCCAAAATGTGAGTAACGGGTAGTTTTCGATCTCAAACTATAAGAACTCAAATCCAACTCATTTTGAAGCTCTCCAACAAGCAAAAACAAAAAGCACACGTGATATCTTGAGCCTTCAACTTGTAAAACACAAAACATTGAATCATTCATTATTCTTCATCCTTTAATATCTACTCATTGAGTGAGTTTCATTGTAACTTTCATTTCTTCATTTCATTTGTAAGAGTTTGAGTGTGTGAGACACTTGAGTGAAGAGATTGGGAGATAATCTCTTTGTTGTAAAGGTGTTGTGCAAATTTTAATGTACTCGCAAGCGCACGAATCTATTGTAGTATAAACTAATGGTGACGAGTGTCGATCCCACGAGGAGGTGGATTTTAATTATATATAGAATTAATTTTGTAAATAGGTGGTTGGAATTGTGGTGGAAGTGATTTAAATTACCCTAAAGTTGGAATTGAAATGGCGATAAGAACTTCTAAAATTGGAATTAAAATGACGAGAATAAATTGAAGAGGAAATCTATTAAAATGACGTACTTGGGTATCTGGATCCGTATCAACATGCATCATGGGCTAAATAATCCGTATTAATACCAATTAAATCATGAGGGGGGAATCCACACCTCATGAACCACGCTCTAATAAATATGGTGCTAAGGGCTTATCGTGCCAAATAATAATAACCTTGTACTAGAGGGCCGGTGAAACCAAGGCGGTACTAGACAAGATTAGTATTATTTGTCGACGAGAAGTCAAAACATCCACAAAAACTAGAGGGGAAGAGAAAATAAATTACCAAATAAAGCCCATGACACATGTTGAGACTTCACCTTCAACCCAAGCTTGAAAGAAAATTAGCCACTCATAATTGAACTAGGGGCAAAATGGGAATTTATTAAAATACAAAGAAAATACAAGATAGAGAGGGAATTACAGAAAATGGATCCAAAAATGGATTCAGAGATATCAAATTAGGGGGGGAGGCCCCCTTTTTATAGATACATGGAGTAAATCATGGCCATCGGATTAAAAACAGTTTGAACGCTCAGGATTGCGCCACGTCATCAGTCAACAGTCCACGGTTTGACCACGCGGATGAACAGTAACACGGTTTGACCCGGATGAACAGTAACGCGGTTTGGTTGAAAATAATCCTGTGTGATGCATGCACCGTACGCGAGATTTTTCGTCCACTGATATGCTGCCACGTCACCATAAACAGTATATAAGAATTTTAGTCCAACAGGATCGTGACACCTCATCAGTCAATGCCACGTCATCGGTCAATGCCACGTCATCGATTTGTCTATATGAATAGTGTCGTGAACAGTAACGTAGACAGTACCGTACCCGTGAATAGTACCGTACATGTGAATAGTGCCATTTTTCCTTTTATACTCCTCCTAAGGTTTTCAACCGTCCTGAGTTCAAAAGTGATGTCCGTTTTGCCGTCTGATCTCTCCTTTATTGTGAAATGACTATAATGCCCCTAAAATACATAAATTACTTAATTAAAATAAAACACATGTAATTAAACCACAAGAATGTTAAATACATAAAAGTAAGGGTTGTTAGTAAGACTTGAAATATAAAATGACGGTTTTCTCCTTTATAAATATGCATTTTCTAACACTCAACACACCCCCCAACCAGCTGATTGCTAGTCCCTAGCAAATAAAGCGAAAACAAAATTCAAATTTCAAAATGATTTTTTTTTTTTTGAACACTCGTATTTATTCAATCAGATTAATGATAGCGATCAAAGAAAAGTATAAACATTATCTCCAGTCTAAAGAAACATCACATCTTCATCAACCATCCACATGAATCAGCCCAGTAGACTTTGTTATAGCTGCTTTCAAGAATGACATGTCTAACCCCAAATTCTCACTGGAAGTAGTGACACTTTCACAAAGAAATTAAACCCAATAAAAATAGTCACTCCAATGAATGGTAATTGAGAGAGAAAATAATAAAGGAGTGATATCACATGCTCTCACCAAGATGAAAGAAATATGCCCTCAGTTTAGAAATAATACGATTTCAAGTAAAATAAAAATGCTAGTCAACCCACTTTATTCATCTTTTTTTTTTTTATTATTATTTTTTTTTATGCATCACTACATCTTTTTTAGCCCATATAACTAGCTTCTATTTCAGATTATAGTTCCCTAAAATCAAGAAGGACTTTTATTAGGACGTAATGTAGGTTAAGGACATGGTTAACAAAGAATGGAAATAAGGAAAACAAAGTGTATGTTTGAGAAAAGAAATGCAGAGACTTTTTTTTTTTTTTTTTTTGGAAGTTGCAAGGTGAATTTCACCTTTTATTGTTCTTTTTTATTCTTTTGAAACAACAACTTTTGTTTTTGTTTTTTTTTTTTTTTTTGGCATAACTTCACTGAACAAAATAATTATTTACATTTTTCTCAAACATAAATAGGTGATGTAACTTATAAGACATCGGGTAATACTCCAAATCAGAGTGGGTCAAGATGATAAGTTGACAAAGAAAATGTTTTTTTTTTTTTTTAAAGGCTCAAAAGGGTTAACTATGGATATATCACAAAAGGGATGGTTAGAAAGGCTCAAACGGATCAAAGATGGCCTTTCCATCGTCTTTTAGGGTTCTAAATAATCGTCCATATCTACTAGTTAGATGGGCCTCCAAATGTAGCAACACACATTTTTTTTTATTTTACAACAATTTTTTTTTAAGGGTTAACTCAAAAGAAAACTAGAGATTGTGTATAAAATTATAAACTACAAAGCTGTATGAAGAATGGGCAAAAGGGTTACTCTCCAAGAAAAATAATAGGCTCAAAAACTCACTTGGTACTTATTATGACATGTTCATTCCTTCAAGCAACTCATATTTGTCTCCGACATCAACATGTAAAGTAGCAAACATAGTGTAACATCACTTAAGACCAAAGATAATACAAATACTAAAATTTGAAATTCATCATGTCATCCAATATTAAAACAAATCACACATTTTTTTTTTTAAACAACATTCTACCCCCCAACCTATTCTAAGCATGAAAGGAAAATATGCATGTAAAAATGTGAAAATGATGCAGAAAGTCTAATTAGAGAAGTTACACTTAAAATGATGGAAAAAGAAAATGATTTTTTTTTTTTTAAGAAGATGCGTTTCTAGAGGCACTACACTCCATATTCAGCCATCTTCGACTCAAAAGTTGGAAAATGTATATTTATAGAGGAGAAAATAAAAAGAAGAAAAATGAACATAAAAACTTAATAAAGAAAAATAATTTTTTTTTTTTTTTGGTTTTTTTTTCGAACAATGAAGATGCGTTTCTAGAGTAACTACACTCCATATTCAGCCATCTTCAACACAAAAAGTTAGCAATAGTTAGTTTCTACAACAACAAAAAAAAATTAGTAAAAACTTAACCAAGATTCCACATTTGTCGACTATTCCCTCCCCCTAACCAGAACGAAACATTGTCCTCAATGTTTGAAAGGAAAGAAGTAGAGTTTAGAAGACATCACCTGGGTGGTGCAACACAGAAGAAAATATTTACAAGCGGAGAGTTAAATCTAATTTGTACTTCTTACTGCCGCTACTGTTACCATCATTATTTGGACGCTCCAACACAAAGGTCCAGGGGTTTGGCTCCGGTCTATAAGCTTGTAACAGATCAAGTAACTCATTAGCAGTGTGAGCACAAATAAAAAGTTTTTTCGCATGGGAAGGAATGAAGTAGTTTTTTATTGCATGGTTAAGAAATGCGATAAAGCCATCATAAAAGTTATTGACATTTAACAAACCGATGGGTTTCTGGTGGATGTGCAGATGGGCCCAAGATGCTAGTGTGATAAGTGCCTCTAGTGTTGCAAGATCTCCTGGAAGAAAAATAAAAGCATCAGTATAATTAAGCATTTCAGTTATTCGTTCTTGCATACCTGAGACGACTAACTCTTCTCCAGTTGATGAGTTAGACGAACTGCCCAATGGTTTTAGGACTCTTGGGATGATGCCTAACACTTGACTTCCTCTGATAAAAGCTGCTTCTGAGACCATTTTGATAACCCTCGGTTACCTCCTCCATACACCAAGTGTAATTTTCTCGCTGCTATGCTTCGACCAAGATCTATGGCTGCCTCAACGAACTCTTTATGTTTGCCATAGGTAAATCCAGAAAGTACACAAATGTTCTTGAATTGTCTATTGGGAGTAGCTGCCATTGTGATACTTCTCAAAAATAATTTGTGAGTGCTTGACAAAGAAATCACATTTAAGAGTCTTAGTGACAGTAGGTCACAGCTGTGTATGAGGTAACATGTCAGTGTCAAATAACGCGTAAAGCACATGGCTCGTGAGTCAAAAAGAAAACAGTAAAAGGAAAAAAAAAGAAAACAGTAATTAAATTATTAAAGACAATAATGCAAACAATAAAATAACAGTGAAATGAAATAAAATAACAGTAAAGTAAAAAGGATATTTACAGGTAGTTGCGACTGTGGCTCACATCTTCCTCTGGTTTTACGTCCAGAAACGGCTTGAACGCCCTCTATGGGTCGAGGATAGGCTTCCCATCCAGTTTTCTTACAAACTGGCAAACAGGGTCGTTTATAGTCAGATTCCCGAGACTATATCGTGCATGCTCTTTCTGGAATAATGGCCATAACTGGAGAATCGCTCCTTGCACATATCCACTGGGATGCGTTTCAAGAGACAAAAGGATATCGTCTAATGACTCCTTATTCAAGCCATCCCTAATGAATTGAATCTTATCTTCCCTGTTATCAGACACCATTCCTAAAGAACATGGGATTTTATTGCAACTCATTCTGGCACACTTATGACAAGCAACAAAAATTCTTCGAGCTCGTCGTTTTCTTGCATAATTTCCTTTACCACAACCAGGCATGAATGCAATAAATTTTGGAGGTAACTCACCTGCCAATCGTACTTTAGCTTCGATTAACCAACGGATGTCAGCAGGTAAGTTATTCCTCATGAGCAATCGCATGCGTTCGGACCGAGCTTTATAGATCGTAAGGAGGGCATTCTGAGGAAGTGAAGGGAATCGCTTGTGAAGCTTCGCTAGAATCTCGTTTATGTCCATACCTTCGCCTCAGAATGTCAGTTATTATGGGAAATTGAAGTAACCGACTTGATTGTCACGGAGTACCGTTATCCGCCACTTCACCGGGGTAACAAACTAAAGCACACAAACAGAAAAACAAATCAAAACACACAAAGAAAATTAAAATCGTCCTCTTATTGAATTTACCTCAAGCTCCAACTGGATGTCGTAAACACTTCTCTCAATGTCTCTGAGTTGGCGTTCTAAACCCTCAACATAGGCTACTAACTCTGGTGGTTGTAGAGCCCAAATGCGATGTGTTTTACAAAATTGAATCTGCCTTTTGAGATGAGTTTTGACACGTTGAAGTGGTTTAAGAATGTTCAGGAGGAACGGTCTAAGTAAGGTACTCATGATTAAAAATAATAAGAGAAAACTTAATAGTTAAACAAACACACTTATGCAAAAATAATTTCAATTAGCAAAGGAATAATATAAAGAAAGGAAAAAATCAAATCAACGAAAAGAAAAAAAAAATTCAATTCAAATTTGGTGGGTCACTCAAATTTATTTCGGTGTCTTCTCCATGTGGTTGGTACTCTAGATAAGGCTTTAATCTTTGACCATTAACTTTAAACGTGACACCGTTCTTTGGGTCCTTAATTTCAATTGCCCCATGTGGAAAAACAGTATGAACAATAAATGGACCAGACCAACGAGAGCGTAACTTACCTGGGAATAGGTGCAAGCGAGAATTGAATAAAAGTAATTTTTGACCTGGAGTGAAAGATTTTCTCATAACGTGCTTGTCGTGGAAGACTTTCATCCGCTGCTTGTAAATTTTGGCATTTTCGTATGCATCATTACGAATTTCTTCAAGTTCTGCCAGTTGTAATCTTCTTTCTGAGCTGGCTTGTTGCATGTCAAAGTTAAATTTCTTGATGGCCCAATACGCACGATGCTCGAGTTCCACAGGTAGGTGGCAAGCTTTTCCATACACTAGCCTATAGGGTGACATCCCAATCGGGGTTTTGAAAGCCGTTCTGTATGCCCATAATGCATCATCAAGTCTTAATGACCAATCTTTCTGTCTGGCCTCACCGTCTTTTCTAATATGTGCTTAATTTCTCGATTGGAGATCTCAACTTGGCCACTGGTTTGCGGATGATACGGAGTCGCCACTTTGTGAGTGATTGAATACTTTGTCAAAAGAGTTTGAATGCTTTGTTACAAAAGTGGGCACCACCATCACTGATTATCGCTCGAGGGAATCCAAAGCGTGAAACAATGTTGCTTTTCAAAAATCCTATCACCACCTTGTGATCATTGGTTCGACATGCAATTGCTTCTACCCATTTTGATACATAGTCAACAGCAACCAATATGTATTGATGGCCAAAAGAAGAGGGAAAGGGTCCCATGAAGTCGATACCCCATACGTCAAAAATCTCAACCACTAAAATTGGATTTAGTGGCATCATGTTCCTTCGCGTAATGCTCCCCATTCGTTGACACCTATCACATGAAGAACAGAAAGTGTAAGCATCTCGAAATATAGTTGGCCAATAAAAACCACATTGTAAAATTTTAGTCGCTGTTTTCTTAGCACTGAAATGGCCTCCACAAGCTTGTTCATGGCAGAATGAAAGGATATTCTGAATTTCACTTTCTGGAACACATCGTCTAACAATTTGGTCTGCACAATACTTGAACAAATATGGGTCATCCCAAAAGAAATTCTTTATCTCTGCAAAGAATTTAGCCTTGTCTTGCTTGGTCCAATGCTCTGGAAGTTTACCTGTAACAAGATAATTAACTATATCAGCATACCAAGGTAATACTTCCACATTCATTAATTGTTCATCTGGAAATGACTCATTCAATGGTAATGGCTCTGTAATTGTGTCAAAATGTAGACGAGAGAGATGGTCCGCCACAACATTTTCTGTCCCTTTTTTATCTTTGAATTCTAAGTCAAATTCCTGCAAAAGTAACACCCAACGAATTAGTCTAGCTTTTGCATCTTTCTTTGTGAGAAGATATTTAAGAGCAGCATGATCTGTGAATATAATTATTTTACAACCAATGAGATAAGATCGAAATTTTTCCAATGCAAACACTACTGCTAGCATTTCTTTTTCAGTAGTTGAATAGTTCAACTGTGCATCATTCAATGTCATACTAGCATAGTAAATAACATGGGAAATTCGATCAACTCTTTGTCCTAATACTGCTCCTACTGCATAATCAGATGCATCACACATGAGCTCAAATGGTAAGCTCCAGTTTGGGGGCTGAATGATGGGTGATGATGTCAACAAATGCTTTAATTTTTCAAACGACACAAGACATGAATCATCAAAGACAAAAGGTACATACTTAGCAAGTAGATTGCATAAGGGTCTAGAAACTTTGCTAAAATTTTTAATGAAACGTCTATAAAAACCAGCATGCCCAAGGAAAGATCTTACTTCTCTGACTGTTTTAGGTGGAGGAAGATTAGAAATGAGATCCACCTTGGCTTTGTCAACCTCAATACCTTTACTCGAAATGATGTGACCGAGAACAATACCTTGTTTTACCATAAAATGGCATTTCTCCCAATTTAAGATCAAGTTCTTCTCGATACATCTCTGCAGAACTAATGTTAGATGATGTAAACATTGATCAAACGAGTCACCAAAGACAGAAAAGTCATCCATAAAGACTTCAAGGAAACGTTCAACCATATCAGAAAAAATGCTCAACATGCATCGTTGAAATGTAGCAGGTGCATTACATAATCCAAATGGCATTCTCCTATATGCAAATGTGCCAAAAGGGCAAGTGAAAGTGGTTTTCTCTTGATCTTTTGGTGCTATGGGGATCTGATTGTATCCTGAATAGCCATCTAGAAAGCAATAAAATTCATGGCCTGCTAATCTATCAAGCATTTGATCGATAAATGGTAAAGGAAAATGGTCTTTACGTGTGACAGAATTCAACTTTCTATAATCAATGCATACACGCCATCCTGTAGTCACTCTAGTTGGTATCAATTCATTATCAGCATTGGTAACTACTGTGACTCCTGACTTTTTGGGGACAACTTGTACAGGACTGACCCATGAACTATCAGAAATTGGGTAAATGATACCTGCGTCTAATAGCTTAAGGACTTCAGTTCTTACAACTTCTTTCATGTTAGGATTTAACCGACGTTGCATTTCCCTACTAGATTTAGCATTTTCATCAAGGTGAATGTAATGCATGCAATCTGCAGGGTTTATACCTTTTATGTCTGCTATGGTCCATCCTAATGCTCCTTTATGCTCTTTTAAAACATCCAACAACTTACCTTTTTGTTCGTCATTGAGGGATGAAGAGATGATTACCGGTAGAGCATTTTCTTCCCCCAAAAATGCATATTCCAATGTGTTGGGCAATGGTTTGAGCTCAAGTTTTGGTGGTGATTCTGATGATGGGATGAGTTTCTTCTCTGATGGTGCTAGTTGTTCAACTCTTGACTTCCATTGATTAGTGTCCATAGATGGTGCTGAGTCAAGTAGGGCGTTGACCTCTTCAACCGATCTGTCAATATCAAAATCCAAACCAAAGTGAGTTAAACATGTTTGTAAAGGATCATCACTGAGGTTTGAAATAAAAGTGTCATCAACTAATGCTTCAATTAAATCCACATCAACAATTCCATCATCTGCACTGTGAGGTTGTTTGGCAATGTTGAAGATGTTCAGTTCCATAGTCATATTGCCGAAAGACAACTGCATATTTCCAGTTCTACATTGAATGTGAGCATCCGCAGTTGCCAAGAAAGGTCGGCCTAGGATAATGGGGATGTGCTTCCTTGAATCCTGTATTGGTTGAGTGTCAATTACAATGAAATCAACAGGAAAATAAAATTTGTCTACCTGGATAAGCACGTCCTCCACAATACCACGAGATATTTTCGTGGACCGATCTGCAAGTTGTAACACCACTGGAGTTGGGTGTAATTCGCCAAGTCCAAGTTTCACAAATACTGAATAAGGCAACAAATTTACACTAGCTCCTAAATCCAACAAAGCATTCTCAATTGTGTGGTTCCCTATACTACATGAGATAGTGGGGGATCCTGGGTCTTTGCATTTTAAAGGAATTTTATGTTGGAGTATAGAACTAACGTTTTCTGTTAAAAATGCCTTCTTTTGAACATGCATATTTCTCTTTTTAGTACAAAGATCTTTAAGAAACTTGGCATAAGATGGAACTTGTTTAATAGCATCAAGCAAAGGGATATTAACACTTACCTGTTTGAAGATTTCGAGAATCTCACCTGTGGATTTTCCCTTCTTGCCTTTAGCTAACCTCTGGGGGAATGGAGCTTTTGGAACGTATTCTCGTGGGTTTTTTTCTTCTTTCTCCTCCGGTGATGAGTCCTCAACATTCACAGGTACAATTTGATTTTCTTTTGTCACCGGCATCTCCACTTTGTTGTCGACTTCTTTTCCTTTTCGCAAGGTCATGACTGCTTTGACCTCTCCATGCTGTTGTGGTGAACTGGTACTTGCTTCATGTACGCCTTTAGGATTAGGCACTGGTTGACTTGGAAACTTGCCTTTCTCAACAGTCATTGCCAAGGTTTGAACCGAAGAAGCAAGTTGTCCCACCATCTTTTCAAGGTTTGAAACTGATTGGGCTTGTGAATTGAAGCCTGCTCTCAACTCATTTCGTAGTCCATCAATGGTACGATTCTGTTGCTCAATCGTGGAGTGAGTAACAATCTTGATATTCTGGAATGCATCCTCCCATGGTCTGGGTTGAGAGTAGTTCTGGTTCTGATTGTATGGTCTAAATGGTGGCTGAGAGGCTTGAGGAACTTGTGGAATTGGTTGCATTGGTGGAGCTGGAGCTGCTGGTCCATTTTGTTGGAATCCTTGAGACCATGAAAAATTGGGGTGGTCTCTCCATCCAGGGTTATATGTGTTGGAGTATGGGTTGTAATTTAAGGTTTTCTCATTACACCTATGACATTGGCTTCATCTGGGTATGAGTCATGGTCATGTGGTTCTGTTGATTTAGCAGTCGATAACGATGCTATTTGTCGAGCAAGACCTTCAACCATCTCCTTGACTTCTTTGATTCCCGAAGTTGATTCGCCAATTTGAACCTCATTTACTCCCTTAATCCTTCTAGTATTCCTGAGTGATCGACTCCGTTGTTGGGAATTATCCGCTTGTCGCTGGAAGAATTCCCAAATTTCTGATGCACTTTTTGACATTAGCTCTCCTCCACTTGTTGCCATTAGCCATTCTTGCACATTTGGTAGTAATCCCTCCAAAAAGTATTGGCACTGGTGCCATTTCTCGTACCCATGATGTGGACACTTCAAGAGTAGCCCATTGAATCTCTCCCACGTTTCGAAAAATTGCTCGTCCTCTCTCTGAGTAAACTCTGAGATTTCCCTGCGAATAGCATTGGTTTTATGCACTGGGAAATATTTATTCAAAAATTTTGTTACCATTTGTTCCCATGATGAAATGCTATTAGCAGGCAAAGTATTTAACCATGAACGAGCTCTATCCTTTAAAGAAAATGGGAATAATCTAAGTTTTACATCATCATCTGAAAAATTCTCGTATTTAAATGTTTGACAAATGGCATGAAAATCATTCAAATGATTATAAGGGTCCTCATTTTCTAGGCCATAAAATGTGGGGAGACAATTTAGCACACTAGGTTTTAATTCAAAACTCCTAGCAGCTACATTTGGGTATCTTATGCATGATGTGCTCAAATTAGCTAAGGGACTAAAATAGTCCTTAAATGGCCTCTCCTGTGGTGCTTGTAGATCCATTCCAAATTTATTTTTAATGTGCTTTTGTGTGCGAAGTGTTTTTTCTAATTCAAGGTCTATAGGTTCAAGATTAGGTAATAATGACCTACGACCACGCATGCAAAACAAATAAAATAAAAATAAAGATGAGAACAAAACAAATAAAAATAAAGAAGAGGGAGAAATTACAAGACTAACCTTATTGCGCAATTACAACCTTAATATATAAATACACAAAAAAATACGTGAAATAAATTAACTAAAAATAAATTAATAAGATAATAAAAAAAAATTACAAAGAAAAAATAAATTGAAAATTAAATTACAGAATTTTAAAGAAGAGAAAAAAAAAGAAATACTAACCTTTATATGTAGATTCACTTTTTTTTTCTTTTTCTTTTTTGATAATTAAAAAAAATACAAAAAAAATAATAAAAGAAATAATTCACAAAAATTAATTCTATGAATTAAAATTACTTACCTCCCCGGCAACGGCGCCAAAAACTTGTTGTGCAAATTTTAATGTACTCGCAAGCGCACGAATCTATTGTAGTATAAACTAATGGTGACGAGTGTCGATCCCACGAGGAGGTGGATTTTAATTATATATAGAATTAATTTTGTAAATAGGTGGTTGGAATTGTGGTGGAAGTGATTTAAATTACCCTAAAGTTGGAATTGAAATGGCGATAAGAACTTCTAAAATTGGAATTAAAATGACGAGAATAAATTGAAGAGGAAATCTATTAAATGACGTACTTGGGTATCTGGATCCGTATCAACATGCATCATGGGCTAAATAATCCGTATTAATACCAATTAAATCATGAGGGGGGAATCCACACCTCATGAACCACGCTCTAATAAATATGGTGCTAAGGGCTTATCGTGCCAAATAATAATAACCTTGTACTAGAGGGCCGGTGAAACCAAGGCGGTACTAGACAAGATTAGTATTATTTGTCGACGAGAAGTCAAAACATCCACAAAAACTAGAGGGGAAGAGAAAATAAAATTACCAAATAAAGCCCATGACACATGTTGAGACTTCACCTTCAACCCAAGCTTGAAAGAAAATTAGCCACTCATAATTGAACTAGGGGCAAAATGGGAATTTATTAAAATACAAAGAAAATACAAGATAGAGAGGGAATTACAGAAAATGGATCCAAAAAATGGATTCAGAGATATCAAATTAGGGGGGGAGGCCCCCTTTTTATAGATACATGGAGTAAATCATGGCCATCGGATTAAAAACAGTTTGAACGCTCAGGATTGCGCCACGTCATCAGTCAACAGTCCACGGTTTGACCACGCGGATGAACAGTAACACGGTTTGACCCGGATGAACAGTAACGCGGTTTGGTTGAAAATAATCCTGTGTGATGCATGCACCGTACGCGAGATTTTTCGTCCACTGATATGCTGCCACGTCACCATAAACAGTATATAAGAATTTTAGTCCAACAGGATCGTGACACCTCATCAGTCAATGCCACGTCATCGGTCAATGCCACGTCATCGATTTGTCTATATGAACAGTGTCGTGAACAGTAACGTAGACAGTACCGTACCCGTGAATAGTACCGTACATGTGAATAGTGCCATTTTTCCTTTTATACTCCTCCTAAGGTTTTCAACCGTCCTGAGTTCAAAAGTGATGTCCGTTTTGCCGTCTGATCTCTCCTTTATTGTGAAATGACTATAATGCCCCTAAAATACATAAATTACTTAATTAAAATAAAACACATGTAATTAAACCACAAGAATGTTAAATACATAAAAGTAAGGGTTGTTAGTAAGACTTGAAATATAAAATGACGGTTTTCTCCTTTATAAATATGCATTTTCTAACACTCAACAAAAGGTTTATTGACACCTTGAAGTCAATTGTAATCGGTTGAAGCCTTAGAAAGGCTTGGATAGTGAAATCCTCAAGCCCGGTGTGCTTGGAGGCGTGGACATAGGCGGGGATTGCCGAACCACGTAAAAATCCTTAAGTTTGGTTTCTCTTCCCTTGCTCTTTAATTATTGTGCTTTGATTGAACGAACTTATTTCTTTCAATTTTTATTAAGACATTAGATTGCTTGTTGTGTGGATTTGCTAGGATAATTTTTAAATTTCCAATTCACCCCCCTCTTAGGTTGCACATTCATATTTCAGAATGTAGTCTAGAGTCCCCTTTGAATTATGGATACCAATACTGAATTTCACTCTTGAAGATTTTCTTAGGACACAATCTTCACAGAATTTCAAAGGCTCTATCTTATCTACTCCTAAGACTCCCAATTTTGATAGTTCAACTAAGCCCCTTTCACTCATGTGGCCTAACCTCATATGCCACAGCATGGTTTTATTTATTTTCTGGTTTGACACAGCAACATCCCCTGTGATAGCTAATCCCTGTAACACATACAAACCATTGCAAATGTTCTCTTTCATCACAACCATTGACCCTTTCAAGACCTTTAAAGTGCCTGACTCAAGTTTAACTAGGCATCCTATTTTATCCAGCATTCCTAGGGAGATTAGATTTCTTTTGAGATCAGGCACATGTATGACATCCCTTAGTTCCCTAATCATGCCATCAAACATTTCCAACCTAATTGAACCTCTGCCAACCACTCTACAACTTGAATCATTACCCATTACTACTATTCCACCATCACAAGTCTCATAGTTTGTGAATAAAATTTTATTAGGGCACATGTGGAAGGAACAACCAGAATCTAAAACCCAATTACCTTTTGTTTGAGCATCAGTTGCTATTAGAACTCCAGCTAAGTCATAGCCATCAGATTCTTCAAATTCTGATGCAACAATATCATCTCTACTCTTCTCATTTGCATTATTTTTCTTATTTTTAAATTCAGGGCAATCTTTCTTGAAATGGCCCTCCTTATGACAGTGAAAACATTTCAAGTTCTTTGGCCTGGATTTTGATCTATTCTTCTTGTTCTTACTTGTCTCTCTATTTTCAGTTCTTCCTCTTGCTGTCAGCCCTTCTCCATCCCTGGTTTCTTTCTTGATTACAGCCTTGGAACTCAAAGCTTCCTTTACATCTCCCATAGCAAGAGTCTGTCTCATATACATCAATATATCCATTAGATTCTCATAGGAACTCGGTAGAGAGCAGAGCAGGATCATGGCTTTGTCTTTATCATCAATTTTCACATTTATGTCTTCAAGATCCAAGATGATTTTATTGAAAGCATCAATGTGATCAGTGATTGATGATCCTTCTCCCATTTGCAAGGTATAAAGCTTCTTCTTGGTGGCTAGTCTTTTAGCCATTGACTTCTTTGTGTATAAGTCTTTAAGCTTCATCCATAGTCCTGCTGCTGTTTTTTCCCCCACCCACCTCTCTGAGTACACCATCCCCAAGACTTAGAATTATTGCACTGTGTGCCCTATCAAGTACCTCAGATAATTCTTCTTCAGTTTCTTTCATTGGCTTCTTGGATGATGACTTATCATCAAGTGCAACATCCAACCTCTGATGCACCAGTAAGGCTCTCATTTTGAGCCTCCATAGGTGGAAATCATTTTCGCATGTGAACTTCTCCACTTCAAGTTTGGTTGACGCCATTACAGAGACCAAAAAACCAGAGATAGGCTCTGATACCAATTTGTTGAAACCAAATCAATCACCAAGATCAACTTGGAACCCCCAAGACCCACTCTATGAAACTTGATCTTGAACTGGAAATAATCATTAAACTAAGCTTTGACAAGAAACATGAAAAAGTACTTGAAACCAATCACACAATCAAATAAAAACAGATCACACACTTGCACCAAAGATTATAGTGGTTCGGTCAATTTCTTGCCTACATCCATTGTGGAAAACGAAGCAACCTTTTTACTGATTTTAGAGAACAAGTTACAAATTCGGAGAATACATGTAAATGAACAGATATCCTTAATTATAGATCATATGGTCTTTTATACTCTATTGTGACCAATCCGAAAGAAACCCAAGAAAACCAGTTCACGCTCCTGGGTTTCCAGCCAAAAAGACCTCCAGCTGCTTCCCGCGTGAGCTAACGGTAAAAACCACTTCTTGAATTAGCTTTGGGGCACTTGTCAAACGTTCACGTATTCTGTTGATTAAAACGCAGAGATGGCTGCCGTTTGAGTTAGTGAAACATGTGACGCATCACGTGCATTACTAACGAATCCAGCCGACATATCATTTGTATCACTCAGCTATTCTGAACTCCAATGCATGACATGTCGTTTATCCTTGCTGACAAATAGACGACGTGTCATACATATCCCAGAGATCAAATTTGAGTTTCATACTTCCAACAAGATGATTAAGTTAGGATCTTTACTGGGACATTCAAATATTTTACTAAATAATTCGAATATTTTACTAAATATATCAAACACATTGACATATTAACACTTATAACAATGAAATATACTTTCTTTTATTTCTGCTTATACTTGAATGTATTTTTTTAATCCTTCATTTTGCAAGAGAAGACCTATTAATCTTTGTTACAATGAATAGGATTCTGAAATGACACATTTTTTAATCCATTCATACTCTATCTCTGTTAAAAAAATTGAAGACAATGATTCAACCATTCATGATATTCAATAATGTCGATATGAATTCTACCGCCATAGCAGTATTGATTCTCGTTTATACACAAATAGTTGAATATAATTCAACCTTTAAGATGGTTTTGGTTTCATTTATGCTGAGGTGTTTGTCTATTTCCTTCATAAGTATTTCTTTTTATTACTTTCAAGCTATTAATTTAAAAAAGGTACTCCACTCTTCGCTAGCTCTCAAGGTTCTTTGGCCTTCTTCACACCTACACAAGTGGTGCTTTCATTCTTATTGAATATTTCAACTTTTAAACTGAACCACATTTTCAATCTAGTTCAGCTCCAATGCGATTATTGTTCGCTTTAGATCATTTTGAGCTTAAGAAGCTAATGCCTAGCTATTTAAAATTATGGCAAAGAAAGGTGGTATCAATGTTGGCCTTCTGTTGTTAATTTTACTTCAATTGATATGGTGTCAATGTGCAAGTGTATACAATAAGTAATAAAATGATGAATATTCAAGATCGTCTCCACAAGGATTAATGCTATTAGACTTGCTACAACAATTTCAACAGTGCAATCTATGTTCTAAATTAATTCAATACAACTAATATGACCAGTAACTTAGTAAAATAAAATCGCAATAATAAAAAATGCAATGAATAGAATTTGCACGTTAAATAAAAAGGTTAACCCAATAGGAATAGAGTGGTTGAGTGATTAAACTCTCATTGATGGTGTTGACTGTTTTATTCATGTTAAGTTCAGTTTGCTGTAGCATCTGCTACATCACTAGGCAGAAACCAACTTTATCCTCAGCGGTGGCATGTTGTATGTCTTATATATTTTGCGACCTAACAATGACCAGTTGTTATGTCAATATAAGGTATAACATTACACTTTCATGTTTTTTTTATCATACAAGGTGAATCTTTATATCTAATTAATCACTAATCTTAGATTAAGCATAGCCTTTTTAAGACTCAAGTTAAACTCAAATCCAAGAAACTCAATCCAAGACCGAGTATTACTCTGATATGTTCCACTAGGATAGGCTCTTTTGTGTCTCTTTCTTGGGTTGTACCATTAAATGGGTGGTCAACCGAAATAATGACTTTAAATAAGTGTTATCATAGCTAAATGCTATAGCAAACGCACAACAACATCTATATTCAGTCAATTAACCTTCAAGCTAGTTTAACACTCAACCACAATTAAATTTAGTTCATAATTTGTGAAAGGTAAATAAACAACCAAGTTCTAGCCATTGTATACATCTTTATGATCAATTAATACAAAGTAAACAAGAAAAGAATGAGAAAGAACGAATTCCAATCGATTCTGCAATTTATTTTACTGGTGCAACCTTGAATCTCAATCGGGAATTATGCTACTCGTTGTTTCTTTTCTATTATTTTCTTAATTGACAGCCTCTCCCTTTTTTTTTCATGTACACCTCCTTTTATAATCGCAAATTAGGGTAACTATAAACTTTAGGGCACGTATCTTCAAATTAGGAAACTACAAATCGCAATATTCTGAATATTCTGCCCGGATTTTTCTGTTAATGCTCAAGGATTGCTTCAGCAATTACAACATCTGCACTGTTCCAGCCTTACTTCAAGTCTTCTGTAGCCATGTTCGTTTGTCCTTTTTATAAGTCCATTGCAACAACATCTTTTTCATAAAATTTAGGTTTCCAATTACCTATAATTAAACACATGTTTTAAGCAGACAATTATTCAAAATCACACAAACTTCATCAAACTTAAACTAAGATAGATGTTAATGCAAACCAACATCAAAATGTACTAAAAGCACATTAATTACTCTCTAAGTAGTTTTGATTTAAGTCTAAAAGTTTCATGATAACTTTCATTTTATAGAGTTATCACCTTCCTTGGAACTTTGTATTTTCTTTAAATTAAGTCTTGTTCATTAAATCCATTAAACTATTGACTATTTAATTATTTTGTATTTTTAAAAGTTAAATTAGTATCTTATTAAAAAGTAAATCAAATAAATATTAATAACTTAACTTAACAATAATAAAATTATAATTAAACGTAGAAGAAAATAAAAACATTTGAAGGAATTGAGATTCGATTAAGAATATAGTTTTTCTTTTTTTTTGAAAAGAAAGTAAACCTTTCATTAATCACAACACCTTGATAATATCATACAATTCAGCTGGAATATTTCCTAGCCACATACAGGGAGAGATTTTCCCCAAAGCTATCTTAGCTAGGTAATGGGCACAAGCATTACAATGTCTTGGAATGTGATTGACAACCACTTTCTAGAAGATCTTCATCTGGTTTTGGATTGCCAGAATTGTCCAAAAAAATTCTGATCTGCTGTCCTTAGTGTTGTTCACTAGCTGGACTACCTCTAAACAATCAGACTCAATAATCAAAGAGGATACATCCGCATTTCTTAATTAAATGAAAAACGTTCATAGGAAACACATAATGGTGCAATGGATATTATCTAGTTGAAAAAAAAATAGTTAATTTTGGCGCATGTTGTACTCTCTTGATTTCCATCCTAATTTAATGTACACGAAATCTTAGGGGCTTTTTTCTTTTTATAACTTGATTGATTGAATTTCAATCAATTAAATCATTAAGTCCATTTATTTTTTCAACTTAATAAAAATTTTCAGTTATTAAATTATCAAGTTATTAAAAAGTCAATTTTTAATATTTTACTTAATTTAAAAAGTTTGAATGACAACATTAAAAGATATTATCTAAATATATAATTAATTAATTTCCATCCTAACTTAAATAAAATTTACTAATTAGCATTACTACCCATCTCCATAACTTATGATAATATAATAGTAGATTATTGTTATTTTATCTTTTTATTTCAAATTAGTATTATTTATCTTTATATTTTTTATCAATATTTTTTATATAAAATCATTATGAACTACAATAAAGTTGATTAACATCTACTAATTTAGAATATTGAAGGTTGTATTCAATTTGACATGATTTACTAATATACTATCTTATTAATATTCTTTAAGATACTTATTATTTATTTAACATTTATAATTTGTAAGGGTGTAAATGTAAAAATATTGATTTTCAGATCTTTTAATTTAAAAAAGCTTAATACTTATTGTTAACGATTGAGACCACAAAAAAAAAATTATTTAGATTCAGACATTTAACTCTAGTTAGAATTTAGATTAATTCATATTTATTTAAATTTCAAACCAAAAAAAATATGGCAAGTCTTTCAACACCAACCAAATCAATGTATCAAATTAAATGATAATTTTTATTTTTATTAAAAAATTAATGGGCCCATAACATATTATTAAATATTTTTAATTATTTTTCTTCTCATATTTTCTCTGCACAATTAATATGATTTTATTTTCTCTATCTTTCGTTTACTTCAAACAAACCTCCTTAGAAGTTATTAAATTTTCAGTGAAGCAGAAATATCATTAGCATGCAAAAACATTTAAGAAGCAATATTATAAACACTCCCAGAACTGAATTTGTTCTTCTAATCTTTCTCAATTTTTTTTTTAGTACAAATCTCCTAGATGATCAAGCACATGACCGGACTATATTAGAATGCAAAGTCCTCATCGCATTAATATAAATTCTACCGAGCCTCGGAAAAGTTAATTATAGCCGCATTAATGATGAGGTAATATCCTAGTAGAACTCAAGAACTCATCAAGATTGCATTGACATTCCTGCTGACCCTCGGAAAAGCTAGCTCGATGGTATATATATAAGCTTGCTACTAGGTAGTGATCTCTATTTATATCATCAAATCTTAATTAATCTCTCTAAATATCTTTCAATTTTGTTTGTTAATCATAATCTTAGTTTTTCTTCTTCTCATCTATCTTCTTATTATTCTCGGAATGAGATTGACGAACATGAACATGGGGGAAGAAACAGAGCTCGAAAGAAGAATGATGAGCATGGACATGGATCGACAGATGATGATGATGAGAAGAAAGTTGAATATGGACATGGATCGACAGATTACGATGATGAGAAGAAGGATGAACGCGGACATGGATTGACAGATGATGATGATGAGGAGGAAGACTAATTTGAATACGATGCCATTAGGGAGGAACTTGAATAGAGGTCCACCGCCGATAGTAGGGAGGGACTTGAACTCGAATCCAAATCTGTTAGGGTTTAGTTTCTGTCCCAGCGATGAAGAGTTGCTAACTGTTTACTTGAAGAACAAACTCTTGAACAAGCCTTTGCCTCCGGACGCCGATGCGATCAAATCTCTCAATATCTACATGTACAGTGCTCAGGATTTATCGGTTATATTTAAATGACCGGGACAGCCGACTATGTACTTCTTCACATTTTTGAGGTTGCACGAAATAAGATCGTCTGCTCAAAACCGAAACGCGGGTATTAATGGATTTTGGAAGGCTACCCCAGGATCGTCAGAAAAGATATATGGATCCAAATCAAAAACTCCACTCGGCTACAAGAAGACACTTGTCTTTTATCAAGGCAAACCTCATCAAGCTAATCCAACAAAGACTAGTTGGATCATGGAGGAATATAAGATTGACCTAAACATCATTCAATCTGAATCTGATGATCCTATCTAGACTGGTTGGGTTGTATGCAAGGTTTATAACAAAGAGAAAGATCCGAGGAAAATCGAAGCTGATATAGACGCCTACAGTTTATTGAAGTCCAAGGCTCAGCCAATCTTCCCAAGTTACTAAGTAAGCCTTGAGCTAATCTTCCGGAGTTGCTACCTTTAAACAAGGGGCCATTCTCATCAAGCATAAATTATTTTTTCTTTTTTAATTTTTATGTAGACACTTGATTTATGATTTTATTGATAACATATTGATAATAGCAGTCGTACAGTTCTTTTGCACTTAATTTTAATTTTGTCTTTCCTAGAATTTTTTTTTTTAACTTTCTAATCGAATTTGAATGGAAAGAAAAATATAGTCATTAACTTAATTAAATAAATATTAGTTTCGTTTTATTACGTAAAAATGCATTAATCACAGTAAAAATCGCCTCTCTAACAGACACTACCTCCGTTATTATAGAAACAGAGAAACCCTAGTTTTGAACGCTCTCGTACAACTACACTAATTTCCCTATTTTGAAAGCTCTCGTACAACTATACTGAATTAAAGTTCAATGATGAAGCCTTTTTTTTTTTCAAATCAACCTCAAAGCAAGAGGAAATAAAATTAAAGAACAAAAGTGATTTACATCCCAAGATAGGACATCAAAGCCTTGCCCCAACAACCCATAGAAAAATAAACTAGCACATAACTAAAACATAGAATGGGATAACTCATTTGATTATGAAAAAGAAGACATAATAAATGTAGAGATGTGAGACGAACAGCCAAATCAGCAATCTTATAAGAGAAACAGAGTTTCGTAGATAATATTTTAGGATTATAGTTACTCTAAAGAGAACGTATTTGCTAAGGAGGGTCTTAATAATAATTTTAAAAGCAATGATGGGGTTACAATTGCACTAAATAGTGTTTTTGTATGTAATATTATAAAATAAACCCAAGCAACGAAAAAATGTTAAAATAGTAAAACCAATTAATACGTATTTAGCAATTGATTTATAGTTAACACTTACTTGCCTACTTTATTTAAAATAAGAATATTATCATAATTCATTATTTTTAAATGAACAACAATTCTTATAGATATTAAAAAATGGGATATCATTGGAGCCTCCCCATTGTTTTTGTTAATACGAGCTAAATCAATGGATCAAATTTAATACTTACTTTTACTTTTATTAATAAAAACTAAAGGTAATGGCCCTGCAACATATTATTAAATTTTTTTCCATTCTTTTTCCTTGTATTTTCTCTCCACAATTAACATGATTTTTTATCCTTTCCACCTTTCATATACTTTAAAAAACACTCCTGACAAGTTATTAAATTTTTATTGAAGTACAAATATCATTAGCACACAAAAACATTTAAGAAGAAGTAACATTATAATAAACACTACCAGAACTAAATTTGTTCTTTTTTTTAATACAAATCTTTGTCCCAAAAGTTTAAAAAGAAATATGTCAAGGAACTAAATAGAAACTAACATGAAAAGCTCCAATGAGCTGCATCAATTTTTTTCCTTATTAAACGTGAAAAATAAAAATCATAGAGCAAAAATAAAAATGCATTAAAGTAGAGTAGAAAAATAGGAAATTTACACAAAAGACCATAAAAATTTTTGTTTTTTTCATTTTAACCTCACAAACTTATTTCTATCAACATTAGCCAAAAGTAAATTTTTCAGACCAAAATGACCCTCTCACATCTCTCCCCCAAGCCAATCTCTTTCACGTAACCTCTCCTAGAGCCAAAATCACCCATCATCGGCGGCGGCTCCACACATCATCGGTGTCCGATCTACTTTCAACGGCGAAGAAAATCCATTATTCAACTTCAACAAAACCTAGGTTAGTCATTTTATTTATATTTCATTAATTAAAAATGCAATTTGAGAATAATAGTGGTAGTAGTTTGAGAATAGTGGTGGTGGTGGTGCTTGGAGTGGTGGTTGTTGTTTTGGGAGTGTGTTGTTTTGTGATGGGCGCAATTTGTGTTTGTGTGATTTGTGCGCGACAGGGGCATGTCGCTCGCGCCTATCGCGCACGCTTGTTGCCCAACCATAGGTGCGCACGAGCGACTGGCGGTCTCGCATGCACGGCTGTTGCACGTCGCGCAAGCGACAGGCGCGCACCTGTCTCACCAAATTACAGTTTTTTTTTTTAACGTGAAGTTAATTTTCCTATTATTTTGTTATAAATGCAATCTAAAATGTTAAAAATATTACAGATAAATGGCGAAATCAGAAGTATCAAGAAACGAACGGGGCATGATGAAGTTAGCTTATGCCGATCATTTCGTGGAACGAATTTTTAGTATGTGTAACTTTTCTACAGTCATAAAAGCCAACAAGCAAAAATTAACAACACGGTAGTTACATCTGTTCAAAGACGACATATTTGGGCATTTCTTGGAGTGCCGAAGCTTTATGTTCAGTGGTGTAATTTTGCACAATGTTTTGCTTAGGCAAGTGGCCCATGGAGAATACATGGGGGAGGATCAGTTATGATTTCAAATTGGTGAGCATTTGATACGCTTGTCAATTGCACAATGGTGCCTGGTTACTGGACTTTCCTATGGTGTAGATACCGCACTAACAAATAACAAGATGGTGCATAGGCTACTGAATACATATTTTGATGGTTTGTTTCGCAATATCAATCTTAAGAAATTCGATGCACTATTTGAGGAGTTGAACTTCGAGGCTATGGACGACATTAACGCATTAAAGATCGCTTCTTTTATTTTGTGGATATAGTTCAAAATGGAAGAAAAGATCATTGTCAAATCAATTTGTCATGGTTTAATGAAGTAGATGATATAAATTACTTCCGAAATGCAGCATGTCGCACCAAAATCGTGCGATAGGTGCCTGTTGCACCTGTCTGCAATCGCACTGAATCAAGTTCACAAGTTGAGAAAATATCTCTTACCGCTCGGTGATATGAATTGGTGTTGGATCTGGATGGATTATATCGTATTTAATCGAAGTTCACTTTTACCATTCGCTGTTACCATTTGCCGTCGCTGATGATGATTCAAGAGTGCAAGACTGTGTTTCGTTTGATCAAGGGGGAGAAGAAAAGTTGCTTTTGGTTTGTAAATAAGGGTAATTTGGAGAGAAAACCTTGTGTTTGGCTAATATTGATAGAAATAAAATTTTGAGGGCTAATTGTGAAAATTACAAACAATTTTTGGAAATTTTTGTAATTTTCCCTAGAAAAATAAAAACAAATTTAATAAAAATATCTTTAAATTTTGTTTGCTAATCTTACTTTGTTTTGTTCTTTCCCTTTCTTCTTATTTTCTCGGAATGAGATTAATGAACGCGAACATAGATAAGCAAGAGGTAGATATCTCGAAAGAATAATGATGAACATGGATATAGAGCGAAAAATGATAATGATAAGAAGAAATATGAACATGGACATGGATCGACAGATGATGATGATGAGAAGAATGATGAACATGGGCATGGATCAACCGATGACGAGGAGGAACTTGAATATGATTCCATTGCGGAGGAACTTCAAAACAAGTCGACCGCTGATAATAGGGAGGAACTTGAACTCGAATGCAATTCCATTAGGGTTTAGTTTTTGTCCCAGCGATGAAGAGCTGCTGATTGTTTATTTGAAGAACAAACTCTTAAATAGACCTTTTTCTCCCGACGCTAATGCGATCAACTCCCTCAATATCTACATGTACGGTCCTCATGATTTATCAGTTATATTTAAACGACTGGGGCAGACAACTATGTACTTTTTCACATATCCAAGGTTGTACGAAATAGGATCGAGTGCTCATAACCAAAATGCAGGAATTAATTGATTTTGGAAGGCTACCCCAAGATCATCAGAAAAGATTTATGGATCCAAATCAAAAACTCTACTCGGCTACAAGAAGACACTTGTCTTTTATTAAGGCAAATTACATCAAGTTAATTCAAGAAAGACTAGTTGGATCATGGAGGAATATAAGATTGGACTAAACATCATTCAATATGAATCTGATGATCCTATCTAGGCTAGTTGGGTTGTATGCAAGGTTTATAACAAAGAGAAAGATCGGAGGAAAACCGAAGGTGATATAGAAGCCTACAGTTTATTCAAGAAACAGTCTCATCCAATGAGTAGACAACTCTTCCTAAGTTATTACAGTAAGTGAGTCTTCCTTCTCGTCTAACTAAGTCAAGATATTGGGAAGAGCTACAAAGACAAATGAGCAATTTAGCCAAAGAGATTGTCTTGTGTGTCTCCAAAAGAGTCACTACAAGAAAAATGATCTACTATGACAGTCCTCTGTCTGACAGTTTTTGATCTGCAGAGGTACAACGATAGACCGATGATAGATTTTTTTTCTATCATGCATTTACGACATACTTGTAATAGAAATGTTATCTATCAAACATCTATGATAGACTGGTGATAAATTATTTGGCTATCAAAAAGTAATGACAAGTTTGTGATACAATTTTGGTCGTCAAGCAGCTTTTTTATTTTGATTTTATTTTACAAGATTGACTGAAAATTTAAAATAAATAAAAATTAAATAAAGAATAAACGGTATCGTTTGGATTAAAAGAGAAAATAAGAAACGACACCGTTTAGATTGAAACCAAATAAAAACAAAACCCTCTTCAGTTTTAAACCATCGTATTTTTTTTCCCAAAGTGTTGGCACTCTCATTCTTGTCTCTCGCTCAGTCACTCTCGTCAATCTCACACTCATAAAGCCCTTCTCGCCTGAAATCCTTGCATGGGCACTGAACCACTGCCGACGTTCTCCTGTATTTCACTATCGATTTTGGCCCTCACCAAGAATTATATGGAATACCCACCAAACGCGTGTGCTGCTACTATTGAATTTTACCCTAACTGAGAACCCTCACTTGCCCACTATCGCAACCATTTGATCAATACAGGTAAATAATGTTTCTAGTGTTGTGTTCCATTTCAATTTTAATGTTCTTGTCAATTTCGAACCCTAGATTTGTAAAACTTAGAAACCCTAGATGTGTTCTTGTCAAATTCGAACCCTATACACCTAAATCTTGAAAATCCTAGATGTGTTCTTGTCAAATTTGAACCTTATACATGTAAAAGTTGAAAATCCTAGGTGTGCTCTCGTTAAATTTGGATCTATTTGATTGGTCTTTTATGTTTATTTATTTATGAAATTTTAAAAATTTAATAATTTTTTTTAGAATTTAATTGATATAGTTTTATTATTAAATTTAATTTTGGTTGTAAATATCCTTGCCAATTTAATCGTGATGGGTGTTAGGATATTAACTAGGCTGGTTTATCATTTGGGCTTTTCTAATAACTATTTTTTTTTCACTTTTTGTGGATGCATGGAACTATATATATATAGATAGTTCTCAAATTCGTTCACTGTGATGCAAAGTCTTTTTTTCATTGGTTAAATTTACTAATTCGTTGAAATTACCGAAGCTTAGAACTACAAAATCAGGCATAGGCTTTGCTTTTGACGGTGACAAATCACTTGCATGTAGCCGTATGTTCACTATCTTCGAATTGGGGATCTCCAAGTATTTGATAAAAAGCGTGAATGAATCTTGGCACTTTAATTGTTGCAGTCCATTTCTATCTATGAGGAGCCAAGGAATATGAAGCTTATTTTGTTCATTCGTAAAGCAAAGCTGATACAATTCATGGCAAAGCTTGATGAGGTGTTGTATTTAATCTTGGTCATGCTTAGTCTAGGTGTACAGTTCATCTATCACATATTGTTCAATTTAAGTTGACATATTGTTGCTTTGCTTTTTGAAGGAATGAGTTGTGTTAACTTACAGGAATTCAAGAATCGTGAGAATTTAAATTTATATTTTATATTTTATATGAATTTGGCTCATTGGAATTATTTTCCAATTGAGTAATAAATGAATAATGAAATTTCCTTTTGTGATTTTAAGAAATGGATGGAGTAAAATTATGTCAAAGGCATTACACATATTTCTTCCCAGTAACAATTTGGAACTTTGTGCTTTGAAGAAGAATTGTAAGCTTTATTATAATTTCAAGAACTCAACACTCCTCATTGCTTTTTATCTACAAATGATTCACTTGAGCACTTGTTACAGAAAACTAATTAGCAGTATATCTTGATCTTTGGCAGTAGTTGCAGAGTTGATGCCAGTGAAGCTCCGATAATATTATTGCCTTCAATATTACTATTTCACTCTTGATTTTTCAGGATCTGGGCTCATTGTAGGAAAGCATGTTACTTTAGGATTGAATGAAGTAAGTGGCTGATTAACTAGTGGGAAGCAATTACATAGCCCGTAATTTTTTTTAAAATTTTCATTTTTAAAGAGAAAAAAAATCATTTATGAGGTTAATTATCTATCTTGTTGAACTGAATTCTTGTGATTGAGATCAATCTGAAGTTGATGGCTTGTTTTTCAGAAAGAAAATCTAAAGGCTGTGATTGATTATTTGCGGGACGATGGAAATGTCTCTATGATTGGAATTTTTAAGACGTGGAACTCTTGAACCCTATGTTTAATAATAATAATAATAATAATAATAATAATAATACTAATACTAATACTAATAATAATAATAATAAAAACAAACCATCATATTGAGCAAAATGTTGATAACATCGAGTTGGAAGTCGGCACTGTTCACTGTAGCGGAGCTTGAAGTGCACAGTAATCTTTGGATCGTATCTTTGAATAGTAGTCTTTATACAAGAAGATACAAAATACAAAGTACAAAATAGATACGTATGAATTACATAATACGGGTGAAGAGACATGTGCGCTCTCACTTGTGTCCAATGAACCACCCGGTAAAAAATTTTTTTTTTTTTTAAGTACAAAAATGTACATACTTACAAACAAAGATTAATTCTATTGTAATATATCTTTAATGCTTGATAGGAGAAAAAATAGCTGGAGCGTTTTCCCAGATAACAACGCTACGTACCATTTCAAATGAATATGGATTTAGAACGACATTGTAAAGATGAAATAAATGATCTTATTAATAAATGACTTATTGTAAAATCTAGGTCACCTTGGTCATGTGCCGCTTTTTATGTAAATAAAAATTCTGAAATTGAGAGAGGCACACCTAGACTTGTCATAAATTACAAACCCTTGAATAAAGCTTTAAAATGGATTAGGTACCCGATACCAAATAAAAAAGATTTGCTTCAAAAATTGCATTCTGCTTTCATATTTTCAAAATTTGACATGAAATCAGGATTTTGGCAAATTCAAATTCATCCAAAAGACCGTTACAAAACTGCTTTTACTGTTCCATTTGGACAATATGAGTGGACTGTTATTCCCTTTGGTTTAAAAAATGCACCATCTGAATTTCAAAGAATTATGAATGATATTTATAATCCTTATTCTGATTTTTGTATTGTTTATATTGATGACGTGTTGGTATTTTCAAATTCGATTGACCAACATTTTAAACATTTAAAGACTTTTTATTTTGCCACCAGAAAGGCTGGATTGGCAATTTCTAGTTCTAAAGTTTCTTTATTTCAAACAAAAATCCGGTTCCTAGGTCATCATATTTCCAAAGGAACTATTACTCCTATTGAGCGATCGCTCGCTTTTGCTGATAAATTTCCTGATAAAATCATTGATAAAACCCAATTACAAAGATTTTTAGGCAGTTTAAACTATGTTCTTGATTTTTGTCCAAACATTAGTAGGCTATCTAAACATTTGCATGATAGGCTAAAAAAGAAACCTGTTGCATGGACTGATGAACATACAAAGACTGTTAGACTAATAAAGAATTCTGTAAAAAGCATTCCATGTTTATATCTTGCAAATCCTGCATTACCTAAAATAGTTGAGACTGATGCATCTGATTTAGGATATGGAGGTATTTTAAAACAAAAGGAAAATGATAAAGAACAAATAGTTCAATATGTTTCTGCTCATTGGAATGATTGTCAAAAGAATTATTCCACTATTAAAAAAGAAATTCTTTCCATAATTTTGTGCATATCAAAATTTCAAAGTGATTTATTAAATCAAAAATTTTTACTTAGAATTGATTGCAAAGCTGCAAAACATGTTTTAGAAAAGGATGTTCAAAACATTGCATCAAAACAAATTTTTGCACGATGGCAAGCCATTTTAAGTGTTTTTTATTTTGATATTGAATTTATTAAAGGTGATAAAAATTCTGTTCCTGATTTTCTAACTCGTGAATTTCTCCAAAACAGATAATGCCGCCAAAGCGCAAAGATAAAGGGAAAGG
The DNA here is from genome assembly GCA_018350135.1 of Citrus trifoliata. Taxonomy (NCBI): domain Eukaryota; kingdom Viridiplantae; phylum Streptophyta; class Magnoliopsida; order Sapindales; family Rutaceae; genus Citrus; species Citrus trifoliata. The sequence goes on along the minus strand of CM031392.1, from coordinate 20,428,906 downwards.
CATTGCCAAAGACACTGACTCCCAAAAAGCCTCCAAAGAACCCCAATCTATTCCCTCCAAAGAAAAATTATTATCCTCAGCCATGCCTATAAAATCTTGGATTGAAATGGTTGAAGAAGAACAAAGCCCCCAATGCAAATCCATCTCCTCTGAACAACAAGTCAAAGAATGGATGGAATCTATTACAAAGTCCCCTGAGCTAATGCTTGCCTTACAAGGCATTTCAAAATCTAAAGCCCTTTCTCAGATCCCTGAGGAAGACAAACAAATTTCTAAAGAAATTACAAAACTTTCTTCCCAAAGCCAAAATGTTGTCATTTCTGGTGAAATCTCATCTTCTCAGATTGTTCTTTCCCAGCCAACACCTTCAAAGAAAACATCCGATTGGTTTGATAAATCCCATTTTCAAAATGTTTTAACTATGGAACATGGGTTTTACCATTCTGATCCTTTTCAAGCAATTTCAAATTTTTTCCCTAAAGGCTGGTTTTTCAAACCATGGGATTTAACAAAACCCCAGTCATATTATCAAAGCATTCTTGAAGCCACTGAGTCTGTAAAATTCAAACATTTCTTTCTCAGTGAAACCCATTCTGAGCCGGCCTACTCCACGGCCACAATTTTAAAAGTTTTGAGTCCAAACTAGTGGGGCGACCAACTCCATAAATACAAATCTTTCCCTCCAAATTTTCAAATGCGTTTACCACACTGTTTGGTGTATTCCTATTGGGATTACCAGCAGGCTTGGTTCAATACATTTTTTATACAAAACCTAAAAAGTCTCATTCATGATTATTTTTCTTTAATTCAAAAATAACCGTCCAAAGCCTTCCAAACTGGTTCCAACAATGGTGGAATTATTTTGGTTCAACTCCACAAATCTTAACCTCTAATGCTACCCATTACCTGAACATTTTTAAAGCACATTATACCCCAACTGACTCAGAGAAAAGATTTTCTCCCTTTCTCTGTTTTTGTACCAATTTCTTCCTTCCATGGGTATGGATGTGGAATTTCATATTTCATACCCAAGAAAAACAACTCCTTATCCAAAGAACCTTCAAAGTAAAATGGTGGTCGAAATTTGATGAAAAAACCAAATTAACCGAAACACTTGTCCAAAATTGGCTTGGTTCAAAAGGCTTTCTGCCTCCAACTATCAAAGAATCCAAAGCCCAACAAACCTTTCTTACTCAAAAATCCAAAGCCCAATCTCTTTTGGCCAGTGCCAAAACTGAAGAGGAATATTTCAAAGTCATGCAACAACTTCTCGCCACAAGATCAGAGACGTCAGTTGCCAGTTCCAGCTCCAGCACCTCGGCAGATGAAGAACCCTTTATCTCTCTTGGTGATGAAAATGAAGATGACTGCTTCGGTATTTTTTCTCCTATCAAGCATTAAAGATATATTACAATAGAATTAATCTTTGTTTGTAAGTATGTACATTTTTGTACTTGAAAAAAAAAAAAACAATTTTTACCGAGTGGTCCATTGGACACAAGTGAGAGCGCACATGTCTCTTCACCCGTATTATGTACTTCATACGTATCTATTTTGTACTTTGAATTTTGTATCTTCTTGTATAAAGACTACTATTCAAAGATACGATCCAAAGATTACTGTGCACTTCAAGCTCCGCTACAGTGAACAGTGCCGACTTCCAAAGACTACTGTGCACTTAACATTCCGCTACAGTACATTTGTATAAAAACCCGGAGGAAGACTTAGACTCCTCAGGTCTTTCATTTTTGAATTTAGTTTCTCTCTCTTCTTCTCCTCCCTCTCTCTAGATCTCTCTCTCTCTCTCTCTCTGGGAATAGGAAATCTGGAATCGAAAGACAAAGGAAAATCTTTCCTGTCTTGAGATTAATTTTCCCATTATTTCCCTTTCTTACAAAAGAACACAATTAATGTAAGTGTTCGATCCAGTTTAAATTTCAAAGCATTGTAATTTATTTATTTTAAAGCAATTTACAATTCAAAGCATGCACGTTTAAATTTCTGTCATTTTAATTTCCGCAATTTCATTTAAAGCAATTTAAATTTCTGCAATTTAAATTTATGTTTGCACGTTTAAATTACGCATGCATTGGAGACTGATCTGTATCAGATCTCCCATACAAATTCTACGTTCCTCAGAGGCATAGAGACCGGATCTCTCCCCTCTGTTGTAATTCTCTTCTTCCTCCTTCTTCAGAGCACCACTTCCGGGATCCGGATTTGGTACTGTGTTTGTATCTCAGCCATAAAGAATCTAAATAAGATTTGGTAATGCACCTAAAATAAACTAACCACGTTTAAAAGAAATTAATCTTTATTTGGTAAAAACTATAAAATTGGACAACCGCGATTAAAGAATTTAATAATTATTTGGTAATTCAAAATTGATTTGATATATCAGCTGGAAACTTGGGGATGAGGGCTACTGGTCCAACAAGCTATTAAATTTCAGCTGTAAAATATCTCAGCTGGAGCGTTTCCCCAGATAACAACGCTACGTACCATTTCAAAATTTAAAATAAGTGTTTTATTGTTTAGAATTCAGAGCCAAGTAGGGGAAAAGTGTTTTATTGTTTAGAGTGTTCGTGTTTTAAAGTCTTGTGTTTTATTTTGAAGTTTGTTTTTTGTGGTGAATTTTTACTGGTAGTAAGTCCCGTTTTAGGATAAGGAATCCGCTGAGGGCTGTAATTCCATACCTGTAGCCATTCTGACCAAACCACAAGTAAACCATAGGGTTTTAACCATGGATCCTCTACTCCATAGGACATCATCCTTTTCTAGCTCTTCTTCCGGGAAGACTAGTGATTCAAAGCATGTTGTGAGTTCAGAAGAATTCATTATTGAGAACTTTGATAAAGCAATTGATTGTTGGGAACTTCCAAAAATTTCCAAAGAAAAGATTTACAAAACAAAAATGCTTGATCTTTTAAAAAATGATTATATTATAAAGACTGAAGAACGTGACATAACTCTTTCAGAGCCTTTTGAAACAATTCATTTGTTTTCAGAAAAGTCTTTAAAGAAATTAAAAGAAAAGAATTTCAAATATATTCACATTGGTTTAATCCAAGTTGGTATAAAGCCTTTAACAAAAGAAGGTCTTGATACTTCTATTCTGGCCGTTCTAAGAGATGGGCGATTCATCTCTTTTGATGATTCTTTGCTAAGTAGCATTGAATCCAGTCTATGTAAAGGTCCAATTTCTTTTGATTGTTACCCAAATATAACGATTTCTCTTAAAGACAAAAATGTTTTAAAAAGCATGATTTTACAAATTAAAACTCATAATTACAAAATGATTAAAGGGTCAATTCCAGTAGCCTTAATTTTTAAAATTTCATACAAGGCTATGGTCTCTGCATTTAGTACACAACATAGATTCCAGTAAAAAAGAGATGAAACACTTCTCTTGCAGACTGATTTGTCAAAAGCAAACACTGTCATTCCAAAACCAATCCATTGGAAAGATGTCAATCTTCCAGATGAATGGATCCTTGAAGGAGCTGCCCCACCGGCAATTCCAAAACAACTTGAGCCAAATACAGAGTTGCAAAATGTAACTCAGTATTCCGATGGTAAAGTTAAATTATCATTCAGAAGGTCTACATCATCCAGATTTTCTGATAAAGAGTCGTGCTCAAGCATTCCTTCATTGGAAAGGAAATTTACAAAAATCTCTTCTGTCATAAATCTTCCATATCAACCTACAAAGAGTCAACCGAGGTTTTCCACCTCAGATATACCCAGTTCTTCAATACATTCTGTTGACTATACTACTAATGTTCCACACCCTATTTATACTAGTAGTTAACATGTTCAAAGTCAGGAAGAGAAGGAACATTCTCCTCCAACGTCACCTACGTTTTCTGCTGTTACAGAAAATGTAATTAATGTCATAGAAATGAAATTTGAATTAGATAAAACATTTCTGCATAATGATTTTTATTCTGATTCAAACAAAGAAAAAAGACTTTGGTTTTTCAAAAATTTTCTAAATAAAAGAAAAGAGATCCAACAAACTTATTATGAATTTGTGAATTTTCATAAAGTTCATATATTATTTTTTGATTGGTTTGAAATATATTCTTCTGAGAACAACATAGACTATCCTTTCAAAGAGTCAAACCCTATTACTATTAGGAAGAAAAATCCTGAGTGGAAACTTTCTGATAGTGACAGAACCATAGAATCTGAACACCCAACTATTCAGAGTGTAACCATTGATCATGGCGAACCTCTTGTTCAAATTAGAGCCTCACCTTACAAAATCCCGAAACCAAATGATTCTGATGCGAATTTAAGTAGTATTATCCAACAAAATAATTTCTGTAATACTAACTTAAACACCATTGGAAAACAGTTTACTAGGATAGAAAATCAATTTCAAAAGTCAACTATCACTATTCCATCCACTTCTCCTATTCCATCAAAATCGGATTTTGACAAAAAGCTTAAGGAACCTATTTTCAAACCTTTTCAGGTTTCGAAAACTAGTCAAAAGCTTGTCCAATAGTCAAAATCAGATTTTGCTAAAGCCATTAGAGAACAACTAGATAGGATAGAAGCTGCTTCGTCTTCATCTAGTAAAATCCAAATAGCTCCTGATACTCCTCAATCTAGCAAGATTGGCGTATTAGAACAAGACGACCAAACTTCAATAGCCTCTTCTGATTTAGAAGCCTTCAAAGAAGAATCTATTCCTAAAGCCAACAAAATCCATTGGGAATTAGCCCTTCCCACTGTTAAATCTCCTCCTGATTTAACTATAGACAATAGGCCTAGTGCATTAAATCAATCCCGATATAATGCATCCTCTGTCTATGAATGGAACATTGATGGTATGTCGGAATACAATATTCTAGGTGTTCTACAACAAATGACCATGGCAGCCAATGCCTATAAAACTCAATCGGGAACCTCTGACATGGCTATTGCAGATATTCTCATTGCAGGATTCACTGGTCAACTAAAAGGTTGGTGCGATCATCTTCTCACTAGGCAGCAACAGACGGATATCCTTAATGCTATCCAAATTGATGAAAATAGAGCTCTTATTCTTGATCAATTTAATAATCCTATTCAGGATGCTGTTGCTACTTTAATCCTTACCATTTCCCTTCATTTCATAGGTGACCCTTCTCACCTTAGAGACAAAAACGCTGAGTTACTACATAATTTGCGATGTAGGAAACTTAGTGATTTCCAAGTTTACAAAACCAATTTCTTTACCAGACTCTTTCTTAGAGATGATGCAAATCATACTACTTGGAAAGAAAAATTCTTAGCAGGTCTACCTACTCTTTTAGGTGAAAAAATTAGGAATTCCATCAAAGCCTTACATGACAACCGTATTCCTTATGATGAGCTCACCTATGGTGAACTTGTTAGCTTTGTCAATAAGGAAGGTTTAAAGATTTGTCAAGACTTGAAGTTACAGAAAAGACTAAAACAAGAGCTTAGGCAGTCTAAGCGAGAACTTGGTAGTTTCTGTAAGCAATTCAATTATGACCCTTTTAATGGTAAGTGCTCTTCGAGACCTTACAAAAAACATTACAAATCCCAGAGCCATAGGAAACCCTTTCTTAAACATAGGGAGTCTTTTTATAAGAAACCTTCTAGGCCTTATAAGAAGTCCAAATTCCCTAAAAAGAAAGAATTTAAAACCACACCAAAAACTCCTTTTAATTTCAAAGAAGTCATTTGTCATCGATGTGGTATGAAAGGCCATACTGCAAAATATTGCAGAATGAATAGAAAACTTCATGAGCTTGGCCTTGAAGACGACATTCTTTCAAAAATTGCCCCTCTTATGATTGAATTTTCAAGTTCTGAATCCTCTATGACAGGGGATAGTGACCCTTTACAAGTCGATAAGTTAATTGATTCGGATACCTCTGTATCTAACAGTAGTGATTCTGAATCAGAGTCTTATTTAAAGAAAATCAATGTTTTGACTAAAGACCAAGAAACTTTTCTTGAACTTGTAAAGCATATTTCTGATCCAAATCTTCAAAAGGAATATCTTGAAAAACTTTTGAAAACCATGGATTTCAACAAAGCTGAGACTTCTAAAGTCCCAATTGTAAAAAAGAATTCTTATGATCTTACCGAGATTTTAGATAAAAAGAAAACAAAAAAATCGGTTCCTAATATCCAAGACCTCCAAAAAGAGATTAAGGATATTAAGTCCGAAATCAAGGATTTAAAAGAAAAACAAAAGAATGATTCTGAAACAATCCAACTTCTTTTGCAAAAGCATTTACAGGATGATTCAGATAATGAGTCAACTCATAGTGAGAATAATATTGAGCAAAATGTTGATAACATCGAGTCTATTCCAAATGATTTTCTTTTTGTTTAAAGCAAGTTACTACTCGAAAATATTTGATTAAAGCCACTCTGATTTTTTCAAATGATTTTGCAATTGATGCCATTGCTCTTTTCGACACTGGTGCAGATTTAAATTGTATTAGACAAGATATTGTTCCTCAAAGATTTCATGAAAAGACAAAAGAAAGGCTTTCTGCCGCCAACAATTCGAAATTAAGAGTTGATTCTAAAGTTGAAGCTTCTATTCATAACAACGGTTTTGAATTCAAAACTTCTTTTATCCTTACAAATGATATTCATCATGCTGTAATATTAGGAACTCCTTTTATAAACCTTATAACTCCGTATACTGTTAATTATGACAGTATATCTTTCAAAGTCAAAAGCAAAAAAATCATTTTTCCTTTTATTGAAAAACCAAAAACAAGGAACTTAAATATTGTTAAAGCCTGTTCCATTTATCAAAACCGAATTAATAATCTTATTAATTCCAAACAAAATGATTTAACTTTCCTACAAAAAGATTTGAGTGTTCAAAGAATTGAAAACGATTTACAAAGAGATTTTATTAAGAGGAAAATTTCCGATTTCAGAACTTTAATTGAAAAAGAAATTTGTGCTGATCTACCTTCTGCTTTTTGGAATAGAAAACAACACTTGGTAGATTTGCCTTATGAAAATTCTTTTGATGAAAAACAGATACCCACTAAAGCTCGACCAATTGAAATGAATATGGATTTAGAACGACATTGTAAAGATGAAATAAATGATCTTATTAATAAATGACTTATTGTAAAATCTAGGTCACCTTGGTCATGTGCCGCTTTTTATGTAAATAAAAATTCTGAAATTGAGAGAGGCACACCTAGACTTGTCATAAATTACAAACCCTTGAATAAAACTTTAAAATGGATTAGGTACCCGATACCAAATAAAAAAGATTTGCTTCAAAAATTGCATTTTGCTTTCATATTTTCAAATTTTGACATGAAATCAGGATTTTGGCAAATTCAAATTCATCCAAAAGACCGTTACAAAACTGCTTTTACTGTTCCATTTAGACAGTATGAGTGGACTGTTATGCCCTTTGGTTTAAAAAATGCACCATCTGAATTTCAAAGAATTATGAATGATATTTATAATCCTTATTCTGATTTTTGTATTGTTTATATTGATGACGTGTTGGTATTTTCAAATTCGATTGACCAACATTTTAAACATTTAAAGACTTTTTATTTTGCCACCAGAAAGGCTGGATTGGCAATTTCTAGTTCTAAAGTTTCTTTATTTCAAACAAAAATCCGGTTCCTAGGTCATCATATTTCCAAAAGAACTATTACTCCTATTGAGCGATCGCTCGCTTTTGCTGATAAATTTCCTGATAAAATCATTGATAAAACCCAATTACAAAGATTTTTAGGCAGTTTAAACGATGTTCTTGATTTTTGCCCAAACATTAGTAGGCTATCTAAACCTTTGCATGATACACTAAAAAAGAAACCTACTGCATGGACTGATGAACATACAAAGACTGTTAGACTAATAAAGAATTCCGTAAAAAGCATTCCATGTTTATATCTTGCAAATCCTGCATTACCTAAAATAGTTGAGACTGATGCATTTGATTTAGGATATGGAGGTATTTTAAAACAAAAGGAAAATGATAAAGAACAAATAGTTCAATATGTTTCTGCTCATTGGAATGATTGTCAAAAGAATTATTCCACTATTAAAAAAGAAATTATTTCCATAGTTTTGTGCATATCAAAATTTCAAAGTGATTTATTAAATCAAAAATTTTTACTTAGAATTGATTGCAAAGCTGCAAAACATGTTTTAGAAAAGGATGTTCAAAACATTGCATCAAAACAAATTTTTGCACGATGGCAAGCCATTTTAAGTGTTTTTGATTTTGATATTGAATTTATTAAAGGTGATAAAAATTCTGTTCCTGATTTTCTAACTCGTGAATTTCTCCAAAACAGATAATGCCGCCAAAGCGCAAAGACAAAGGAAAATGCATTGCCAAAGACACTGACTCCCAAAAAGCCTCCAAAGAACCCCAATCTATTCCCTCCAAAGAAAAATTATTATCCTCAGCCATGCCTATAAAATCTTGGATTGAAATGGTTGAAGAAGAACAAAGCCCCCAATGCAAATCCATCTCCTCTGAACAACAAGTCAAAGAATGGATGGAATCTATTACAAAGTCCCCTGAGCTAATGCTTGCTTTACAAGGCATTTCAAAATCTAAAGCCCTTTCTCAGATCCCTGAGGAAAACAAACAAATTTCTAAAGAAATTACAAAACTTTCTTCCCAAAGCCAAAATGCTGTCATTTCTGGTGAAAGCTCATCTTCTCAGATTGTTCTTTCCCAGCCAACACCTTCAAAGAAAACATCCGATTGGTTTGATAAATCCCATTTTCAAAATGTTTTAACTATGGAACATGAGTTTTACCATTCTGATCCTTTTCAAGCAATTTCAAATTTTTTCCCTAAAGGCTGGTTTTTCAAACCATGGGATTTAACAAAACCCCAGTCATATTATCAAAGCATTCTTGAAGCCACTGAGTCTGTAAAATTCAAACATTTCTTTCTCAGTGAAACCCATTCTGAACCGGCCTACTCCACGGCCACAATTTTAAAAGTTTTGAGTCCAAACCAGTGGGGCGACCAACTCCATAAATACAAATCTTTCCCTCCAAATTTTCAAATGTGTTTACCACACTGTTTGGTGTATTCCTATTGGGATTACCAGCAGGCTTGGTTCAATACATTTTTTATACAAAACCCTAAAAAGTCTCATTCATGGTTATTTTTCTTTAATTCAAAAATAACCGTCCAAAGCCTTCCAAACTGGTTCCAACAATGGTGGAATTATTTTGGTTCAACTCCACAAATCTTAACCCCTAATGCTACCCATTGCCTGAACCTTTTTAAAGCACATTATACCCCAACTGACTCAGAGAAAAGATTTTCTCCCTTTCTTTGTTTTTGTACCAATTTCTTCCTTCCATGGGTATAGATGTGGAATTTCAGATTTCATACCCAAGAAAAACAACTCCTTATCCAAAGAACCTTCAAAGTAAAATGGTGGTCGAAATTTGATGAAAAAACCAAATTAACCGAAACACTTGTCCAAAATTGGCTTGGTTCAAAAGGCTTTCTGCCTCCAACCATCAAAGAATCCAAAGCCCAACAAACCTTTCTTACTCAAAAATCCAAAGCCCAATCTCTTTTGGCCAGTGCCAAAACTGAAGAGGAATATTTCAAAGTCATGCAACAACTTCTCGCCACAAGATCAGAGACGTCAGTTGCCAGTTCCAGCTCAAGCACCTCGGCAGATGAAGAACCCTTTATCTCTCTTGGTGATGAAAATGAAGATGACTGCTTCGGTATTTTTTCTCCTATCAAGCATTAAAGATATATTACAATAAAATTAATCTTTGTTTGTATGTATGTACATTTTTGTACTTAAAAAAAAAACAATTTTTACCGGGTGGTCCATTGGACACAAGTGAGAGCGCACATGTCTCTTCACCCGTACTATGTACTTCATACGTATCTATTTTGTACTTTGTATTTTGTATCTTCTTGTATAAAGACTACTATTCAAAGATACGATCCAAAGATTACTGTGCACTTCAAGCTCCGCTACAGTGAACAGTGCCGACTTCCAAAGACTACTGTGCACTTAACATTCCGCTACAGTACATTTGTATAAAAACCCGGAGGAAGACTTAGACTCCTCAGGTCTTTCATTTTTGAATTTAGTTTCTCTCTCTTCTTCTCCTCCCTCTCTCTAGATCTCTCTCTCTCTCTCTCCGGGAATAGGAAATCTGGAATCGAAAGACAAAGGAAAATCTTTCCTGTCTTGAGATTAATTTTCCCATTATTTCCCTTTCTTACAAAAGAACACAATAAATGTAAGTGTTCGATCCAGTTTAAATTTCAAAACATTGTAATTTATTTATTTTAAAGCAATTTACAATTCAAAGCATGCACGTTTAAATTTCTGTCATTTTAATTTCCGCAATTTCATTTAAAGCAATTTAAATTTCTGCAATTTAAATTTATGTTTGCACGTTTAAATTACGCATGCATTGGAGACTGATCTGTATCAGATCTCCCATACAAATTCTACGTTCCTCAGAGGGATAGAGACCGGATCTCTCCCCTCTGTTGTAATTCTCTTCTCCCTCCTTCTTCAGAGCACCACTTCCGGGATTTGGATTTGGTACTGTGTTTGTATCTCAGCCATAAAGAATCTAAATAAGATTTGGTAATGCACCTAAAATAAACTAATCACGTTTAAAAGAAATTAATCTTTATTTGGTAAAGACTATAAAATTGGACAACCGCGATTAAAGAATTTAATAATTATTTGGTAATTCAAAATTGATTTGATATATCAGCTGGAAACTTGGGGATGAGGGCTACTGGTCCAACAAGCTATTAAATTTCAGCTGTAAAATATCTCAGCTGGAGCGTTTCCCTAGATAACAACGCTACGTACCATTTCAAAATTTAAAATAAGTGTTTTATTGTTTAGAATTCAGAGCCAAGTAGGGGAAAAGTGTTTTATTGTTTAGAGTGTTCGTGTTTTAAAGTCTTGTGTTTTATTTTGAAGTTTGTTTTTTGTGGTGAATTTTTACTGGTAGTAAGTCCTGTTTTAGGATAAGGAATCCGCTGAGGGCTGTAATTCCATACCTGTAGCCATTCTGACCAAACCAAAAGTAAACTATAAGGTTTTAACCATGGATCCTCTACTCCATAGGACATCATCCTTTTCTAGCTCTTCTTCCGGGAAGACTAGTGATTCAAAGCATGTTGTGAGTTCAGAAGAATTCATTATTGAGAACTTTGATAAAGCAATTGATTGTTGGGAACTTCCAAAAATTTCCAAAGAAAAGATTTACAAAACAAAAATGCTTGATCTTTTAAAAAATGATTATATTATAAAGACTGAAGAACGTGACATAACTCTTTCAGAGCCTTTTGAAACAATTCATTTGTTTTCAGAAAAGTCTTTAAAGAAATTAAAAGAAAAGAATTTCAAATATATTCACATTGGTTTAATCCAAATTGGTATAAAGTCTTTAACAAAAGAAGGTCTTGATACTTCTATTCTGGCCGTTCTAAGAGATGGGCGATTCATCTCTTTTGATGATTCTTTGCTAAGTAGCATTGAATCCAATCTATGTAAAGGTCCAATTTCTTTTGATTGTTACCCAAATATAACGATTTCTCTTAAAGACAAAAATGTTTTAAAAAGCATGATTTTACAGATTAAAACCCATAATTACAAAATGATTAAAGAGTCAGTTCCAGTAGCCTTAATTTTTAAAATTTCATACAAGGCTATGGTCTCTGCATTTAGTACACAACATAGATTCCAGTCAAAAAGAGATGAAACACTTCTCTTGCAGACTGATTTGTCAAAAGCAAACACTGTCATTCCAAAACCAATCCATTGGAAAGATGTCAATCTTCCAGATGAATGGATCCTTGAAGGAGCTGCCCCACCGGCAATTCCAAAACAACTCACAACATGCTTTGAATCACTAGTCTTCCCGGAAGAAGAGCTAGAAAAGGATGATGTCCTATGGAGTAGAGGATCCATGGTTAAAACCCTATGGTTTACTTTTGGTTTGGTCAGAATGGCTACAGGTATGGAATTACAGCCCTCAGCGGATTCCTTATCTTAAAACGGGACTTACTACCAGTAAAAATTCACCACAAAAAACAAACTTCAAAATAAAACACAGGACTTTAAAACACGAACACTCTAAACAATAAAACAATTTTCCCCTACTTGGCTCTGATACCAGAAGGAAATAGGACCGAGAACAGGGTGTGTTTTCAAAATGAATTCTTTATCAGTCTAACAGTCTTTGTATGTTCATCAGTCCATGCAGCAGGTTTCTTTTTTAGCCTATCATGCAAAGGTTTAGATAGCCTACTAATGTTTGGACAAAAATCAAGAACATAGTTTAAACTGCCTAAAAATCTTTGTAATTGGGTTTTATCAATGATTTTATCAGGAAATTTATCAGTAAAAGCGAGCGATCGCTCAATAGGAGTAATAGTACCTTTGGAAATATGATAACCTAGGAACCGGATTTTTGTTTGAAATAAAGAAACTTTAGAACTAGAAATTGCCAATCCAGCCTTTCTGGTGGCAAAATAAAAAGTCTTTAAATGTTTAAAATGTTGGTCAATCGAATTTGAAAATACCAACACGTCATCAATATAAACAATACAAAAATTTGACATGAAATCAGGATTTTGGCAAATTCAAATTCATCCAAAAGACCGTTACAAAACTGCTTTTACTGTTCCATTTGGACAGTATGAGTGGACTGTTATGCCCTTTGGTTTAAAAAATGCACCATTATTATTATTATTATTATTATTATTATTATTATTATTATTATTATTATTATTATTATTATTATTAAGCGGCTACAAAAGATTAAAAGAACTTATGCTGCGTTTACTTTTTGGATTGGAGTGGGAATCTTGAGGAGTGAGAATCCTTGGATTAGGAGTGTGGAGTGGGAATGGGAGTAGGGTGTTTACTTAGACTAAATAAAAGTATGGATTGTCAATCAGAATCTCAATTATTTATTTACTTTGTCTTGGATTGGGAGTAAATTATTTTAAATTACAATTTTATCCTTATGTATAGAATTATAATTTGTAATTAAAAAATTAATAAAAAATATATTTGGAAAATAAAATAAATATTTTATTATATTTATAAATTAATAATAATTAGTAATATTCTTAATTATGTAAATCATAATTTTTTATTAATTTTAATTTAAATTATGTGAATAAAAATTATTAATAATAGCAACACAAATGAAATATTATTATTGATAATATAGTACAAAATTAATATTTTTTAGAATACAATATTTATTATTATTAATTAAATAAATAATTAATATTTATTAAAATTAATGTTTAATATTATTAATTTAAATATAATATTTATTTATTTTTATTTTATTAAATTTAATAAAATAAATATGATATAATTATTATTTTTAATAAATATGATATTATTTATTTTATTAAATATTATTTATTTATTTTATTTATAAGGATAAAATGGGAAGAGGGGGGAGTGAATTCCCACTCCCACCTCCCCCCATGGGAGTGGGAATCCCACTCCCCACTCCAAAATTAAGTGGGACCCACGGATTCCCACTCTCACTCCCCTCTTTTTTAAGACAAGTAAACACTGAAGTGGGAGAAATTCACACTCTATACTCCCACTCCAAAAAGTAAACACTGCCTTTAAAGTGTGGCTTGTGGATTTCTTGCTATTTGGGCTTTAACTGCTGCCTCACCTGTCATTGCTGCTGCAAGACTAATTGATTGATTAATTAATTAATTAGTTCGTGGATTGAATAGCCAAATTGATGAATTTTCATGTCTTAGCTTTGGGGCTGTTGGATTTTGCTGCTGGAAAACTACATTTTGTAATTTTGCTGCTGCAAGACTAAATTTTGCATAGATTTGGTGTTGCTGAATGTTGAGTACTTTGATTGGTTTTGGATTGGACTTTGTTGCCTATTGGCTTGACTTTGGAATATTGATTAACTAATGTAATGTAAAGTTTGAATTGCATGTTTTCGGAATTTAGAAGTACTTTGGATATTTATATGGATAATAAAGTTCACTAATTTAGTTCGTTGGTTTTGGATTTAATTGCATTTAGTAATTTATTTTCTTTCATATAATTTTTATAATTTAAATTTTAAATTGAGGAAGCTAAAATTGCATAATTTTATTTTAAATTAATAAATAAAATAAATAATCATTTTTTTTCAAAAACACACAATTGATATCCACAAAAAAATACAATCCAAAATTTTCTAAAATAATGAAAATAAAAAATAAAAAAATTATTTCCCTCTTTTAAGTTGTATGACATAATTATGACAGATAAAATTTATCACAACTCGTGACGTGGTTTTATATGTCATCTTTTCTTGACGCTGGCTACAATGACGGTAAGGATAACCGTCATCCACCCCCTACGATGACAGTTTTTTCCTGTCATGACAGGTCTTTTTTCTTGTAGTGAGTTTAAGGATTTCTTTTCTTTTCTTTTTTTTTTTAACATCCTAAGTAGGCTTCTTGAGGCAAATCAACAAAGGAATTGTGTGTTTTCAGTCCATGATTTTGTGAATTTATTGATAACAATTTTAGTTGGCTTTTCGTATAAATAGTTATTTTTTTATTTATTAATGAATGCTGAGAGAGAATATTACAATCCCAACTAGATAGAGAATCTAACTACCCCATAAATCCTCTAAAAGAGACTTTCTAATCGAATTTGAAAAAAAAATAAAAATAAAGCGGTTAATTAATTACTTAATTAAATAAATAAAGTGTTTCTCATCCAATGTATGGACGACAGTTAGAATCGCTATCTAGGGAGACTATATACTGGCTTGAATCAATATCTATCTAGGATATTATATACTAGGTTTGAAATTTTATTAATTTCAAATTTTATAAAAATTTGCTCTTTTTTTTGTAACTTAAGGGGATAATATGCTTTTGTTATCGGTGAATGCTTCTACATTACATTCCAAAAATATTTCTATTAAATATACTTATTTTTAAACTATAAAACTTGATTTTTTTTATTCGTTTTAAAATATGAGAACATAAATGTTAATTGATTAATCATTGTTTAAAATGTTTTTATTTATAAAAACAAAGATATTCAGATATTGAAAAAAAAATACAAACATGTTATTTAAACTTCACTCAAATTTAAATTTATTTTATGGTTTTAATTGTGGAACTCGCCGTATTAATTACCATTATTACCAAACAACTCACCAATGAATAGAGAGTAACATATGCATTATCTCAAGTTTTGGATCGAACTAATCCATTGACACAAATTGTTCATGGGAGGAATTGAGTTATTGGTGCCTCGGAGGATTGACTAGGAAAATTGTCAATTTTTTATTATGAGATATCCATCCTAGTCATTATGGCCGCATTTGCACCCAATTGCCACATCCAAAATTGGTGATTAGGGGTCTTTAGAAAGCCCATTTTATGAAATTTTTGAAAAATTAAAAAAAGTACGGATGCGTTATTTATTGCCAAGTAAAGACGCCAAGTAGAGATAATGTTGTATGGTAACGGCAACAGTAATTTCTTTGAATAAATGTTACTTATTTTAAATGAAGCAACTCGCAAATTTGTGCCCACCAAAATCACATATACAATTATCTAATTGTATTTATTTATTTATTTTTACTAAGATATGCAGAATCGCACCCCCGATTAAGCCCACACTAGTGAAGTGGATCCCTCTTTATCATACAAGTGTGGCTGTAAGTATTAGTATTGGTGCTTAATATCCGACCTGTTACCGATCCTAATTCTAATTTTTTTTAAAAACTATGTATTGAAGAGACCAACGATGATAAAAGTTTAGTTTCCTCTAATATTTCAAAATTGAATTGAATATCATAAAAACAATAGGAGCAACAGAAAATATAAATAAATTTAGACTTCAAATGATACATTTCAAGCGAGTTTCATATTTTAGGATGGTAAAAAATAAAATTTGGATGAAAGATATCATCAGACATGAATTTTGTGTTTGGTGATAAAATTAATAAAACATTTGGGTCTCACAATTTTTTTTGGTATCGTTAAATAAAAATAATAGAGTTTTCTTAACGTATATTTGTTATAACTTACCATATAACTAAAATATGTAAAAAAACTAAAAATGAATAATATTGGAGGTGCATCAGTGATCAGCATTCAGACGGGCTCATTTGTGATAATTGAGCTGTAAGTTACAATAACTTGTCAAGACCCAAAATATATAATGACACTAAGGGTTATTTTTAGGAACCTCCCCTAAGGTTTTACGTATTAACATTCAGATGAAATGTATTGATGTATTTACAAATATTTCCCTCCTCGTTAGTATAAAATATGTACGGCGTTAATATAAAAGGATAAACATATAAATACATACTTAAATTTAAAAAATAATTTAAAGTGAAGTTCGATGTATGAGAAATCTTGAATATTAGACCTTATTAACCAGATCTGGGAAATAACCAGCGGACAAAAGAAAGTCACCAACGCACTTATCTTTCTCTTGCACATACGCAAAAACTCAATACCATAAGCAAAAGCCAAACATCCACTTATCTTTCTATTTCACATAAGCAAAAACCCAATACCATTCCCAATCTTTTTTTCTAAAGCTGTGAAGAAATCAAGATTAAAAAAGATTTTAACTTTAAATTTTGGTGTTGGCTCAAGTCTTCCATAATGGCGCCGACCGAGAAGAAGCCGAAGGATGGGAAGAAATCCCGGAGGAAGCCGCCTCTAGCAAGAAGAAAAAGAAGCGCGTGAAGAAGAGCATCATGACGTACAAGATCTACATCTTCAAAGTCCTAAACCAAATCTATCTTGATATCGGAATCTCAAGCAAGGCCATGGGAATCATGAACAGATTCATCAACGATATTTTCGAGAAGCTTGCTTGGGAAGCTTCAAGGCTGGCGAGGTACAAAAAGAAGCCAACGATTACATCTTGGGAAATTCAAACCATTGTGAGACTTGTACTTCTTGGTGAGCTGGCCAAGCACGTTGTTTCCGAGGGAACCAAGGCTATTACTAAGTTTGCTTCTTTCTAAATGAAGTTTGCTGCATTTGTCAATGGATTTGGGTGCTATATGATTTGTTTAGTTAGTGAATTGGGCTTTGAATTTTACTAGATGAAGACGTTTTTGTTTTTTTTTTTTTTGGGGTGGGTTTTTAAGTTTTTTTTGGATGTACTTTATGGTTGTCGAAGCTAACAAAAATAAATTTCATACTCTAAATAAATTGTGTATAATGATTGAGCAGGGTCGTGTCCACAGAGATCGGTAATTATTTAAATCTTTTTGAAACGTAAAACGTAAAATGGGGGAATTGTTGACAATAATAAAAATCTAATTAAAAATAACAAGAATGCAAATTAAAGTTGTAATTCAAATTGGAGAAAGTTTTGGTTGAAGAAATTAACTCAGCTTGATTCGACTACTGATCATTGATTCAAATATAGATTATTATTACTCATGAATAGACTGGTTATAGCTACTGAGACCCTCTAATAGCCAATCTCTCCTTAACTAGTCGATAACCAAGGTACGACCGTTGGTTATTTTCCTAATCAATAGACAACCCTAGATACGATAATAGGATTTAATTAATTGACAGCCTGAAAACCCAGAGAGACCCAAATCCTAATCAACACATATGATGATTCATTTAAATTAGATTGTTTATTCTCACAACATAACTCTCTGCTATGTTATTTGTCACAAATATTAAATTCTTCATACGATGAATCCTTTAATTGACAATAGATTAAGTTGATAATTAAATAGTGGCCAATTACCTAATTAACAAACATAATCATGAAAATAATTCAGAGAATAAACAAATACCCAAAAAGCAATAAAACAATTAAAGCACAAGAAAGATCTCACAATAGTGATGAATCAAAGATTCATTAACCTTCAACCAGAAAAATGGGTTTAGTTCCTCATACAGAGAAGAGAAAAATTAGATCTACCTTTTCTTTCTTTTTCCCAAATCCTCATCCCCTTTCTTTCACAATAGATTCCTCCTTAAATACTATCTCTCTCTTCTCTTTTAGAGTTCTATTTAAAATAAAATATTAATATCTTAAATATTAAATTCGTAATTACAAAAATAGCCAAAAATATAAAACACGTTAAACTAAAAGCTGCAGGTTCGCAGTTGACAGCACGCGCCCATGCCTTATCAACAAAGTTCTTCTGCCGCTCATAATTTCTTCAAAAGAACAATCATCCTTAAACATCATCTTGTAGCTCAATTTTATCACCAATCAAATGAATTGTACCTACACAAGCAAATCACAAGTAAATCACTATTATTAAGTGCAAAACATCAATATTAAGGGAAGTAAACAATACAAAACTAGTGCATAAATTGCACTCTAACAGTACTTGAAATTGGGATTTGATCCGGGTGATGTGCATGTTCATTATGTGAGAAAATGAAAATGAAATATGATTTCTAAATAGTTTTGTTGGTTCTTTACTGAGTTGTGATTCAATATTGTAAAATTCTCTTAAGTGAAATAACTACGTTTTATTTTTTTTTAATAGGCGATATCAATTGCTTTACATGGAGGATTATGTTGGTCTATTAAACATTTTGTAATTTTAGTAATCTTATTGTCATCGGTTCTCAAAGCTTTGTTTAATAATTTATTATTTTGGCAGGAAAGATATTTTAGTAATTTAAACAGTCTATTAACAATCTGTGTAACGGAAAACTAACGACAGAGAAGCTACTTGTAATTATATTAATACATTCCATCTAACTGTTAATACGCGAAACCTCACGAGCCATCTTTAAAAATAACCTATGACACTAATAACAGTTGCACGTGCGTCATATAAATCATATTCTACCCAGCTCCGCGAAAGACAGAAAAGTTGACCCTCTAATGCTTCAAGTCGCCGCAGAACCCTTGCCATCCCCGTCACCGTCACCTCATATCCCAAACCATAAACCCCCACAAAACCCTTTAAACCAATCTAGCTTTGAACTAACTTACAGAGAAATTTGCACCCTCCTCCTCTCTCTAACCTACGCAAGGAACCTCACTAAGGGCCTTCAACTTCATGCCCACATCATCAAATCAGGCCTCCAAACCATCCCTCTCGTCTCTCACCACCTCATCAACTTCTACTCCAAAACTCAACGACCCTTGTTTGCCCGCCAAGTCTTCGATGAAGCCACGTTAAAATCAGCCACAACTTGGAGCTCCGTCATTTCCTCTTTTGCCCAGAATGAGCTTCCTTGTCTTGCCTTAGAGTACTTTCGTCGAATGATTGGTGAGCGCCGTTTTCCCGATGATCATATATTCCCCAGCGCGACTAAGTCTTGCGCGATTTTGGGAGACTTTAATGCTGGTGCAAGTATACATTGCCTTGTGGTGAAAACTGGGTATGATTTTGATGTGTTTGTAAATAGTTCTTTGCTTGATATGTATGCGAAATGCGGTCAGCTAAAGACTGCGAGGAAAGTTTTTGATGAAATGCCTGATAGAAATGTGGTTTCTTGGACTGGGATGATTTATGGGTATGCTCAGTCAGGTGAAACTGGGGAGGCTTTGAGCCTGTTTAAGCAAGCTTTGTATGAAAACTTAGATGTGAACGATTTTACTTTCTCAAGTGTTTTAAATGTTTGTGGTAACACGACAGTACTTGAATTAGGGAAGCAAATACATGGGTTGTGTGTGAAAACAAGCTTTGACTCATCAAGCTTTGTGGGCAGTTCTCTGATTTCGTTGTATTCTAAGTGCGGAGTAATTGAACCGGCTTATCGGGTTTTTCAGGAAGTGCGCGTTAGGAATCTTGGAATGTGGAATGCAATGCTGATTGCCTGCGCCCAGCACTCGCATACGAACAAAGTGTTTGATTTGTTCAAAGAAATGGAAAGGTTTGGGCTGAAACCGAATTTCATTACATTTTTGTGTGTGCTGTATGCTTGTAGTCACGCAGGGTTAGTTGAAAAAGGAAAATATTATTTTGAGCTGATGAATAAGTATGGAGTTGAGCCAGCAGCTCATCATTTTGCTTCTTTGGTGGACGTGCTAGGTCGAGCGGGTAAATTGCAGGAAGCAGTTTCAGTTATTGAGAAAATGCCCATTGCACCTACAGAATCTGTTTGGGGAGCCTTGTTGACAGGTTGCCGAATTCATGGAAACACTGAATTGGCAGCCTATGCTGCAGATAGGGTCTTTGAGTTGGGCACTGTGAGCCCAGGCATGAATGTTTTGTTATCTAATGCTTATGCTGCTGCTGGAAGGTGGGAAGATGCAGCCAAAGCTAGGAAGATGCTTAGGGACCGAGGGGTAAAGAAGGAAACAGGTTTGAGTTGGGTCGAGGAGGGAAATAGAGTTCATACTTTTGTTGCAGGAGATAGGTACCATGTAAGAGCCAGAGAGATTTATCAGAAGTTAGAAGAGTTAGGGGAAGAAATGGAGAAAGCTGGTTATGTTCCTGACACAAGTTTTGTGTTGCGAGAGGTCGATGGTGATGAGAAGAATCAAACAATTAGGTATCATAGTGAGAGATTGGCCATTGCTTTTGGGATGATTACCTTCCCGCCTGATAGGCCAATAAGGATTATGAAGAACTTGCGAGTCTGCGGTGATTGTCACACTGCAATTAAGTTTATGTCCAAATGTTCTGGAAGAGTGATAATTGTGAGGGATAACAATCGTTTCCATCGGTTTGAGGATGGCAAATGTTCATGTGGTGACTATTGGTGATTATATTGTAGGAAATTTATGTATTCTGACCAAACGGTTTCATACACTACAAGTAAAACAGAAAATGAAAAAAAAGTTATTTGTTGCTTCTGGAAGACAAATTGTTACCCTCTCTTGGTGGTGGTTAACTTTTGACTTTTGAATATGTAAAAGTCCTAACTCAAACTTATTTCTAATCTCTTCTTTTTCTTGGGTATTTTCATAAGTAAAGCTATATCAAGGAAAGCTATGCATGCTGCATCAAAAGATGAAATTCATCTTTTCTATTATAGCCCGTATAGTTTAATCCTGTAAGTTTTTTTCAAATATTTATTACTGATTGATTATGTTTTTTAGTAGAGTTTTTGGAGTTTAAATAATTTAGTTTGCCTCTATTAATGAAACCTCAAATTTTGTGTTTTGGAAGTAGAGGGAGAACTTTTCAAAAATATATGTAATATAAAAGATACTCAAATATCATTTCATTAATTATACAATACCCATACTTATATACAATGTTCAATTAAAATTATTAGAAATGAACTTATTGCCTCCCCTTGGGTGAGGACAGTAGCGGGTGAGCATGTACCCTTCGTTGTTCTTAAAATATATCTAGTTTATTAGAAAAATGACGAAACGTTTCACTATGCCACTATTTGATGTTTGCCACTATTTCATTTCTATTTTCATTGAATTATATTTTCTTTTAACAATAGCTGCCCAATATTAATTTATATTTGAAATTCATTTCATCTTTGTTTCGTTTGTGCATTATTGTTTTGATGTAATATTAATAATATTAGATATCCTTTGTCCAGCGTCAATGAAACATTAATTGGGAGTCGGCCAAATGGTTACTTTAATAAGATTGGTCAGAAAAATTTCATTGTTAACTTTTATTAGTAGTTATTATGAACAAAAACAATTGAAAAACATGTGGGACATTTTAAAAAAAAATTGGCGGCATCGGACAAATTTATTGAGAAATGAAACTGACTAAGATGGGAACCTGTAAAACAAACAATTATTGCAAGGGATCAATGGTGGGAGAGAAAATTTAAAGTGTAAATTTCTAACTCGTTTATTTTACTAAGTAATTGAAAAGATTTTGGGAGTAATTTAGACATATTTTAACATGTAATCCTTTTGCATTATTATAGGGGATTCTTGAAGCAAATAAAAATTGCTGTAGCATTGCGGAAATAATGGACATGTTACATAACAAGCCAGAAATATAAGAATGCCACTAAACTTTTTCTTAAGAAGGAGTGTATCGAGATGTTTGTTGCAATTAAGGATCCTAACATTCAAATTAAGTGGTTGTAGTCCATGAAATAGTCTGTCTAATTTTATGTTCTAAAGACTATTGTTTACTTTAACTTATTTTATTTATGTTCTTTTATTTAGAATATTATTGTGAATAAATTGGGATGTTTTTATTTTATCTAGTCAAAAAATTCAAATTATGGTATGGTGATTATGGATATGTTTTTATTTTTTTTAAATAATGATAAACAATTATTATGCAGATATATAATTTCCAAAAAATGATGATGATAAAGAGCATAATTATATTAATGAAAAGTGATGCTGAATACAAATTATTGTAAATGGTAAAAACTAGAGTTGCATTATATATCAATCATTTTATTAAGCATAATTTAAAGGAACCATCAACCTATTAGATGTCGTTTGTCATATAGCACTTGATTTCGGAAACCATCATACCCATTAGTTAAAAGAATTCCCAAAAAAATTAAGGATAATGAATGATATTACCATATTTTAAAGATTGTATTAGGACAATTGATGGGATACATATATGAGTTATGGTGCCTACATCAATAACAAATACCTTTCATGTGATTTTAATATATATTTTACATGCATGGGCTGAATGGGAAGCGCTGCACATAATATGCACATATTTTTAGAGGCCTTTGAGAGAGAGAATTTGTTCTTTCCTTATCCACCAATAAGTTAGTTAGAATATAATGATAATTATTTATTTATCCTGCATATGTATATAATTATGTTTAAATTATTTGTTTAACTATAGAATTATCTATTACTTAGTAGATATTCTTTAGATCATCATAAATGTGAACAGTATCATCTTTTAGATTTTCAACGTGGAAATCAATAAAAAAATAAAAATATATTATTTAATTACATGATCATTCTTATTTTAGATGTATACTTAGAGGGCTTTTAGTATTTGAAAAAATACATGAAAAAATTTACGTCAAATGTTTAGTTTCTCTTTTAGTAAGTGAAAATTGTGATTGTTTAAATGGTTCTTCTCAATTTTGTACGAAAACATGCAGATAAGGATCAAGATTTCAACCTTTGAATATGATGAGGAATTGCTTCGACCAAGTAAAAAGTAAGGTTCAAAGGGATGAGAGCAATGAAGAACAACAAAGTACAAGTTCATTGAACTTCATTCAATGTATGAGGTAATACTCCATATCTGTTGTCTATGTTTTGTATTGATAGATAAAAAAATATCTTCGTTGCAGATTGTTATATTAATCACCTCTGCAGTGCTCAGCAGTAAGATTATCATTTTTGCAAACTCATGTTGAATCTGGTAAGCGCCTCAGAGACTGTTCGGAATTGTCATGACTCATGGTGGGTCGATGCATGTCAACCTGCTTCCATATGACCATGAAACCGATGCTTTTGCTTATACAAATTTTCTAAATATTATTATTATTTAAGATTTGTCTTGAATCTTTGTTTTTCATTTTATTTTATGTGACATCTGTGACAGGTGGTATCTGTATTCAGATAATTCTTCGCCTTTAAGTAAACGAGTACTTCGATATCTGGGCTAGCAACAACTAAGGGAGGTCTCATGCAGAAAGGTTGGTTTAATGAAAAATTCATTCTTTTCAGATATGGAGCAATGCATGAATCGATTATTTCTCGATTAACCAAACTTCGTATTTTGAATTTTTTCTTCCTTTTTTTGTGAATTTATGTCCTTATGTTTCATAATTTCTGGGCAACCATTGCTTGTGATTCTCTTGTCGGACATTCTGCTTTATATACTGTCATTGTTTGCTAGCTGAAGCTTGCTTTCTGGATCCAAAGCATTTCACATTGTGATTCTAAGATGCTATAAAATACATTCACTGTTTTAAATATCTCTATCAAGGCCCTTATATATGGATTCCATTTGCTGCTTTTGGAAAACCTCCTTCTATTCTTGGCCATAAACGCTGTTCTGTACCTGTGGAAGATCATGGGCAAGATGCCTCTTTTTGCATTATTCAAGAACACGGGGTACTCAGTGCTGCAAATTTAACTCTTTTTGCATTTTTCTCTTTTTCCTTTTTCCCTCACTTTTTTTCGTGTTTTGTGATTATGTGAAATGAGGATCTCTATGGTGAATAATTAATAAGAATTCACTAACTAATGATTCGCCCATAATGGGGTGACCAGGAATATCTTCAGGAAGGATGAAATAGGCCTTGAAATAGCGCAGATCGCACTTCCTGCAACATTGGCTTTAGCAGCAGACCCAATAGCTTCTCTGGTTGACACAGCATTCATTGGCCAGATAGGTTTGTGTTTGCTATACCCACCTATTTTCCTGAAACATTATACTTCATATTGGATCTTAATTCAAATACGTGACTAATTTTGGATATGTAACGCTGAATGTTTTTTTCCTTTCCGACTGATGATGTTATTACCACTGCATCTATATTACTCTGTGGTAATGTCAACATGAAGAATTAAAAGAACACGGAAAGAGTCAAAGACGATCACAAAATAAGAACTTTATTCCCTCTAATTGTAGTGTTGTTTCTTTTTGCTGTATGCATAATAGTGTGAGATTTGACATAATTTGTTTTTTAAGCAATCAAGTAAAAGCTGTGAAGTGGCATAAAAATAACAAGATTTGGTTTCTTTCTAAATTCTTAAAATACTGATTAAAGATTGTATTTAATAGATGAACAAACAATGCCCTTCTCCTACAAAGCAGTCATTATCAGTTGTTCATTTTCGTTTGTACCTCTTCATTAGTTGGTAGACATATCAAAAATTGAGCTCATACTGAGCCAGTAGATTATGTAATATTTGGTTTCTTTTTAACGTTTCATGCATAAAGGACCTGTGGAGCTTGCTGCTGTGGGAGTTTCCATAGCTATTTTTAATCAAGTATCCAGGATCACAATATTCCCACTTGTTAGTGTTACGACGTCTTTAGTTGCTGAGGAAGATACCATCGAGAGATTGACAGTAGAAGCACATGAAGAAGAAAAACTTGAAAAGGGCTTTGCTACCAGTGAGGAAATGGAAGAACTGATATCAGAAGTTGGTATGCTTTCCCTTTTCTTTTGCTCAACACTTAATGAAGGGCAACCAAAATTGTGTAGATTGCCTTCTTCTTAAAAGTCCAATGAGTGTCAAATTCTTTTTCTAAATTCCAAACGATTTTGTATTTATCTGCCCCATTTTAACATGTTTTCCCTTCTGTTTGATTTTGGTGACTAGAGTGCAAGACAATGACCTTAAATAATATTTCGGCAAAGGTGGAAGCTGGACAAGAGAGAAAACATATTCCATCTGCTTCTTCAGCTCTGGTTATTGGTAGTGTGCTTGGACTCATCCAAGCATTTTTCCTCATTGCATATGCTAAACCCATCTTAAATTACATGGGTGTAAACTCTGTAAGTAATTCTTGCTGTAGTTAATTCTAAACTCATTTGACATTTGGGGATGTGTTCTATTAGTTAGCTAGTAACCTGAGGCCTCAGATGTACAAGAGATAGCTTTCTAGCTTATCTTTCTGATAAAGTTGATCTGATGATCTTGGCTTTATATGCTCTCTCTAATTACTAATATAGAATAAATAATGGTAGTATGGGACTTCTGTGTCATGTAGGATTCTCCTATGATAAAGCCGGCGCAACAATACTTGACACTACGATCACTTGGTGCTCCTGCTGTTCTTCTCTCTTTGGCCTTGCAAGGAATCTTTCGAGGCTTTAAGGATACCAAAACTCCATTTTATGCTAGCAGTAAGAAGAAAATTCTCTCCCCAGTCACTTTTGTTCTCCGTTTAATTAAGTTTCTCTTAGGTTTTTGTTCAGTTGTTAGACATTCAGTTATTCATGATTATGCATTTGAACATCCCAAAGAAAGGAATTGCTTCATCAAACTCTATCATACTGTCGTATTTTCAGTGTTTTGAAGAGGGTTTATGCATTGCACTTGGACAATGTTTCGAAGAATTGGTTTTCTGAATTTCACATATCTTCTTTGAAGGGGATGCGTTTTTACTCAGATTTTAGGAAAAATAGAGCAATCATTTTTCTACATGGGATTTCCAAGTGAAATCTGATCAAGGAAGACACACTATTAGTTTAGGGTCAAATTGACCATTAAATGGGAATTTGAAGAGAGATGATTTTGTTCTAATATTGTCATTTGCTTGCTCTCTGGTTCTCTTCTTCTATCAGGTTAAAATGATTATCCTATACTTCATGCAAAAATATCCGCAGTTCCAATTTCAATTTTCAAATTTCTGTGTTTAACATCTTTTTGAACATCATATGGTAACCATGACATGTTACAATCATTATATATGTAATTATTTAACTAAAATATGTGTACTTCTTTGTTTCTTTCATCCTTTTGATGACCAGAATAAGGCACTAGTATTAGTCTTTTGCTTCTACTGCAACTTTGTATGCTAATTTGTTCTAATATATAATTCAATTTATCTTTGGCTTTGATGTAGTTTTGGGAGATCTAGCAAATGTGATTTTAGATCCTATATTCATATTTTTGTTCAACTGGGGTGTCAGTGGCGCAGCCATCGCCCATGTTATTTCCCAGTAAGTTCTATCTTTCTGCTAACAATATGTCATTTGTTCATTTCTTACTTCTCAGCAAGTCACCTAGTGTGTGTTTCAACAGGTATTTGATTTCCCTGATACTCTTGTGGAAATTGATCGAAGAAGTTGATCTGTTACCTCCAAGTTTCAAAGATTTAAAATTTGGCCAGTTTCTTAAAATGGTGAGGGTTAAAATTGTTCTTTTGTAATTCTGAATGATGAAATACTTATAGCTATTCTCAGAATGATCAATGGATACTTCGTTAAGGATATAGTTTACTGTGTCCATTTATGCTTGTTGTATAATTGCAACTTCAAAACTCATAAAAGGACGAGCTATCTTTATTAAGTGGAGATGTCTAGCAATGTCATATTCTGGTCAAGTTCAAATTCAACCTAAAATATATTTGTAATAGTTATTCTTTGCTTGCATAATTTCCAACTATCAAATTATATACTTTTTTTTTTTAAAAGAAAAGGCAGTTTATATCAACTGTAAACTTTTACCCTGTAGCTTTTGCTCTTGCAGTCGGCCATATGAGTTTTGTGTGGTCATTTTTATTACTAAAATACTACCATGTCAATTGATCAATGTAAACTTGACCTCAATGAATGCATGGATTGGTTTTAATTTATCTTATCCTTTTCATTTTCATCTACTCTTCAATTTTTCATAACAGACCTAAGACACAAATCAACTGGACATTATTTTCATACCAACTTTTGTAACTGTCTTTTGTGTGATTTACTTCAGGATTTCTACTAATGGTGAGGGTAATAGCTGTGACATTCTGTGTGACCCTAGCAGCATCATTGGCTGCAAGGCAAGGATCAACATCAATGGCTGCATTCCAGATCTGCCTGCAGATTTGGCTGGCAACCTCTTTACTTGCAGACGGGCTTGCTGTTGCTGCACAAGTAAGAATGATTTTCCCCTAGTGAATGCAACTACAATGAAAGTAATCTGCACTATCACCATCCAAATGCTTTTGTTTCAAGGCAGTGTTAAAATTAGAATGAATTAACAGACAGTTGTTCCAAGGTTACCCTATAATGCTATCTTCTCAGCTTATGTTATTTCCGTTTCATCATCTCCTGTTCGGTTGTTCCAATCAAAATTTTTGACCGTGTCTGAGTTTAACATTCAATTTACACAGTGGATTCCAAATAAATTCAATTTTTTTTTTCTTTTTTTTTTCCCTTTTCTTTCAGACAATCCTTGCAAGTGCATTTGTGAAGAAGGATTATGATAAGGCCACAACCATTGCATCTCGTGTACTGCAGGTATGCAAATATTTTGACACATCATTACCCTTTTTTGGGTCTTCTTCTTTTTCTCTGTTTTCATCATTTCTAAATTGCTTGTGATTCTATACACAGCTGAGTGTGGTTCTGGGACTAGTACTCACAGTCAATCTTCTAGTTGGTTTACCGTTCTCTTCCAGATTATTTACAAAGGACTTAAAAGTTCTACAACTTATAGGCGTGGGCATACCGGTGCTCTTCTCTAACTTTCCCCAAACTATACATACTATTTTTTACCATAAATGCAGAGTTTATATTATTTCAGAACTAAATTGTCCATTTTTCTGATTAGTTTATTGCAGTAACTCAACCTATTAATGCATTGGCCTTTGTCTTTGATGGCATCAACTTTGGAGCATCAGATTTTGCATACTCTGCCTACTCAATGGTAAGTCTACTTTGCCTTATCTACCTTAAGTAACAAGTTCCCCAGAAATTTGGTGCTTAGGAGAGTTTTATTTTGGTTTCCTTCATGTACATAATGATCATTACATGTCTCAATTATAAATCAACTTTTTCTTCATTTCCAGGTCGCGGTGGCAGTAGTGAGCATCCCATGCTTGTTTATACTGTCCTCAAGTCATGGTTATGTTGGTATCTGGGTTGCTTTATCTATATACATGAGTTTGCGAGCAATTGCTGGGTTTTTGAGGTAATACTACTAGTTTAGACCTTAACATCCTTTTCCTTTCTCCTAGATTAAAAAGCTCACAACACTTGCGTAAATGCTCAAACAACCAATTTTCTTTTTTTCCACTTACTATGGAGAATTAAGAACTCATTTTAACACTAGAAACATCAACTACATCTGCAGGATAGGGACCGGATTGGGACCTTGGAGCTTTCTCAAAGCCTGATTGCTGCCAGGAAATGTTTATCTATCTGTTATATCTTTCTAATAACAATGTTATTCACATTCATGTCTTACAAAAGAAAAGCCTCACTGGGTTAAGCAGAAAAACTTGAAAAAGAAGTTGGAAGGATTCATTTGTGTATTCAGTTCTGCTTATTCGAAACTATACAAGTAACAATGTATAAAGCTCATAGTCATTTTTATTTTACAACGTTGCATAGAATCATGCATGTTAGAGAGAAAGCAAGTAAACCATCACATAGGTATAGCATTTCATGACACTGTAAAGGAAACAAGAATTGGCCAATTTTTTATGCCATGCAATTCACAGCAATGATGTGAATAAACCTTTAATGGCATCCTCTTGCACTGAAAAATGGAGATTTTACTCTTTAAAAATATCTTTTTTTAATCTTACAACAATATTATATTAATGTTAGAATGCGAACTCTATTAGGATCTGTCTTGATAGATAGTCCATTAGAAACTCATAATGTAAGATTTAATCCCAAATTAGAAGAAATTTTTCTCTAATACCAATTGGAGGAGACACAAAGACTTGAAGAATGAGACAAGAAGATGTCAAACAATGGATCAAGAAATAGTTGATAGATATCTTGTGTTTGAGCCAAAATGGCATTTTAGAGTGGGCTTTACGCTGATAAGTCCTTTCAGAATTTTGTTTTTCACTACAGCCCAAATCGTGATGATAATCATTTTTAATTTTAATCTCCCATACTTATCATAATAGATCTTAGTCATCGGTGGAAAAAGAAAAGCAATTAGATCAAATTATATCTTAAGAACGTCAATATAAAGAAGAATAATATTCAGGATTCTATGTACATTAACAAAAATAATATTCAAGATTCTTTGTTTATTATATGTACCATACCAGCGGGTCCTTCTCCTAATTCTTTCCATTCTATTAAGGATGTGGTATTACATATGAGTATTGATTTAAGATAAATATTAAAAATATTATTGTTTCACACTGACGATCCTTCTTCCCCTAACTCTTTCCATTCTAACAAGGATGTGGTATTACATATGAGCATTGATTTAATATAAATATTGAAACAATAATGATAGGCCACAAACTTTATACAAACATATGCAACATCACTTTATTGATTAGATAAAAACTCCACATAGCACACATGATTTATTTTAACAAATGGAGTTGTGCCATTTTAATTTGTAAAAAGTTTGTGCCTATATCACTAGTATAAAAATAATGAAAATATCAATTATACAATATTGTCACTTGAATTTGTATCCCTAATATTACTTATACAGCATAATAGTACTTATGCAAACTCCATGCATTTTCATGTATAGATTTTTGTATGAAAGACCCGTGAGACGTCCCACTCTATAGAAGAAGAACAAAATAATTCCACATAGACTAAGCAATCCACATGGACTGATTATAAAATCAAATATTCTATCATATTATTTTAAGATGCACATATAAAAAAAAAATGGCAATATATAACACATAAATTAATAAAGTATGTGTGAGGATAAGGAGAGTAGGCACTAGTGTGCTTTTAAGGACACTCATTAGGTTAACAAAACCTACTTTGTAATTTAACCACATTATAATATGTTCATTAATTATTGGTTCCACCAAACCAAACGTCCAAACCCCTACCTACCCTTGCTATTTACAGTGATCTATTAATTTATTTCTTTCGGCGACAACATGTAACCCTCACTTCTTTTATCTTTTGATGCCATGCAATTGATTGCGATTCACAAGAATGATTGTCATTTGCTAAGATCTTTCACAATCCCAAATAAAATAATTTGGAGTAAATTGGACCTCCACAAACTAACTTTATCTATCAAATAACAACACAGATAGGGCACTCATACCCACCTTTCATATAGCTCCATAGCAACCACTAAGGAATTTTCGAATTAATTAAGGAACTTTGCATGAATAATTACTTTAAAAGCCATTTGTGATTACCCAATTTAGCAAGATCTTCCAACTGATTTCAACCACTTTGTTTTGATGACCAAGGGGATCTATAATACCCAACAAACTAAATTACCCACCAAACTTCTATATTCCATCTACTCAACTCATCTCGATTAGGACTTAATTCTAAATTAAATAGGCTTGGATTTTAAAATAAATAGGGTTGGTTGCATGGAAGATCATGCATTTACAAATTTACTTAAAAATTAGATACTCTTTGATTATTTTCGCCCACCTACATTTTTAGTCCCTTCGTCTCCACCATTGACTAGAGTTTAGTGGATTTATCTTATAATATTTATAGTTAGTCACAAACTAATAAACTTTTCTTGCAAACCTCAACCTATTGAAATTATTAATCCTGCTTTTTGAAAGTTCCAATCTCATCCAAACCTCTATACCTTCTCCTGCAATATTTTACACTATTGAACTCGGTTGACATCATTGGAAGTATCTCGAAATAATAATATCTCATTTGAAATGACATAAACGATTTTTTTTTTCTTGTTTATCAAGTGGGAGAGAATAAAATAAAGAAAGAAAAAAACCAGAGAACACATCAAAGGAGAATATCACCTTTCTATAATTGAACTCCTCCACGACAGAAAGTAAAACCAAAAAGAAGAAGTCACCAACTTTTTTTTTTTCGGTTTATTATTATTTATTTGTGCTTAAGCTGCTGTTTTGTAAAATTCCAAGGGTCAAAATCAATCCATCAATCCTTTTCACCCACCAAATAAAGTTTATTTGTTGTGGAGACCATGCTTAGGTATTCACTATTGTAACCTAAACAAGCCACCATCCACAGTAGTAGCATGTTTTGTCATGACCCAAAAACCCCAAAAAGCTTTCTTATCAAAGTTTCTTGTTCGTTTGCCTACATTTTTAACTTTTGCATGGCTACTCCATATGCTTTTGCATTTTTGCCAAAAGCCCTTCTTACAAACCCGTTATTCTTGTAAGTATTTCCAATTACAACGTTTGGCAAGAAGTACATACATATACAGCAGCCAAGGAAAATTTGAAATCATGTATCAATCGAGGCACCGAAAGGTGAGGGAGCTGAATTTCCACCACCCCACACTTGCTATTACCGTACACTTTGTATTTGATCTGAAAAGGGTAAATAAAAGAAAAAGAGAATTTACCAAACAATTTATTCATAATTCCTTTCTAACTTATATCAAATAGTGGGGACAAAGAGAAAGCACACTTTTATCAACTATATCTGATCTTTCAAACAGCCAGCCAAACTGGATAGAATTTTCTTGCTTCGGTGTTATGTAGATATAAAAAGTGGATACACACGCGCGCGCACATACACACGTGTGAGGATTCAATGTGTCTGCATCATATTAAGAATAATGCATTATCAAAAAGTTCCATCATTCTCCTAAGATAAAATCCCACATTCCCAGAATAATCCTAAATTAATATTGAGCATCAGATCTTGCTTATCAAGATCGAAGAATCTTTATATTAATTAATATCACTTTTTTTCCCACACCACATTCCACACACTATCCAAAAATCCAACCGATGAGATTTGGAATCCACCAACGCATAGGTTCCCAATTTCCCATCCCGAGCACCCACTTAAAACGCACTTAAAACCAAGGAGATAAAAAGAGATAAAAAAACACAACAATTGGAGAGAGGAACTTGAAAGTCAAGGCAACTAAGAATAATAATAATAATAACAATAATGAAGGTATTAGAATTTAAAATAGCAATAGTAATGAACTGTAGTTTAATGTTACATCATGATTCAAAGGATCATTGGTCCTCCATCCCCCCCCCCCCCCCCCCCCACAATTATCGACTTCAAAACTACAAGAAAAGAAACAAAATTTCCTGTTTCTCATACTCAGAAAATGAACCAACCAACCAAACACTTGAAACTCTTCAGGAAAAGAACCGAACGACCCTCATTTGATCTCCAAAGATGCTAATGAATACAAGGAAAAAGAAAGATAAAACAAACATAGAATTTCAGTTTCATTGTAATTGAAAATACTGCTCATCTTTGAAAGCTGGAAAAAATGAGAATAATAGGAATTTGGATTTGAAATATTAGAATTAAAAAAAAAAAAAAACAACTAGCCTGGGTTTAGCCTTTTCAATTATAACCCAGTGGTTTCCTCATCCTTGTCTAACTTCTGTTATAATAATAATAAATGGTGAAAATGAATTCTCTTGTCAATCTGACTTTCTTCCTCCCCTTTCTTGTTTCTATTTCCACATACACCAATCACCCTCAACCCCAAAAAAACATATTATTTACCAAAACCTTCTTTTGTTTTACTAACTCGGGGCTCAGCAAAAATGGTTTCAATTTTGCTGAGCCACAAGCTGATCAAGCTGCATTTGCTCCAGCCATGCTCCCAACACAGCATGATCAACTGATTCAATTTGGGGGTTCCTGTTTGAACCCTCACTTGAAGAAGAGGCAGCTGCAATACCTGAGACAGGTGTTGCCAGCTTTTCTTTCACCTCTGTTGGAGATTCTTTAACAAGTGATTGAACCCAGGACAGATCAGGCTCTTCTCCATTTCCAAGCTCAAATGAAGATGATCTCTTAAGCTTACCCAATTCATCTGTGGTTACAGCCCAATCTGGCTTCCCATTGGAGGAACCCCATTTTGACCAAGAATTTACCGGGGAACCAACAACGGCAGCAGAATTGGAGCCAAGTTCCCTAGAGCTGAGGCTGCGAAATTGTTGCTGCTTCTCACGTTGAGCCAATAAAGATACCCGGGAGCCCATTGGTGATATAGGTTCCACATTTCTGGGGGACATCCTCCCTGATGATGATGGCACCCCGAAAGATGCCTGCAGTAGAGGGTGGTCAACATTCTTAGGAGAGAAATTTGTGTTTATCGGTGATAACATGCTCTGCTGCTGCTGCTGAAATTGATTGAGAACTGCAGATTTATGAGTTGGAGAAAAAACAGCTGCAGCCAATGCCTGATCAGAGTACCGAGGAGATGAGCTCTCAGCAGAGAAGAGATCATCAAGATTCGACGGAGTTAGAGTTTTCATTCGACCAGAACGGTTCAAGGACGAACTCAAAGTTGGTTGAGACAGGGTGGATAACTCATTCAGGAGCTGCTGTTGCTGCACGTCAAAATCTGGCAGCATGTTGAAGTCATCCACAGGCATATCTCTAGCATTAAGAGAAGATCTCAAGCGACTGGACTGAAGATTGCTTCCTGGAAGATGCAAGGCTGGTACATTTGGTTGAGGCCAAGCCACATTCGAGTGTGAGATACCATTGGCAGATGGAGACATTGGTGGAGTAAATGGCGAAGGAGACATGACATTTACTGATGAAGGAGAGCCCGGTAAGAGGCTCAAAGCAGCAGCAAAATCCATTGCTGTAGCACCAGAAGTACTTGACCGAGGCGAGGGGACAGCCGAACCAGTAGACACATACAATGGCCTGAGTTCCTCAGGAGTGTGCGCAAAGAAGCAGACTCTCCTAGCACAACTTGTGCCATCCTTGCAGAGCCGGGTTCGATATTGGGCTGGATGAAGCCAACACTCAAAAACACCATGAGCATATTCACACATATCTCCACGTCTACAAGCCCCCTTGCGAAAATCAGGACAAGGGACACAACTATAATGAAACTTCCTAGGATCCCTTCTTCGCGCATTTTCCCCTGGATGGACAAATGGGCACTCTGTCCAGTCGTGGGAGTAGGCACGTGAACAAGGCCGCACCTTGAATGAATACATACGGAATTCATCTGTTGAATAGATGCTGTTCTTGATATCTGGAAGAGATGGATCAATAGGGTACTCTTTCTTCTCTGATACAGAAAATGAGGGAGCATCAACTGACATGGATTTCATTGGTGAACCTGAAGCAGATGTTGGGGATCCATTTTCAAGGGCAGGAGAAAGAGGTGGTGAATTTGAATTTGAAGTAGTAGTTGACACCCTCAGATTTCGCTCAACAGAACCATCAGTTGCAAGGAGTTCCTCAAGAGTCAACCTCACATCTTGGAACTTAGGAGGAACAACAATAACATCAACAGGACGATGACCTTTTGCATCTACCAAATTTGGATCCGCACCCGCAGCTAGAAGCAGTTTTACAACATCAACAGCATTCAAAGCCCCACCAGAGGCAGCACAATGAAGGGCGGTGCTTTTATCATTGCCACAGGACAGATTCACATCAGCACTTGATTCAGAAAGAATCAGTCTTATGATATCAATACTACCATACGTAGCAGCAACCATTAAAGGGGTTCTCTGTTCATTAACCATCTGCTTTGAGCCCTTCTGCCGACCATACCACAATCCAACCTCATCAACACCTGATGGGTCGCACACAATTGATCGTTTGAAGCCCTCAACATCGTTGTTAGCAGCAAGCTCAAGCAAGCTTGCAAAAGCATCATCAGTCTCAACAGTCAAGTGATTCATATCTACGTTGGTGTGTCTACTTTCGTCAAAAGAAATATGAGGTGATCTTGGAGACGGCGTACGATTTAACCGCTCCGGTCCACAGCACATGCTTTCATTTGCAAAAAATAATTAGCTGAAACTGACCATAATCATCCATTAGAATCTACCTGTGCATAAACAATAATTTCAAAAAAAACTAGGGGAAATAAACAAGACAAAAAAAAAAACAGCTAACACAACCAAAAACCAGAAGAACAATATAAGGAAACCAAATTCCTAGCCAGTATAAGAACTTACTGAAAACAATAAAGATTGCAAAGCAGTTACGCTAATACTACAGATGAGTTGTAACCATAAGAGGTAACACAAAATCTTGGATCGGAAATACCACTTATAGATTGGGACAAATTGATTGTAAATGACAGAACCCAAATGTAGAATTAAACAACTTCTCTATTAAGGGATTCACAAAAAGTACTGAAGTGGGTTTCCAGTTATCACAAAATCCAAATGGGATAATCAGATTCAGCCTAGAAAACCGGAGAAGAAAATAACTCAGGCAATTCTTCTCTTAGATTCTGCAAGCAATCTATATGTTGATTTAGCAAAAACAAATGAATTAACTTAATCAGGCGTTTTCCTTTGCTTCCTTACACAACTTTCCGGAAGCAAACAGATTATTTAAAAAATAGAAATATAAGAAATATAATGTTACTTTTAAATAACTAGAGAGAAAATAACAAATCAATTAAGAAAAAAGAGTTGAAATTTATGAGGAATTTTATCATTAATTTCATTTCACAAATATTAAGTAGATAAAAAAAAGAAAATTTAAGAAACACTCATCAGCTTAGTTGATGCTAAGTTCTAGAAGAAACATTCATTTTTCCCCCAAAATGAAAGAGAAAATACTTCATCTTTCGGTTTCTTCCATTTTCTCGGCAGCCAAACAGAATCATAAACCAATCAATCAAGATTAAAAAAAAAAACAAATGAAGTCAACAGCATCACATTAAAAATCAAACACAAACAAAATCAACATCACACAACACACGAAATACAGATTAAATAAAATCCATTCATCGTATAATATACTAGTCAACTAGTAAAAGATCTGATACAAAGAAACTTACTATCGCATCCATTTAAGTGAACAAAATGAAAAAAACAACACAAACCCATTAAAGATCTTTTGATATGTGATAAACAAAAAAAAAATACTCATTATAAGAAACAACTATATACGGGCGATCAGAAGTAAAAGAAAGATTTTTTTTTTTTTTTGAAGTGATGCAAGAGAATCTTACCAGCTAACAAAAGAGAATAGTATCTCACAGTTATAGATCTAGTTAGAGGAGTGATTAAAGTTTGAAAGAGAGAAAGTTGATGATGAGATTGAGAAGACAAAGTAATGGAGAAGAGAAGTGAAGTGAGGAGCTTCTTCTTCTTCCATCATCTCTCTAATTCCTATGTAATGCTCTGCTTTCTTTCCTCTTCTTTTTTTTTTTTTTTTCTCTTTCTTTCACGAACACAAGAAAAATAAAATTAAAAAATGAAAACGTTTTATTTTTATTTGGGGTAATAACAATTTGATCCCTGATGACTCTGATTTTTCAATTAAGGATTTAGTCTTTTAATTTGTATTGAATAAGTCACTGACAGCTGATAAAATGACTAAAATACCCTTAGTTACATACTATTAAGGCACTCAACTTAAAATTTAATGAATAGTCATCATTAGCAATTACTATGACTTTAAGTATCTATTATTAGATTATTTGAAATTAATGACTAGAAATTTTAAGTAAAAAATTTATATTAAAATAATCTCACCCACTATATTGTTCAACTTAAAGGGTGGTCCATTGCCAATTAATTATTCTCGCCTCATTTTTTATTTGAGTCTTTCTAACATATTTGGTTTTAAAAATTATCGAAGAGGAGAGAGGTGGTAAATAAAAAAAAAGAGATAAATTTAATGTCAAATCAAATGATGAAGTTAAAATTGACCCTCTTTTTCCATAATTTATATCTCTACTCTCAATTTTATTCTTTTCTTTCATTTAGTTTAACCAAACATTGGATTAATTTATACTATGAAAGTCGATTTTCTTCCAAATATCTATAAATAAATCTAAATTGTTTTGGTTCCAAATATTTAGTGACTACAATAGAATCATAAAAGAAAAGAGTTGATAAAACATTTTAATGAGAATTTGTACAAGTATAGTTTTAAATTAAAAAAAATATTTACTTAATCATTAATTATACCTTTTAGCTACATATAAATTCTCAAATAAATAATCATTTTAATATTACATTATAGAGAAATTAAATAATATCTTAAATAAAATAAGGTATTTTAGATAATTGAAACCCTCGAAAAAATTCATGACCATTATTATCAAAATTTAATTTTTTTAATAATAATAAAATAACAATTTTTATTCTCTGGTAGCTCCACATTAGTTTTAACCAACTAACCAAGTGACACAAAAAAAAATTACATATATTAAAATTATTTGTTTGGAGGGAAATAATATTTTTGGTCAGTAGAAAAGATACACCTGGAGGGAAATAATATGAGGGTGATTTGGTCATATAAAAAATGCATGGAGACATATTTATAGAGATGAACAATTTGTGTCTATATTAAGAAAAACGGATAACATTAGGGATCAAAAAGTAATTACACTATTTAATTTTATTTTTGGTTTTTGATAAAATCGCCTATCCAATGGTAGAAAGAAAGAGAAAATTATAAAAGACAGGCGCACTGAGAAATCGTTTTTCTGATTTTAAAATTATTCTTCCGCTTTTTAACAACCAGTCACATCATGCCGCGTCATTTTTTCTCGGTACGATCTAGGGATAAATATGTTATTTTAAATCATCTCTTGTTTGATTAGCTTAGGTGGCAGGAAACTATTGGTTGATTTCGTGTAAGTGAGGTAGCGCATAAACGACAACCCATATTGGTGTGTAATAATTTAACCTCGTCCCAGGGTCAAATTTTATGGAAATTCAATCCAAATTCATCTCACATGAAAGTTAAATTTGAAACGGCAAATCCGGTGTTTTAAGCTTCTGAATAATAAAATCACCAGCTACTGACCCGGCATTTCTTTATTGGTTTATCTCTGAACTTATCCATTTTGATTAATTTTATTCCGGAAATGACCGAGGAAGACTCTAGAAAGACGAATCAGTCCCACATCTGACGAAGAATAGTTTGCCACGTGGATCGTATTCAGTGGTTTTGTTATTCAGACGACATAACTTACTCAAATCTAGACAAAGTTTTAGAAGTTCTCGGGAACCAGTTGAGGAGGTGGAAAGGTACCGAGGGCGACCGGTTAGGTAAGTCAGAAGAACGACACGACCGGAGGTCCCCGGTCATCACGCGGGCGTGCGCGAGATGGGATTAAACTGGATTTAAGAGAGGACTGGCGTCCGCCAATAAGGGCCAGTGTACTAGAGCGGACTTGACGCAGGAGTCAATTTTGGTTAATTTGTTGGGAGTCAAATCACAAGGGGAGAAAAAGCATGGAACACCCAACACAAAAAATAAATAAAGAAATTAAAATAAAATGAGAATAATATAATACAAAATTCTTTTTATAAAATATCAATTGAAGTCCTACGCAGCATAGTATTCATCTTTTTTTTTTTAATTCATAAACAAGTTATAATAAATTTCACTATTTTTATTTCGTAATAAATTTTATTTTTAGATTGAATACTTTGTGCTAACTTTTGGAATATGTAAAATTGTTTGTATGTAAAAACTAAAAATAAAAATTAATTATGAGAATAATGATATAAACTTGTGGTAATCAATAATCATACAAATTGGGTCGTCATAATTTGTTAAAAAATAATTGTTTCCTTCTATTATTTTATAAATATTACATGATATTTCATTATTTATGAAAAGGGAGAGAAAAAATGGAAAAAAAATTCTTCTTCTTTTTTTTTTTTTTTTTTAAGGTTACGGACCATCTGGCTATCCCATCCGAAAATAGTAAATTACAACAGACTTTACAAAAAAAATATATAATAATTTTAGTATTTTATGTGAATATGATTAAAAGAAAATGTAAACAAGGCAATCTTGGAGCCGGCCCTAGTTGACCGCAAACTAAAGTGAAAGAAAATATAATTATATTAAAATTTGAGAATAGATTTCCGTGTTATTAAGCATACCCTTCAAGTTTGATTAGGTGCTATATTTATTATTACGGAAGGGAAAAGTCTATATTTCTTTTCCTTTTAATTCATTTTTTATCCTCTCAATAATTTTAGTGTATTACTAATTTTTGTTATTGTTTTTATGGAAATTCTTGAAATTTTATCTTCAGTCAAGTTAGTAGATTTAGATTTGCTTTAATTACATTAGATGAAACAAGAATGACCATATCCTCTCAAAAATTTTATTTTGGGAGGTTAGTTAATAATTAATAAATTATGGGTTCAATTGCTTTTTGTATTGAATTTATACCATCAATGGGAACAATAATCTGAAGTGAATTTCATCTATATATAGAATAATATTACAACAATTTATCGTAAGAAATAAAATTCTTTTTTTTTTGTGAAAATCCTTTTTTAATTTAAAAGATTATTTCAATAAATTAAGGGGTATGTTTAAATAGAAATTAAATTAAAAATTAAATTCTACATCTCATGTCTCCTCAATCCTCAATCAAATCTTAGTGGGTGCTTGATCTTATCATGGCACCATCATATTGACTGTGAAAATTATAAAATTGAAATGAATTGCTCGCTACATGACATAGATTACATAAATTGACCCATCAACATTAGGGGAAATGACTACTGACCCAAATCCAATTTGAAAATTATATTTTTGGTGCGTTCTGTGCTCTTCCATTGCATGTTAAATTAAGTGATTAATTAAATAAGCATCGAATATACACGTTCTTAATAATTTGTTAGACTGTTGTATTTCAATTTGGAATTTGTACATAAATGATATTTGTATCCCATTACATCTTTTTTGTTGAATTAATTAGAGAGAAATAAAAGTATGGAAATTATTTTTAACGAACAGCTGTACGAACAATGTGGTGATTATCTTTATTAATTTTATAAGTTTAATATATAATTGAGAAATAAATTTTATTGCTTAATATGCTCACGAGTTTGGATTATATACATATTAATTTTTAACTTTTTAAAATTATCCTTGGGATCAAACATGAATCTTCTCGTACCTACCAATTAGTGTATTTGAGATGCATTTTCTTAGTTCCACCTCCTATTTTTTATGAGCATAATGAATTTTTTAATTGAGAAATTAGAAAAAAAAATGAATCCGTATCTCCTATGCGGATGATTTAGAAGACTGCTAAAGAAAAATACATAAAGAAATACGTATTTTCTTTTTTTGAGACCGCTCAAAAAAGGAAATACTTAAGGATTTTTGTTCCTGTTCTTTATGTTACTTGGAAAGTAGCTGCTTCAGCTTCTCAGCTACTTAAATTATCGATATTCTTTTTTATTTCTCATCAAAACGAAAATTCAAAGTGTTTAATATTTTCATTTCAATATCCAATATTATCCCAATGAGAAGAGAAACGCTTGAAAAATGAATTCAATATACATTATTTAACAAATACTATTAACACTTAAAAGAATCAAACATTAATAAATTGCATAAAGTTGGAATCATATATCATTTGTCAGTCAATAAGAACAGCAAAATCTGTCAGCATAAACGCTACTGTGTAGATCTATATTTTATTATTTAATTCTGTTCACAACTTCGCATAAGGCTTCAAATCATGAAAATTTTATTAATTAATTCGGTAAGCATGGGTCACATTACTTGGACATTTAACTACCATGCTGCTAATAATAATAATTATAAGCCTTCCTTCAACTAATTTTAATGTTTATATAATTAGTTAATGGTATAATTAACAATAAAAATGGTGGATTTTTCCAAGCCCATCGTAAGAATGGATAACTGCCAATATTCTGTCGGATTGGGCAAATGGTGATACTCATGGTAATTATTTTTTATTATCTACTTAAGATAAGATTAATTATGTGTTTTTTCCCGTAAACAAAGTTGTATTTAATTAAGGCTCCGTTTGGTACAGTTTATTAAATAGAGTTTATAACAGTAAACCTTATAGTAGTAGAACTTATACCAATAAAGTTTTTAGACAAAAAGTCATTGGGTATTTGGTTGTCATTAAAAAAAGTACTTTTGAACCATTAAATTAGGTGATATTTTTTACATTATATATTTTTTGGAAAAGATCTCTAACCTCTACTCCCAAAAACTCAAATTTTGGACTTTTACTAGTAGAGGTAAATTAGCTTATTTAAGATAAAAAACACTACTAAAAAAATAACCAAACATCATAAAAAATTTTAAAAAATGCTTATACGATTAAATAAGCACTTATAACTCTTAAATAAACCATAACAAAAAGGCACTAAGGCTCCATTTGGTACAACTTATTAAATAAAGTTTATAACAGTAGAGCTTATAACAATAGAGCTTATACCAATAGAGCTTTTGGACAAAAAGTCATTGGATGTTTGGTTGTCAATAAAAAAAGTACTTTTGAACAATTAAACTGTGTAATATTTTTTATATTATCTATTTTAGAAAAGCTCTATAACCTCTACTCCCAAAAGTTAAAATTTTGGGTTTTTACTAGTAGAGGTAAATTAGCTTATTTAACTTAAAAAAACTCTACTAAAAAAAAACCAAACACCATAAAAATTTTAAAAAAATACTTATACGATAAAATAAGTACTTATGACTCTTAAATAAACTATACCAAACAGACACTTAGAGTAATTTGGGAAGCATTTATGGTAAATGTATATACTTTTGCGCGGAAATATTATTTATATTGTTAATCATACAGGATCACAACAAATGCACAGAATATTTACCTAATTCATCCCGCTGCTTTTTTGGATAAAGCGGCCATGAAAAGAAATAATTCAGAATATATTTTTTATGAGTAATAAGTTGAATCAAAACTAATTAAACAACTCAAAGTTAATTAAACTTAACTATGAATATAGATAAACGAACCGCTGTAGCAAGACGTAAAAGATTGTAAAACAATATTTGTATCATAATTTTATTAGTATATTATTAATCTATAACTACTTATCTTAATTTTTAACATACACAAGCGCACGTTAACATAATATTAATAATATATCTCATTTCTCTTTTCTCCAAAAAAAAAAACACATTTTTTTTAATAATATATCCCATATATATATATAGAGGGTGCTTTTCCAATCAGGGATCCCTGACTTTAATAAAATCAGGGATTAATTAAAAGACAAAAATACAATGCATTGGAGTATGTGTTTATTTTGTCTTTTAGCTAATCTCTGACTTTATATATATATATATATATCTCCCCTACTAATTTGTGAGTGGAGCTACTAATTTTCTAAATTTCTAAGAAATTTCTGAATGTTAATAATAGGATGTATTTGTGAGCAATTTATAAGAGTAAAATCTTGGGCAGTATTGAATTGATTTCTGATTGTATATATAAAAATTTGGAAAGCTCTTTCATGAACGCATTATGAAGTTGAAATTATTCGCAAAATTTATTCTTAATATACTAATTTTCAAACATTTTGAATTTCACCAATACTATATTAGTATTTTATTGGAGAAATTAAATTCTAAAATTCTAACAAGCCGTAAGATAACGAAAAGAGTATTTTGGCTATCCCAAAGTATTCTTATTCTTTAGAATATGAAAAAAAAATTCCCTCTAAAATACTTAAATCTCAATTTTTTTTTAAAAGATAAGATTCATTTATAAAGCAATTATTTTTTGTCATATTATGGGTCACTTTGTCCGGATGCCCTCACTATGTCATTTTCATGGGATTGATTTTGACATGAAATGAGCACAAAGTTGAATTTTGACAAACACAATCGCTTTGCATGTATTTTGTGCATTAAGACAAGAATATGGTCCCAAAAATTTTCATTTGGGCACGTCAGGATAAAATTGCTCCTTTAAAATCACCTTTTTCTATAGAAAGAATGTACTATTATAAGCAATAAAATAAAAAAATAAAAATAGAGGATCTCAAAAATAAAAATACCCTCAAAGGAAGGGGAAAAAAGAAAAAAGAAAATGACATTTCTCACTTTCATTAAATTGATGCTAAAATTGACTCATATCTAACACCTCATTGGAATATGACATGGAAAATAAGGCCGGCTAGGGCTTAATTGGCACCCTATCAAGAGGACCAAGTGGGCCCCGACAATTTGCATCATGGACACTTGGCATTCTTTTGTTGATCCGACGGCATCAATCATAGGATTAATTTTTTGTGTTTGGTTGCAGGACTTTCCTAGAAAATCGATTTTAGATTTTTGTGGCTTGTGAATTGGGAAGAA
Organism: Citrus trifoliata; assembly: GCA_018350135.1. NCBI lineage: Eukaryota > Viridiplantae > Streptophyta > Magnoliopsida > Sapindales > Rutaceae > Citrus > Citrus trifoliata. The sequence goes on along the minus strand of CM031392.1, from coordinate 20,385,360 downwards.
AGTTGCATAAAAACCGGACTCATACTCGATTCAAAGAAAGTTTTTTCTTTGGATCAATGGTAGTAATAGTACACTGGACCCATTGAGAGATATCCCTTTTGGTCAAAGTTTTGACAAATGGGATGATCAATACCGACCACGTGTCACCAATAATTCATTTATGTTTCTATAGTTTTATTTGAAAATAAATGAAAGTTAAATTTTTGAGGATGACCATTTGAGTTCCCTTGATTTTTTTTTTTTTTTGGTGTTATGTCAAATTTGAGAGGACATAAATTTATCCAAACTATTTAATAATAAAGTGAAAATCTCAAAAATTGACATGACTCATTTATTATTTTATCACCCGTTAATAGAATTTAATATATCAAAATTAAAACTCAACACAATTTATTTAATGAATGATCAAGTTTGACCCATTTAGTAATTATGTCAATTTTGTTCTATTTAAATATGTAGTTTCATATTAGACTTGTGTAAGTTGATTGGCTGTTTAGAATTCATACTCCTATCAATAACTATTTTTGACACTAAATGAGCACATGGCTTTAAAAAAAAAAATCAAATTTTCATATACGCACATGCAGACATAGAGGATATTACATTAAGGAGAGTGCACTATATATATTGATTAATAAATCCAATATGTTTTTCAAGATCTGAAGCTCAGTCTAATATTTATTAGAACCTACCTTAATGTATCAAAGTTAAAGTCAAGTTAAAAAATCTAAGATAAAAAAAATGAAAATAAATAAACTCCCACACTAATAAGAAGACTCAAGCCTTGAATTCAATGTTCTTCAACAAGGTGTATGATTAACTCAACTAAAGAGCTGTTGGTATATGTACGGTACATAAAAGGAATAATTCTAAATTCACTTAGCATATATCGAATTATTCTCTCTTGTACACAATATGGGCCTTGGGTACAAGCTAACTCCTTCCACAATTAATGGGCATTTAGCCCAAGAGCATCGATTCTGTAGCCTAGGCCTAAAAGCCAGTGTGTTTTATGATCCAGAACCATACAAAATTAGAAGTCACAAAGTAAAGAGCCATCAAATAATTTCAAAGACTTCTTTGCTTTTAATAATAAACTGAAGTTTTAACATGAATTGTCATGTCTAAGGTGATTTATTATTATTATTATTACGACGATGACGATGATCATCATCATCATTATATAGTATTATTAATATGTTAATTCTTTTAATATGAATTGTCACATCTATTTCTTAAGTTTCTTTCCTACCAAATTTCTTCCCTTTCATCATTCATTCCTTTTGAAAGAAATTTTCTATTTATTGGCTAAATTAAGCTTATTAATTTGGATTAATAATTGTAATCATAATCGAGTGGTTGAACCACTCGAACAATTGATTGATCCATTCTAAACCTGCTGCTGCACATGGTTATTAAAATTAATTAAAAATACAAACAAAAAATTATTATTAATTCACTTTTTTAAAAAAATCTATCAATAAGCGAAGTGGGTCCATTTTGTTTTTTTAGAATTCGAGGGAGAAATAAAGCTACTTTATTGCATTGCATTTTGCATGCACCGAAATGGGCTTTTTAAACTTTTGAACTTTTAACCGGAAAGCAATCATGCAAAAGCAAATTTACTATTTTTTCCTTTATGCCCACAAAGACTACAGCAAATAAACATAATGTTAATTTTGTTTTGTTTATCATATAATGCAAGAAATTTGTCGAGTGACAGCTAGGTCTCTTCATCGTTTAGTTGGAAATCTATGGTAGCATAGGCCAAAATGGGACTATTAGTTGAGAATTGAGATGAGATTTGTAGTAAAAATGATCAAATTAAGTCAAGTCATGGGGTAATTTTTGGAAATTAGTCATCACGAGAAGTTCAATGATCTTATAGACAATTAGACATAATCTTGTGATTAATTTTGACTCCAAAACGGTGAGGTAAAAAAGATATAATACGAAGTGGTTGGATGTGTGATTAGATGGACACTTCATTATAAACTCAAATTTAAATTATAACCGGCTTTAAAATATTAAAAAAAATTATGAAAGCCATATAACAATACAATTCACTTAAATTGAAGTTTGATTGGTGTTAGATCTTGAGAGATTTGATATGAGAATAAAAAATATTTTTCAAAAATAATAATAAAATTTACAAACTACTATTTAGTCGAGTGGTAGACACCTCCTTACCTCATTATGAAATCTTGAATAATTCATAATATATAAAGAGATTCGAACCCATAATCTCTATAATGAGATAATGAGGTAGCCACCACTCAAATAAAGAGTGGTTTGCTACAAAACTTATATTTTATGTTAGTTAATCTTTAATATAATTTAGACGCAATGGCATAAGAAGAAAAAAAATTGAGTTATTTTATCATCTTGTTAAAATGTTGAAGAAAACTTTGAAAAACTTAAACTTAAAAAATCAATGTTTATTAAAGATAATCAACTAGTTTTTAGTTTTAATATTTATATTTTTTTTAAGACAAAATGATTTTGAATTACAAATCAAACTACTTGAAGGGCCACCATAAATCAGTCCACCTTAGAGTTAGCAGACATTGGGGAGTCGGTACCTCCTACTTTCATTGACATTGATGAGAGTGAATAAAATTATGGATGTAAGTGGGGGCTGGTTTTTGTGTTTTGGATGTAACAATAAGAGCCAAAATGTCGCACCTTTTAAGGTACGTGATTTTGTCAATATGTAATTCAATATAAAGTTTGAATTGACTGTTTGATTTCTGAATCCGGTTGCATGGATTGGAACGCCCACAAGATGGACCGCAACTTCATCCACATATTTTGATTTTCTTTGTAAATAAATCCAATGATAACATGGTCTAGGGCACAATTTCAAAGATCCTAAAATGGGGATGAATGAATTATAATTACATGGGGAGAGACGAGGATTTCACCGAATCCTCCCGGACAGATAAGAAAAATGATTGAATCGATTTTTGTAATAATTTCTTTACGTTATTTTTTTTTTAATGATTTTTTCATTCTTGATCCCCGATTTTTCAAATGGGAGGGTTTTTGCCCTGGGGTAAATTTGCGTCATCATCAACTCAACCTCCTCTTTAGTTATTAAATAATTAATCGCACTTCATAGTTCAATCTAACGGCTTGTGTGGTATTAAAATTGGATAGTTATAATTTTTAAATTATAATAATAAAATATTAAATAAATATCATTACTGTAACTTAAAAGTTAAAATAATTTAATTTATCATTTACATAATAAAAAATTTATAATATTTTTTAAAAATCATATTTATTACACATTTTAAATTTTTATTTTATAGTTTTAATTTTTTTCTAAAATAGCTGTAATTTTTAAATGATAGTACTTTAGTATCAAATACGATCTAAAACTAATTTTTTATAAAAAAATAATAATTAAGATGTAAAATTAAGAAACAATAGACTTTTAACCTAGTAAAAAAACACTTATTCTCAATGTGCTCGAACAAATGTTCAAACTCATTTAATTTATTTTACTCAATTATTAAATAATTGAGTCAAATCATGCGAGTGAAGAATAGTTACTTCAAATAATAGTCATTGTAATATCATCATTGCAATAAAAAAGAAAAAAGAAAAAAAAAAGGGGGGGGAAACTAGGGGCATTATCGTAAGGGTATCTTTCTCTCCGACATTCCTCGTGACGGAGGAGATGAGTCGGTTGGTCTGAGGTTAGGTTCAAAACTTTGTCCAAGTCTGACCGATTTAATTTTTTAATTATTTGTAATCATAGCTTTGCAGATACGGACACGTTGCCTTTCCTTACATTTGATCAAACTTTTAACGCTGCTCGTCACGTGTGCTCCACTTTCATTAAAGCCACGTCATTGAAAAATGTAACATAAAATTATTTTTCCAATAAAGCTTTTCAGATACAGTTTCTGCATAATTTAATATGATTTTTTAATCAGCTATTTGGAGTAATGAGGGATCGGTTACGCTGACGAGAGCCGATAATGATTTTTAGATTTAATCTCAGTGTTATACATTTTAAATTTTTTATTTTAAAAAATTATCTTAAATAATGTGTCATTAATTGAATAGTTATAATTCTTTATAATATTTAAATGAATTAATTATATTATCTCACCAATTAATTAATAAATAACACATTATTTAGAATAAAAAATTTAAAATATATAATATTACTCTTTAAATTTTATTTCTGTACTGACGACGTCAATACGGCGGAAGCGGGTGAAACTCTACATCTCGCCATATAACTTGTTGGAGTGACTGGCTTGTCGTCGTTAGTCATTGAGTCGGATTTTTTTATACGTTAGACAATTTGTTAAGGACAACAAAGTTCTTAATCTAAGCTCTTTTGGATTATAAATTTTTTTTTATTAAAAATAATTTACATCAATTCTTATATAATATTAATTTAATTTTTAATTATTTACTCTACTTATAATTGATAAAGAAAAAATTAATTTCACTTAATTATATATTATAATTAATAAATGAATTACTCTTAAAAAAAAATTCTGGAGGTTTGAATTGCTGCCATCTAATCTGACCACCAGTAAAAGGCAGCGTGGCTTCTTTTGGATGATAGCTGATGTATACAAATTATTTTATGCCAGGATGTGACTTTTTTAGGACTCAGCGTATCTTAATAAATTGTAATTAAGTTGCTAATCATTTAGTTAAGTTAGATTTGCTATTAGACATTGTAGATTAATACTTCTTTTGTTGAGGAGTCATGGGCGACTCCGCTACCAAGACTGACGCACTCGCTGGCTTCCTTCATTGACACATGTCTTACTCGTTTGATTTGCGTGTAATTTTAAATTAACGTTAAAATATTAATAATTCTTAGTATTGTTTTACTAGAATTATCTTTATGTATACTAAAGTTACCATGATATCCTTGCCCCCCTCACCCTCTCGCCAAGTCTGCCACTGCAACTTGCTTTTCTTTCTTCTTCTATTTCTTTTCTTCCTTTTCTCCCTGAAATGGAAGCTTTAAAAAAAAAAAGAGATAAAGGGGAAAAAAGGTTTAAAAACAAAGTCTTCCTAAGAAATGTAAAATAAATATTTATTTTAGAAAATAAATAACAAGATATTCTTTTTACTAGAAAGATTATCGTTTCTCTACTTGTCATGACTATAGATTTAATATGATATTTTGTTTAGAACACGTAGGCTCCGTTTGGTACAGTTTATTAAGTAGAGCTTATAACATTAGATCTTATAACAGTAGAGTTTATACTAATAGAGCTTTTGGACAAAAAGTCATTAGGTGTTTGATTGTCAATAAAAAAAAATACTTTTAAACTATTAAACTATGTGATATTTTTTATATTATCTATCTTTAAAAAAGCTCTATAACCTCTACTCTCAAAAGTTCAAATTTTGGGCTTTTACTAGTAGAGGTAAATTAGCTTATTTAAGCTAAAAAAACTCTACTAAAAAAATAACCAAACACCGTAAAAATTTTAAAAAAGTGATTATACGATTAAATAAGCACTTATACCTCTTAAATAAGCCGTATCAAACAGGCACGTAGTCGGATTTACATAATTTAAAAATTTTTTATTATTTATTTTTAATATAATATTTTTTAAAATTTTGTCAAGAAAAGGCTTTATTTATAATTTTTTTTTTCTCTTTATCTGTATTATCCAAGGCTTCATTAAAGAAGAAAAGTAATTAAAGAAGAAGAGAAGCAAATTGCAGCTGCAGGAGAACACGAAAAAAATTTGACGCGAGGCTGCGAGAGAGAGAGATAGAGGAAGAGGATATTGTGGTAAATTCAGTATGCATAAAAATAATAATATTAAAATAAAACTAAAAGATATTAATATTTTGACATTAACTTAAAATTACACACAAATCAAAGATTAAGACATGTGTCAGTAAAGGATGCTAGCGACCGAGCCTATGGGCGGCTGTCGCTAGCCCACCTCTCTTTTGTTTTGATCGAAAATTTTCCCCGAGAATTTAATTATTAGCTTTAAGCTTTTGTATCCTTATTTAATGAGAATTTTTCATTAAAAAAAAATATTTTAAAAAAATTTCTTTTAAAAAGGATGAATCAAGAATTTAAACAAAGCCTCAATCCATTTTTTAGCCCGCTATTTTTACTTATTTGAACTAAATAATCAAGTTAAAAAAGGTGCTTAAAAATTATTAAGTCAAATACACTCAAAATTTATTGGACAAGTACTCTCAAAATTTGAGAGTAGTAATTGTTTGGATCTTATTTCTCTCTCAATTATATAATTAAGAAATTATGGGTGAAATCTCTATTAGTGTGGATGAAATAAATATCTCTGTACTATTAGCTATCATAAAAATTTATATACCAATGTAAAAAATTAATAATAATAAAGCTAGTTTAACTTAATTTAATCACTTGAATATTTATAACATTTTAACTAGTTCCATAAAAAAAAAATCAACAGTGATTTTTGATGAATTAATTCGTAGACACCAATTTAAAATCATATTTACCTTTTTACAGCACATAATTTTCAAGATCCTCAATTATTGTCTTTCCTTTTAAAAACGATGAATTCTGTTTATATTCTTATTTAAATAAGGTAGAAAGGCTAAAAGAAGGAATTAAATTATTTTGAAGAATAATTTCCAGTGTTGTTTCCACACTAAGGCAGCTTCTTCTCCGAAACACTCTCTGCTCTGTGACCCTCTGTCGCTCTAACCCACAGCTCTGCTGTCTTCAAAAGAACCAATCTCTTTCGGTATCCCATTTGACACATTTTCTTCACCAAAGCTTATCAATCCGTTTGTTTCCCGGGAAAAAAAGAAATAGTTTCCAAGTATTGTACGAGACGAGGAAAGTTCAGATACTTGGCCTCGTTTCACTCAAATTGAAGGCCAACCAAGTTTGTTTATTCACGAATATCTTATAAATCTAACAGCTTTTGATCTTCACTCAATGAGAATCCACCTTTGTAATTTCAATGTCTAGACTCTGCCTATATTAATTCCTGAAAGCGATTGCACTGCCCACATTCGGAATATCATTGGCCCTGGTTTGGATTTGGGTCCCATTTTCTGTCTAAAGTTTTCAACTTTGAAAATCATTATCCATTTTTCCTTTTACTCCACCTACACACACAGGAAATCCTCCCCCCCCCCCCCCCCCCCTCATTTACAGGTCATTTGTGTCACCCATTTTTTTTGTTTTTTAATTAGGTTCAAATCATACCCTAATCTCTTTACTCAACCATCAACTACTGCTTAACTGTCTGCTGCTATTGTCAAAGTTGAACATGGGACTCTTATGTTATAGCCACGGTGGTATTCTATGCTGGCTTCTTGAATTTCTGCAAGCTTAGCTTGGCTGTCTCTTTCAGGTACAAAACAATGAATATTAATTTCCTTCTTGAATTTTATTTGTTTCAATTGCTTTAGTTGATTTTAAATGCTATTCTTGAAATTCGTACGCTTTAGTCTGTTCTTACCTACTAAATTTGAAATGTGTTTTAAATCTTTTGGTCTCTACTGAAACGGTCACTGTCTTGAATGTAATTGATGTTATTTTCATAAGCTGTATCATGCTTGGACTTGAAATTTTTGACACTTGACTACTTTTTTTCGCATGTAAATTGCCTGAAAATATGCTAAATGTGGTTCAATAACTCCAATGTGCTTATCTGAGATAGATGTTTAAGGGGGTCAGCGTACTCATTTGTTTTGTTTTTGTTGCATCTCCAAAGCATATTCAAATATGCTTCAACAGGATACGATCTTTTGCGGTTCACTTTTCATGCTGTGTGTCTCTATTGGGTTGTTGCTATTTCAAGTCGTTGTTTCTGAAATTCCATTGGGTTCAAAGCTCTCTGTAGTGGAAAATGACTTGTGGTTATCTTCAAATGGTGATTTTGCTCTTGGATTCTTCAACCGTTCTGATCAGCCTAATCAGTTTGGTATTGGGATTCGTTTCAATTCGAGATCTATTCCTGTTGACAAACAAACAGTAGTTTGGGTTGCTGGAGCTGATGCTGCAGTTGGTAATAGTAGTAGGTCTTTTTTTCAGCTTACACAAAATGGGGAACTGCTTTTGTTTGATGGCTCTGGGGGAGTCCCTGTATGGACTACCAAAACAAGCCAATTGTCTGTTGCTTCAGCAGTCCTCCGAGATGATGGCAATTTTGTTTTACTGAATGACAAGAAAGATATTGTATGGCAAAGCTTCGATACTCCAACAGATACAATTCTTCCGGGGCAGAAATTATCTGTTTCTGAAGGTCTCAGAGCTACTAGCAGAAACCCCGTATCAAGTTACTATACTCTTTACATGAGTGATTTGGGTCAATTAGAACTCAGATGGGAAAGTAGTATTAATTACTGGAAGAGTGGTGGACCTTCCCATTTGAATCTTAGTGCTGTTCTCACCTCTAATGGAACCCTGCAGTTCCTTGATCAAAATTTGGAGCCAGTCTGGTCTGTCTCTGGAGAAGATCATCATGAATCAGTGAAGTTCCGGTTCCTTAGGCTAGATCTGGATGGCAATCTGCGCCTGTATTCGTGGGTTGAAGTTTTACGGTCATGGAGATCAGTTTGGCAGGCTGTTGAAAATCAGAGCAATGTCTTTGCAACCTGTGGTGAACGGGGCATCTGTGTATTCAATGCATCTGGATCCCCAGACTGCAAGTGCCCATTTAAGTACAATTCTGCTTCTAACTCGAAACGTTTGCTTCCGAATCAGTGCAAATCTAGTTCCACTTGGGTTGAACTCGAGCACACATTACTCTATGTAATGTACCCACCAAACGATTCAATTTCGCAATCTAGTTTACAACGATGTAAAGACATGTGTCTGCATGATTCACTGTGTATGGCTGTAACCTTCACAAATAATAGGGCTGCAGAATGCCGAATGATAACAACCCAATATGTGAGTGGTTACTCAGACCCCTCTTTTAGTTCTGCTTCTTTTGTCAAGAAGTGTCCATATTCTGACCCGTTATCTGCTGATTTCATTTTCCCAATGAACTCCGCGCCAATTTCTCCACTCAGGCAATCTTGTCGGCCCTGAATTCGTTGCCTAATCGGGGCAGCTTCAGGCGCATTTGTTGTGTTTATTGTAGTTCACATATGGATTGGTTTTTGGTTGCATAGAAAAAGAAAATTTTAAAGGAGGAAAGCTACAGTAGCTTTCAAAGGGCCCGACTCAAAGGGTTTGATTATGTTATCCTTTTGTGAAATTAAGGAGTTTTCGGAGAATTTCAAGTACCCAATCGGACCAAAGATGTTCAAAGGCATGCTACCGCACATTGACAACCAGCCAGTTGCTATCAAAGAGCTGGATACAACCACGGAACAGAGAAAGTTCCGTGGTGCAGTGTCAAAGATAGGGAACATTCATCACAAAAACCTGACCAAGCTGGAAGGTTATTGCTGTGAGTTCAGTCACAGATACCTTGTCTATGAATTTGCCCAAAATGGTTCTATTGACAGATATATAGAAGATTCTAAGCTATTCAAGAGGCTGACATGGAAAAAGAGAGTTGATATATGCACAAGTGTGGCGAGGGCACTTTGTTATTTGCACACTGAGTGTAGAGAATTTGTAAGCCATGGGAATTTGAAATGTGAAAATGTGCTCTTGGATGAAAATTTTGAAGCCAAAGTTACTGATTTTGGCCTTGGGATTTTTCATGGTGATGCATCAGTCTATGGTACTTCAGCAGGGAAAGACGTAGAAGATTTTGGCAAGATGGTGTTGATATTAGAAAACGGGTCTCGAGAAGTTGAAGATGTTTGTGAATGGGCATACAATGAGTGGATGGAGGGGCGGCCAGAGACAATAATAGATAAAAGAATCGTTGGTGGGGTGGATCCAGAGAAGTTGGAGCGTGTTCTGAGAATTGCATTTTGGTGTCTTCAAAATGATGAACGTATGAGGCCTTCCATGGGCGAGGTACTGAATGTACTAGAGGGCACATTGACAGTTGATCCTCCTCCATTTCCTTTTGCATGCCGAAGGCCAGTGGAGGAACGAAGACTCATACGAGTCAAGCTTGGAGTCATATAGTGCAACTGAACATTGAAAACCTGATACATTTTGTTGATTTTTCAATCTCATTTTGTGAATAGTAAACTGACCATGCTTGGGACTGACAACTTGGCCTCTGCTCATTTGTTCATTTTACCTCCTATTGATGCGAATGCAAAATCTATTTCTGAGTGAAATTTTCCTGAATACATATATTTCCATATGCACAATCGTGTATCCTCAATTCATCTGTCCAATACTCTTCACTTAAGTTTTGGCCATCATTTCCAGCCTTCTTTTGCTATGCGTTTGCATTAGTGAACTTTTGACTGCACTTGATAGTGAAGCTGTGACAGGTATTTGTGATGCCAAACTTAGAACTACAGATATTAAAGCAGCAACCTCAAGTACTCTTCATAGGTTTGAATTAAAAAGTTTTGCGATTTACCATACTACTTTAATTTTTAGCCCATTGTTGTTGATTTCCTTTTGTAAATTAAAAAAAAAAAGTTTCGGCAATATCTATTGTAGCTTGTGGGAGCACTATGAAGTGGCAATAGGACTACAGCCAGGCATACAAAATGAATGATGACCTCCAATGAATATCAAGATATACCGAGTGAAAAATCTGTCTTAACTCCAAAAATTATGCAAAAGGACCCTATTATATTATACATTTATTTTCTATAAAATCTGTGTTATGATGTTCTATTTTTAATTGTTGCCTGTCTGACTTGTCAAAATTTTAAAATATATCTCACAAGTTGGAATTATTTTCACAATCAACTGACCTCTCTTTTTTCGAGTTATAGCTACTTACACAATTACCTTTTTTTTCCAGTTATTACAAAATTGCCACATAATTTATTAGAGGGTTGTTCTTCTAGTTTTATAATTTAATTTTCATCCCTTTCCTATAATTTCTTCATCTCCATTTTTCTCTCATTTCTCTCATGGACACAAATTTGTGAGGGCAAAGAATTTACTACTGATTTTAAATCTATTTATTTTTAGTTTTATTACTTTTTCTGATTCAAGAAGTTAAATTCACAAAATATTTAACTTCTTGTAATATTTTGTAAAGTCGCATCGAGACCCATCAGTTTTACATTTTAGAGTGATGTCAGGCGTAATTTCAATAGTACTTAATTTTGTTTTGTATTTGTATTTGTATAATAAAAATTGAATATTGTTGGGTAATGTATATTATATATATCCTTCCTTGAGGTGACGTTTGTTTTTTTGTCTGAAATCTGAATAGACCTGAATTAGTCTGAATGTCTGAATCTGAATATTACGTTTGTTTTTTTGTCTGAATCTCGGAAAATAAGTATTAAGTTGTTTGTTTTTTTCAACTTAAAAAGTTGAAAATATGTGCTTTTACATTTGTATCCTTATTAAATTTAAATGTCAAATAAATAATATATTAAATACCATAATATTTTAACATTTATAAGTAAAACTATATTCAAGTTAATACATAATTATTTTGGAATTTTAATATATAAAATATCATAAATTTCAAATTTTATCATATATAATATAAGAAAGAAAAAATATGGATATTTTTATGTGGGGTAAATATCTATGGGTGAGTTTTGGGATAGACATGAAAAATAAATTATAAAACAGGGATATTTTTGACATTAGCATGTAATTAACTTAATTCAGATTTCTCCATTAAGTAAAAAACTAAAAAAATTAGCTTATTTTATTAAGTCAAAATTATCTAAAAAGTCTTATTAAGTTATAAAAACAAACACATCTAATTAACTTAATTAATTAAGTTAAGTCACTTTAAGTCATTAAGTTAAAAAATAAATGCCACCTAAGTGCATATTCTTTTTCTTACCTATTAATGAAACGTTATTTGAAATTTAATTAGTTAAATATTGTAGTAATTAGGCCTTTAAAATAAATAGTTATAGTAAAGTGAAATTTCTTTAGCCCAACCTTTAAAAAGAAAAATCCTCACTTGGCCCGTCGACAACTAATAATTCTACGGAGAAAATTGATCCTCATTTCTTGACCTTGATTATTTTTTCACTTTCTTTATCGTTAGAACGTAAAATCAACTTCAAGAATTCAGCCAACTTTTTTTTTTAAACTGTGCATGAACTTTGAGCCATGCACTGAGTTTCAAAGTGATGATCAAATCAGAAGAATCAAATGAACCTTCAATTCTGTGGACAGAGAGAGCTACATGTAGACATGATTGTTGACTTGAGGTCAACGGTCAAGCAAATAGACCAAGAGAATTGATATGAGAATTAAATCTTGATGAAATTTTGATAAAAAATACACATAATGTAATATAATGTCGTTTTGGGGGAGTTTAATTTTTTTTTTAGTGTATTTTTGTCATGATTTTGCCGGAGTTTAGATTCCTAATAATTTTTTTTACATCTTAAGGGCAACTTGAAAAAATTCTTTTCAGAATTTCCCAAAATAAAAAGAAAGAAAATAATTGGAATATAACAAAATGCTACCATTTATATACAATAGCCTGAACATGAGAATTTTTTTTTTTATATACTAATATATTACAATCAGAGCTCAAATGATATGTACAATCAGAGATCGGTTGGAACTCTCCTTAATAATCCTATTATGATATAACTTGAAGGTCAACCCTCACTTAGTACTAGAGAAAAATCTATCATTACTTTAATACTGGAGAGAGATCCATTCTATTTCAAATGCGAAGAGACACGTAAACCTCTACATAAGAAAGAAGTTGAGTCCTAACAACCATGTGCTTAAGATTAATACATGGTAAATCATGAATTACCAATTATCTAACTACCAATCCATAATTGACAAAAAATAAAATTAGTTATTGGGCGCATAGATTGCCAATGGGTTACAAGCCCATTGGCAAAACATGAGAATCAACTTATACAATAAAATTGTGAAAATCGGTACATAGAGGATAAGATTTCATTTTGTTAACGTGTGGAATGTTGTGTGCCTATTGTCCAAATCAGTCCAAATTAATGCATTTAATTTTTGATTTTATTGTTTGTTTTACCTTTTTAAAAATAAGTATTGAGTTTGTTATTGATCAGTCATCAATGTATCATTTTTTAACCCAAGCATTAAATGCATTTCTTGATGACCGAAGCCAGTTCCATTGGAGCGACACTTTAGAGGTTATATGATTTGATAAACCTCAAAGTCGAACATAATTATTCCCAATTGAAATTTAGCCATTTAATTTAGAAAAGTTTTACGTTTCATGTTTGGCAAATTTCAATGTATTTGTAAGTGCACAAGCCTATTGAAGTATAGACTATCAATAATGAGATTGAATCTATAGAGAAAAATCCTCACTTAGCCCATGTCGACAACTAATAATTGTATGGAGAAAATTGATCCTCATTTCTTGTCCCTGATTATCTTTTCACTCTCTTTATTGTTAGAACATAAAATCAACTTCAAGAATTTAGCCATTTTTTTTTAACTGTGCATGAACTCTGAGCCATGCACTGAGTTTCAACGTGATGATCAAATCAGAAGAATCAAATGAACCTTTAATTTTGTGGACAGGAGCTACGTGTAGACACGATTGCTGACTTGAGGTCAACGGTCAAATAAATAGACCGAGAGAATTGATATGAGAATTAAATCCTAATGAAATTTTGATAAAAATACATGTAATGTAATATAATGTCGTTTTGGGAAGTTTAAATTTTTGTTTTAGTGTATTTTTCTCATGATTTTGTTGGAGTTTAGATTCCTAATAATTTTTCTTACATCTTAAGGGCAACTTGAAAATTTTCTTTTCAGAATTTCCCAAAATAAAAAGAAAGAAAATAATTGGAATATAACAAAATGCTACTATTTACATACAATAGCCTGAACATGAGAATTAATTTTTTTTGATATACTGATATATTACAATTAGAGCTCAACTAATATGTACAATCAGAGATCGGTCAGGACTCTCCTTAATAATCTTATTATGGTATAACTTGAAGGTCAACCCTCACTTAGTACTAGAGGAAAATCTATCCTTACTTTAATACTGGAGAGAGATCTATTCTATTTCAAATGCGGAGAGACAAATAAACCTCTACATAAGAAAGAAGTTGAGTCGTAACAACGATGTGCCTAAGGTTTATACATGGTAAAACATGAATTACCAATTATCTAACTACCAATCCATAATTGACAAAAGATAAAATTAATTATTGGGGTCATAGATTGCCAATGAGTTACAAGCCCATTGGCAAAACATGAGAATCAACTTATACAATAAAATTCTGAAAATTGGTACATAGATGATAAGATTCCATTTTATTAACGTGTGGAATGTTGTGTGCCTATTGTCCAAATCAGTCCAAATTAATGCATTTAATTTTTGAGTTTATTGTTTGTTTTACCTTTTTAAAAATAAGTATGATTTTGTTATTGATCAATCATCAATGTATCATTTTTTAAACCAAGCATGAACTCTGAGCCATGCACTAAGTTTCACCGTGATGATCAAATCAGAAGAATCAATTGAACCTTCAATTCTGTGGACAGACGAAGCTACGTGTAGACACAATTGCTGACTTGAGGTCAACGGTCAAGCAAACAGACCAAGAGAATTGATATGAGAATTAAATCTTGATGAAATTTTGATAAAAATACACGTAATGTAATATAATGTCGTTTTGGGGGAGTTCAATTTTTTGTTTTAGTGTATTTTTCTCATGATTTTGCTGGAGTTTAGATTCCTAATAATTTTGTTTACATCTTAAGGGAGGGCAACTTGAAAAATTCTTTTCAGAATTTCCCAAAATAAAAAGAAAGAAAATAATTAGAATATAACAAAATGCTACCATTTATATACAATAGCCTGAACATGAGAATTAATTTTTTTTTGATATACTAATATATTACAATCAGAGTTAACTAATATATACAATCAGAAATCGGTCAGAACTCTATTTAATAATTTTATTATGGCACAGCCTGAAAGTCAACCCTCATTTAATTTTAGAGGAAAACTTACTCTTACATTAATACTGGAGAGAGATTTATTCTATCTCAAATATAAAGAAACAGATAAACTCCTATATAAGAGGGGAGTTGAGTCTTAACAACCACCCAAGGTTGATACATGGCAAAACATGAATGACCAATTATTTAATTACCAATCCATAATTGATAAAAAATGAAACTAGCTATGGGGTGCATGGGAGCCCATTGGCTAAGCGTGAGAATCAATTTGATTCAATAAAATTGTGAAAATTGGTACATAAATGATAAGTTTCCATTTTGTTAACGTGTGGGGTGTTGTGTGCCTATCGTTCAAATCAGTCCAAATTAATGCATTTAATTCTTGAGTTTGTGGTTTAAAGGCATTCAGTTTGTTATTAATCAATCATCAATGTATCATTTTTCAATCCCAGCATTATAAATGCATTTGTTGATGACTGAAGCCAATTCCATTGGAGCGAAACTTTAGAGGTTATATGATTTGAGAAACCCCAAGCCGAAAATAATTAGTCCCAAATGAAATTTAGCCATTTAATTTAAAAAAGTTTTACGTTTTATATTTATGTAAATTTTAATGTACTTGTAAACGCATGAGTCTATTGATGTATAGACTATAAATAATGAGGTCGAATCTACAGAGATTGTCAATTTTACAAAAATAAAATCTAATTTAAGTTAATTGTAACTCTATCCTAACTAAAAAGAAAACTATTTTATTTGAGAAAATTAAAATTCAGATGCAAGTAAATTTAAAATGAGTAAAGTAATACAAGAACTCGAGAGATTGAAGCTATAGAGGTTTCAAAATCCACCACAATTTAACTTATCAATTATTTAATTACCAATCGATTCCTAATTTTAGAATGACAACTAGATATCAATTTAGGTCCACTCATGAATATAACAATTGAGTCCAATTAAAATTAATCTTATATAGATTCTTTTTCTTTTTAATAATACATCATCTAAGCATCCCATACAAAAAATATTAAATAACAAAGAGTCAAAATTTTTTTAAGTATTCTTTGTAAACAATTCAATAAAAGATATAGAATCAAAAAATAATCATATACATACTTCATAGATCCAAGTATAAATTCAATCAAATATTAATCTTAACAATTACTATTATATAATCGAATCAATAAAAATATTTAATAATATTCAACCAAACATGTGAAACAAAAATAATAAACATTAAAAATACACGTATAAGGAATTAATTGAATAGAAAGTAATTTATCTCATTCAATAAGGTACGATCCTTGACTCTAGGACAAAAGTTTATTTACTAAGAATAAAAAACAAAAGATAAAACCAATCATGAGAACTAATCGAAGCGGCTGGCTCTTCTCCAAGCCATCTTGTAGAAATAATTTGAATGGCCAATAAAAACTTCAATTTGTACCTTGCCCAATAAAAATAATTTAATTGATAAAATTTTTAAATAAAACAAAATTAAAAAATATGAAATTAGAATGGAAAACCTATCAATAATTTACGCCGTCATTTTGACCTTTATATTTATAGATTTTATATTATAAGCGCATCAAATTTGTAGCATATTTTTTTGGACTCTCTTAAACAAAATTTTGGTTTCACCACAATCAACAGTACTTATGGTAAAATATGGATTTGAAAACTGAAACACAACTAATGATTTAATGTAACTTGATGTAACTGAACTACCGTAACTTGATGTTTTCAGCTATATAATGTTATATTCATTCAAAGAAAAAAGTAAATGATCGATTTGACAAGATAGTAAATGTTATTAATTATAATTAAAAAAAATCACAACCTCATATTTTATAGTGGACGCCAACATCTTGCCTCGGCAAATTGACTGATTCAAATTAATAAATTTTAACAAGTCATCGTGGGTTTATATTCTCCCAATTTATTAAATGTTATAGTAGATTTTTATGTTGAATAAGATTCACAATTTGAATCTACATTCTCCCAATCATTTGTGTAATCACGCCCTATTAATAGAATAAATTACAACAAAGACAATGTTGCTAAAACGAATGACATACTATATATTTGATTAATTGATTTCAATTTATAAAACAATGTTGAATTATTTTTCTAAGATCAATTTGTATGTCAAAACTCATTTTTTTCTTTAACAATTTAATGTTAGCAATTACATAAGTTATTAAAATTTTAGAAAGATTTAAGTGATAAAAAAAAATCAAAGAAAAATGAGTCATTGTCCCCCTCCATATAAATTTATGTTTTCTCAAGAAAATAAAATGAATGTCTCATTCTTGATATATCTCATATTACTCAATAATTAATAATTCTCTGTAGAAAATTAATTCTTGTTTGATGTCTTAAAACCATCGGCGACTTTCATGAAGCGTGATCAACCAATCAAAACAATCAGATCAACCGAAAATTTAATGATTGAGCAACCCTAGGTGATTTATTTTTTAATGATTTATTTTTTAAATTTTAGTGATTACAGTGTGATTTTTTATGCAAATAACATTACTCTTAGTACTTTGTTTGAGCCAACCCCATGCAAAATTTAAGTTGGTTTTGGAATCCTCATGGGGTAACAATCTTTGAACAAGTTTTTTTTTGTAATATTAATTTGTATGTTAAGAATCGTATTTACTTAAAATATATAAGTAATAAAACAAAATCCTAAGAAAAATTAAAATACTCTCGAAATAAGTTTTGTTTTTAGAGAATAAAACAAGTATACAGGAGTATTGATACTTGAATTGAAATATTTGATATAATGATGATAAAATAATTATAAATTATATAATATTATAATGTTAAGTAAAAAATTAATGCTGCACAATTTATGGTTATTTTTATTACCATTGTATCACCATTAAGATTCTTTATCATATTTCTTAATGTAGATGTCTTCGAACAATATTTTGATTCTTTTTCACTTAACGACTAATAATTCTCTGGAGAAAATTGTTACTTGAATTTGTCAAAACAATTGATAAATTTACGTGGGACCCCGGACAAGGAATTGATCGATCCATTTTGATGGGTTGGTTTTATTGTTGTTACGGTTGGAAGAGTAAAATGTTTGGACAATGCACGAAGACTTCATTGACTGATTCTTCATGACTGAGTAGAACAAATGCATTAATTGGGTTTGAGTGTTTGACGGTGCGCTTAGTTTGATGCTCTCTGGAGGCACTGATTGGAAGTGAGTTTTGTTGTATCTTTTAATTATAATTATTATGAAAAAAAATTTATATTTAAGAAATAAAAATTAATAATATATAATAAATATAATTTTTAAATAATAATTTAATAAGAATAATTAATAAATTATAATTTTTCATTATATAAATATAAAATTAAATTAACTACACTTTTAATTTATAGTTTGTAAATTTTTACTAAATATTTTAATATTAGATTTTTAAAAATTTTAATTAGAAGAGTCACGGCCACATGACTAACACTTATGAAGAGAATTGTAAAACCTCAGCACAACTCTCTTCACGAGAGTTGGCCTGCCTGATTAGCTCTCGTAACTTATACCAAACAATATTTAATACCGCGTTTTAAGAATTTTCAAAGTAAACTATAGCAGCTGAACTCCTCTATCATTATAAAATCCAAATTAATTCCTAATTATCTTTCCTATAAAGCGAGCTAGCTAGCTTAGGAAATAATTATGGGATTCCTCAAAATGCCTTTCCGACTTATTATGCTGGTGGTGCTAGTGCAGCTGCTACTACTAGCAATGAGCTGCCACTGCGGTACTTCTAGAGCAAGTACTGCATCTGCTGCTCATGCTCAAGCCAAGCCTGGCTGCCTCAATCGTTGTGGAGACGTCGAGATCCCGTATCCATTCGGTACAGAGCCTGGTTGTTTCCTGAACGAAGACTTTCGCATCACTTGTAACGACACTCATTTCAACCCACCCAAACCATTCTTAAGGGAGTCAAATATCGACGTTGTCAACATATCCATCGACGGCCACTTGAATGTCATGCAATACATTGCCAGTGACTGCTATGACCGTAAGGGCAATTCGGAACGCAGCTACGATGCTACTTTCACATTGTTCAAGTTCACCGTCTCTAGCACGGGAAACAAACTTGTAGTCATTGGCTGTGACAGTTACGCTATCGTAAGTGGTTTCTTGGGTGAGGACAGCTACGAATCCGGCTGCAGGAGCACGTGCGACAGCCTTGACTATGTCACCAACGGCTCCTGCGTCGGCATTGGATGTTGCCAGATTGAGATTCCTGGAGGGCTGAAAGAACTCGACGTGGAGGCATACAGCTTTAACAATCACACAAATGTGTCATCATTCAACCCATGCACTTATGCGTTTGTTGTTGATCAAAGCGAGTTCCATTTCACCTCCAATTATCTTGCCTTGGGGGGCATCCAGACGAGTTTCCTATGGTGCTTGATTGGGAAATAACCACAAATAAAACATGTGAAGAAGAAAAAATATGTGGACTCAATGCATCCTGCGACGAACCCAAGGATAACAACAATACTTCTTCCGGCTATCATTGCAAATGCAACAAAGGTTACGAAGGCAATCCATACCTCTCTGATGGTTGCCAAGGTATAAATAAATCTTTAATCATTCTCACACGTGGATGTTCATTTTCTAATTTTTAAAATCATTTTTTTAAAAAAAATCGTTTAATTGTAGATGTTAATGAGTGCAATGATCCAAAACTTCATGACTGCAAAGAAATATGCGTAAACACAGAAGGAAGTTATACATGTCACTGCCCCAAGGGGTTTCATGGGGATGGGAGAAAAAATGGAGGAGGTTGTACACCCAATCAACATACTGTGATTAAGGTCACTCTAGGTAAGTAGTACACGAACTTTCTAATATATATTTATTGTATCTTTGAGAACCCTTTGACATAATTTGCTGCCCTTTAATATTTTTTATTAATTTTTTTCTAATAGATATGGGAGAAAATCCAACTGTGGTTAATGATTATGTTTCAAGAGAATAAAAATTTTTAAACCAAAAAAAAAAATTTATTGTTTTCTTTCTCATATGCATTGAATAAGGTCTTAAAAGAATAATATATTTTAAAGTAAACGAAATAAAAATCAAGTGTTAATAATTGGGTGTTTTTAGCACACCTCTCGGGTTTGTTGAAGTCACACAGAATTCAAAAGTCATATAATTGTAATTAAAAATTTATTTATTTTATGGTAGGAGTAGGTAAAATCTTTTGTATTTAAGCATGTATAGATGTGTTGAATAGTTTCAAGGTGTAGTGTGGGTGGTGGTACCAATATTGATCCCCGAGAGTGGGCTGGATTTGACCAGATAAATTCCTATTATTGAAACTTAGATGATTCAAATTTATGTCATTCTTTCATAGTCAAGGCCTGGTTGTAATTTTTAAAATTGTACTTTTTACCCAAATTTATTTTAAGCTTACATTCTAAACTTTTTAAATTGCCGTTTTGACCATACGTTGACTTAGTCTTACAGTTAGGTCCAATAAAAAAATCCGGGTTCAAGTTTCATACTAGCAGTTAAAATTTTGTCCTTAAATATTAAATTTTGTATTTTAATTTTGAGAAATTTAATTACTTATCCCTCCAAGATTGGTGTGAGGGGGAATTAATCAAGATTGGTCTATCCTAGCTTTAAACCTGTGCACTAGAATTATATACATAATTGTTTGCCTAAAATGTAAGGTAAGTGCATGATTAAGCAGCCAAACACAAGCCTAAAGTTATAAAATAATGATGGATAAGAGGTTTATTAATTAACGTTGTATATTATACTCTTAAATATAGTTTCTCCAGCTCATTATCTCTTTGAATTTGAATGTTTTAATTTACATGTAGGGGTTGGCATAAGCTTTGTAGTTGCACTTATGAGCATCTCTTGGCTTCACTTTCTGTGGAAGAGAAGAAGGCACATGAAACTCAAAGAAAAATTCTTTGAGCAAAATGGTGGAAGTATTCTACAACAGGAGCTCTCCAAATTGCAAGGTCGATCTTCTGAAAAAGCAAAAATTTTCACTGAAGAAGAAATCAAGACGGTGACAAACAACTATGCCAACGTGATTGGTCGCGGAGGCTCTGGCTTGGTATACAAAGGATTTTTACCAAACAAAACTCCAGTTGCCGTAAAGAAGTCCAAAATCGTTGATCAAACAAAAATTGATGAATTCATCAATGAACTGGTTGTGGTCTCGCAGATCAACCGCAAGAATGTGGTAAGGTTATTGGGTTGCTGTTTGGAGACACAAGTGCCTTTACTAGTTTACGAATTTGTCGGAAATGGCACCCTCTTTGAGCAAATTCATAAGAAAGGCAACCTTTCCTGGGAAAGGCACTTGAGGATTGCAGCAGAAACTGCAGGAGTGCTTTCGTATTTGCATTCTGAAACTAATGTTCCAATAATTCACAGAGACGTCAAATCTGCCAACGTACTCTTGGATGAAAATTACACCCCAAAGGTTTCTGATTTTGGTGCTTCAAAATTGGTTCCAATTGATGCAATTCAAAATTACACAGTGGTGCAAGGAACTCTTGGGTACGTAGATCCTGAGTACTTGCAGACTTGCAAGTTGACAGACAAAAGTGATGTCTACAGCTTTGGAGTTGTTCTTGCGGAGCTACTGACAGGAAAGATGGCGCTTTTGTCAGAAAAGCCTGAGGAGGAAAGGAGTCTGGCTATGAATTTCCTTTCTTCATTGAAACAGAATCGTTTGCTTGAGATTCTTGATAACCGTATTGTAAACGATGGCAATAAGCAGCAGCTGAAGGAAGTGGCAAAGCTAGCGGCTAGGTGCATAAGTGTAAGAGGTGAGGAAAGGCCTACAATGAAGGAAGTAGCGTTCGAATTACAAGGACGACTGAGCCTGATGTCGAACGGCCAGTTCTACTTGCGGGATAATGTTGAAGCCAATGGTTGCCAAGAGACCGAATACTTTACTTGTACTTTTTATGAATGTCGAGATGGTATTGGTAGCCATACAACTCAGACAGATGGAAACGACAGTATGCAGCAACCCGAACTGATGGCGTTTGATGATGGGAGATGATTGGTGCTGCAGGCTGTGTTTGTGTCACCTATGTCTTTGGTTACCCTGCTGTGTCCGTAAGGATTTAATGACGTAAATATGTAGTACTTGGAAAAACGACCTATGGTGCACTTAGACACATTATATTGTATAACATTATTTTAATACAAGCGTATTATATTATGTGGTATTACATTAACACTGTAATAAAATAAGATTGTATGTTATTTGATACTATATTATATTGTATTAATTTTTAATTATACTATATTTAGTGCTACACTGCGTTGTATTAATTTTTTTCATGATTATTTTAAATTATATATTTAAAAAAAATATTTATTTAATACTTAGAAATATACTAAATATAAAAGTTTTAAATTTAAAAGCTTTTACATTATTTTTAATAAAAATTAACAAAATTATAATTTAAAATTAACAAAATTCTTAAAATTTTCGACTGCATAACAGATTCATTATGACTATAATTATTTCATTTTCAACTTTTATCAACAAGATTTGCCCTTTCAAAAAAAAAAAAAAAAGATTTGCAAACATTTATTTTTTGTGTGTAATTTTGTTCCGCATACTTGTTTTGTACCATGAGAATTGACTATAGAGAATTAAAGGAAGAGAGAGCAAGAACCATTTTGGATATTGTGATTGGTCGAATAAATTCAGTCAATTACCGAGTGAAAAGGGGAATAATTCACAAGCTGCATAAAACCACTGAAACTTTAGTCGACATCCATAAAATGAAAGCCAACAGAAAATGTTCAAGACTGACCGGAAAATTAGTGTGGGCATTAAAATATTTGAAGCAGTTTATCCACTATAATTTTCTGCTGCACCGCACTTAAAGATTCTGAGTTCACATTTGCATTACTAACAACAACAACCACCATGGACTTCTAAGCCTGATGCTGACCGGCCAGTACTACTTTCGGGATAATGTTGAATCCAATCGTGTTCAAGAGACCGCATACTTTACTTCCAGTTATGATGAATGTGGAGATGGTATTGGTAGCCATACAACTGCAACAGATGGATATGACAGTATCAAGCAACTCAAACTGATGGCATTAGATGATGGGAGATGATTGGTACTGCAAGCATTGTTTGTGTGACCTGCATTTCTCTTGTAAGTTAAGCTGTTGTGTTGTTAAGGAATACAGATTACGTAACATGAATACGTACTACTTGCACGGTTAAAAAAAAAAAAAAAACTGTCTCTATGTATAAGTGATTGTTCTTATTTAATTAGCTTGTAACATGCAGGTCAGAACATTATTTTCATACATCGATGTATTTATAGCGAGGCCAAGTGCTAATTTAAAAGGATGCGGTTTCTGGAAGCACAGCTTTTGTTATTAGTTAAAAAATGAAGGTGTTTGATGGTTCTGTTATATTGTTCGATGAAATGCCTCAAAGAAGTATTTTTGGCGGCAACCATTTCGTTTGAACTCTACAATGCTTCAAGAGCTTGTTAACTGCCGCCATAATCTCTCCTTCAGCATTCTTGATTATAGGCCCCAAGCCAGCAATCTTTTTCAATGAATTCGTGGCTGTATCTTTAGCCAATTTTGAGGGGTGGATTCCACTGGCCACATGGATGAAAAACTTCCATTCTGTAGAAGTCATCTCACGGTATTTGAGTTCTTTTTTGCTTATCCAACAACTAATACTTCTTTGGAGAAAATTGATTATCCAAACAAACATACCATTCTTTTTCATTTACCAACTCAAATTAAATGAATCCTTTTGTCTTTAAACCATTTACGTCATGCTTCAATTTGTACCGTGTCCAATAAAATAAATAAATTAATAAAAAATATAGATAAACAAAATTAAAAAAATATGAAATTAGAGTGGGAAGTATATCAATAATTTATGCCATCATTTTGACCTTTATATTTATAGATTTTATATTATGAGCACATCAAATTTGTAGTTTATTTATTTCAATTCTTTTAAATCAAAATTTTGGCTTCATCACAATCAACAGTACTTACGGAAATAAGCTCAATATGAGCCGTGGGTAGCTATTTTCTGTCAAAGTTACGTAACATACCATAACAATGAATATCTAGCATATAAAATAAAGAGAGAGAAAAAAAGATAAAAAATAAAATCTTATAGCAAAGCATTTAAAAAAATAAAAAGAAAGAAGCAAGGAAAAAAGGGAGAGAAGAAGAAAAAAACAAATAGAAACATCGGTCACTTGCCCCATCGTCACTTATTGAGTGGTTACTTCCAATCACAATTGTAACCAACAAGTTGGTGGAAAAAATTAAAATAACGAAATTAATAATTGTTTTAATTATTTGAGGAAAATTATCAAACAGAAGAATAAATGTATCATCTCAGAAATCGAAAGAAATTATAAGTCAAATATGGATTTGAAAACTGCAACGCAGCGAATGATTTAATGTAACTTGATGTAGCTGAACTACTGTAACTTGATGTTTTCATATATATAAGGGTTATTTTCATTAAAAGAAAAAGCTAAATGAATTGACAAGATATTAAATGTTACAATCATAATTAAAAAATATTGTGCGCGAAATGCGGAATCAAGCGCCAAATACTTATAGAAACATAAAAGACATAAGAATTACGTGGTTCGGTAATTAAACCTACATTCACGGAGGCAAGAAAGAATAATGATTTATTTAACAATTAATAGAGTACAATATTTGAGTAGTGAATCTCACTTCCCAGAAATCCAAATATACCCAGTACTCTCACACTCTGCAGGAAAAATAAATTTCTCAGACACACTTCTCTCAAAAGCTTTGAAACTTATAAACTTAACAATTTTGGGATGCAAAAGAATGAAAGAAGTGTCATTTATTTATAGGGAAAACAATGGCACTATTGCACCAACCGCTTTACTATTCCACCTAACCTAAGCAAATTGTCAATGGTGTCCATTTGGCAAATTTGACAAATTTGCCAACTTTCCATTTTTTCTTCAAATGTTTGGTAGCTCTTTGAAATTTTGCCACATGCATGACTTTTCAATAATTCTTCACATTGGCGAAAATTTGTTCAAATCTGAGCCGACTACTAACGAACCATCATTCCCAAAGTGGCTGCATCTCTGTGACTGCCTACGTACCCAAAATTTGGGATCAAGTCAACCGTAGTTCAAAATTCCCAAAGAACATAACTTAACACAATCGAAGGATTTGAATTAGTTTCAAACAATGTTGAAACTTAACTCTAGAAACTACCTTCGTCAACATATCTAATGGATTATCTTTAGTATCGATCTTTCTCAACAACACAACAACGCTCTCAATAATCTCCCTCACATAATGATATTTCACATCTATATGCTTCGTCCGAGTGATATGTTTGATTCGTTGCAAGGAATATCGCACTTTGATTATCACAGAAGATTGTAATGTTCTCCTGGATTACTCTCAAATCACTTAACAAGCCTTTCAACCAGATAGCTTCCTTTACAGCTTCAATTGCTGCCATATACTCTGCTTCCGTAGTGGACAGAGCAATTGTTGATTGTAGAATCGACCTCCAGCTAACCGGACCTCCACCCAATGTGAATACGTAGCCCGTTGTTGATCTTCCCTTGTCAAGGTCTCCAGCGAAATCAGAATCACAATACCCAATACATTGTTGACCACAATCTTTCTTGAACAATAAACCTACATCAACTGTCCCATACACATATCGGAGAATCCACTTTACCGCGAGCCATTGATTTTTACTCGGATTGTGCATGTATCTACTAACCATGCTCACTGCTTGAGATATATCGAGTCTTGTGCATACCATAACATACATAAGACTACCCATAACACTAGCATATGGAACCATGTAATCACGCTCCTCTTGTGATTTAGGACATGAAGAAGAGCTTAATTTGAAATGAGGAGCTAGAGGTGTACATACCGGTTTAGTTTTGTCATCCATACCGAATCTTTCTATCACTTTCTTCAAATAAGACTTTTGAGTCAACCATACACTCCCATTCTTCTTGTCTCTACAAATCTCCATCCCAAGTATTCTCTGTGTATCACCCAAGTCTTTCATCTCGAACTCAGAAGCCAGCTGCTTCTTTAATCTTTCGATCTCATCTCTATTCTTCGAAGCTATAAGTATATTGTCGATATAGAGTAACAAATAGATGAAAGCTCCATCTGGTAGTCTTCTAAAGTAAACACAATGATCGTGCTCACTTCTGTTGAATTTATTCCCTTGTATAAATTGATCAAATCTTTTGTACCACTGCCTTGGCGATTGCTTAAGTCCGTACAAAGATTTAATCAACCTACACACATGATTCTCCTTTCCAGTAACTTTGAAACCACAAGGCTGAATCATATAGATTTCCTCCTCCAAATCTCCATGTAAGAACGTCGTTTTAATATCCAACTGAGCCAACTCTAACTCATATTCTGCAACTAAGGCAAGTAGGATACGAATGGAAGTATGTTTTACAACTGGAGAGAAAACTTCATTATAGTCAATACTTTCATTTTGAGCAAAACCTTTTGCCACGAGCCTTGTCTTGTATCGAGGAGTTGGTTGATTCAGAGATCCTTACTTTTTGGTGTAAATCCATTTATTGCCAATAACCATTTTCCCTTTTGGTAACTTTACAAGTTCCAAAGTCTGGTTTTGATGGAGAGATTTCGTCTCTTCCTCTATGGCTAACTTCCACTAATCACTTTCACTACTGCGTAATGCTTCACCGAAAGTGTTGAGGATGTCATTATCAATAACTGGAAGTGCATAGGCTACCACCATATCTTTAGTAAGTCATCCGGGTTTCTTTATCTCTCTTCTTGGCCTCCTTGTTTATATAAAATCATCATTATATACATCATCAATTGTTTCTTCATTTTGTGGGACATCAGAAGAAATAACCTATTCTTCAACTCTAGGTGTCACCTCCATAGTTGAACTATTCTTTGATGTAGAACAAACTGGTATATATGGAGTTGCATCAAACTCCAGTCGCTGCAATATCTCTTTGGTTTTGTTCTCCACCTGCTGAGAATTTGAATATTTTATCATTGAAGTTTCATCAAATGTGACATCTCTGCTACACACAAACTTTTTGTCTTCGAGATCCCAAAGCTTGAAACCCTTTACTCCACCTTTGAATCCCACAAAAATAGGTTTTCTAGCATGAGGATTCAGTTTACCATCTTTAACATGATAATAAGTTGGACACCCGAATATACGAAGGGAATCATAGTCTTGTGCATGCTTTCCAGACCACATTTCCATAGGCGTTTTACCTCCAATTGCAGTAGAAGGCAACCAGTTCATCAAGTGACTTGCGTAACTCACAGTTTCAGCCTAAAACTTTTTATTTAAACCAGCATTAGATAACATATACCGTACCTTCTTCAGTAAAGTACGATTCATACGCTCAGCCACACCGTTTTGTTGCGGAGTATGTCTCATCGTGAAATGTCTTTTAATACCCTCGTTCTGGCATACTTACAAGAATGGATCATAAGTATATTCACCCCCATTATTAGATCGTAATACTTTGATCTTTCTGCTAGTTTGAATCTCCACCAATTTCTTCAATTTTACGAAAATCTCTAGAACCTTATCATTTGCTTGCATGGTGTACACCTACACACATCTAGAGAAATCATCAACAAATGTAACAAAATAATGGCTTCCACAAATTGATGCAGTCTTGGTTGGTACTCATACATCACTATGAACATATTCAAGGATCTCATGAGTATCGTGATTAGCTGTACCAAACTTGACCCTTGTTTTCTTGCCTACTACACAATGCTCACAGAAATTTAATTTACAGGTTTTGGTACCTTTTAAGAGTCCATGCCTCATCAGAGTTTGCAAAGATTTCTCTCCAGCATGTCCCAGTCATACATGCCATAGCTTGGTGGTGTCACTGTGCACCTCAATAACATTTACTTCATCAGTTGTACCTCCTTTTAAATAGTACAAATTGTGACGCCGAACCCCTTACAAAATCACCATAGCCCCATGTGTAAATTTCATTATACCGTCTTCAATGGTAATCTTGTAGCCTTTAGCTTTCAAAGCACGTACAGAAATTAGATTTTTCTTTAAAGCTGGAACAAATTTAACCTCTTTGAGTTCTCTGACCATTCTATCAAACATTTTGAGCCGAATTGTTCTTATCCCCATTGTACGACAAGGTTGATTATTACCCATTACAACTGCACCGGATTCCAAATTACGAAAATCCGTTAACCATTCCTTAATAGGACACAAATGATAGGTTGCTCCAGTATCAAGTATCCACTCGCTCGAACTAGCCACGTAAGCTGCAGGAGTAATACTTAGTGAATAATCAGAGTCTTCATCTTTCCGTGCCATGTTTGATGCTGCTGGTTTCTTCCCATCTCTCTTTTGAGCCTTTGGACAATCTTTCCTCCAATGGCCATTTTCATGACAAAAGGTACACTTATCTCGAGCTATATTTCTGCTTTTTGATTTGGATAGAGAATTCTTTCCACCACGCTTCTTCTGTTTCTCCATCGCCCAATCTCTGCTTATCAAAGCTTCATACGATGCTCGTTCAGAACTTTTATCATTATTCCAAATCTCCAAGCTAGTCAATGTTGTGCAAAAATCTTTGAAGACGATCACACTCTTCCCATATATCAAAGTAGTCACAAAATTGCTATATTCCTCTGGTAGTGAGTGTAACAGAATCATAGTCTTGACTTTATCCTTAATATCTTCAATTAGATTCTTCAAATCAGTAAGTAACTTTTCAAATCTTAAGACATGGTCGTGCATTGACACCCTAGGCTTCATTCGAAAGCCATATACTTGGCTCATTGCATGAAGACAATTTTCAGGACTTTTCAGCAGGTACTTCTCCTCCAATGTACGCCAAAAAGTCATCGCACACTGCTTATCTTTCACCAAGTATTTCACTTCCTTGGTCAAAGAAGATTTGATCTGACCATAAACTTTCTCGTTCATACGATCCCAAATTTCTTCATCATACAAGTGTCTTTTATTTTTCAGAACAACATCAAGATCGATTTGAATAAGGGCATCCATAACTTCGCGCCTCCACATGCCGAAGTTGATTTTCCCATCAAACTTTTCAACATCGATCTTTTGGCTCCTATAACAGGTGCTGAATAGCGATTTGACAAATCTCGCCTCCCACCTGAAGTGTCTCCTGAAATAGTCTCGGTAGATCTCTCCCCAATTTTGGCAGTTTCACCTTCTACCATTTTCTCAACGAACTATTTCCACTTAAAAAACAGTCTCTATGATGTTAATTTTCGCGTGAATAAATGCACTAGGAAAGTTCTCAGGAGATTGGACGGGAACTTGACCCCAATTAAAAACCAGAATCCTTAAACGCTTATCGCCTTTTTTGACAGAACTTTCCTAAACATGCAAAAATACACACTACTTATAATAGACTGTCTCTCAAGTACAAATAGCCGTCTCCACCGTATTTGTGAACAGTACCGTATACGTGAATAGTACCGTATCCCCCAAGTACGAACTGTCGGCTCTGATACCACTTATTGTGCGTGGAATGCAGAATTAAGCACACAAAATAATTATAGAAAAATAAAGGACACAAGAATTACGTGGTTCAGTAATTAAACCTACATCCACGGAGGCAAGAAATAATAATTGTTTATTTAACAATTAATAGAGTACAATATTTGAGTAGCAAATCTCACTTCCCAGAAAACCAAATATACCCAGTACTCTCATACTCTGCAGGAAAAATAAATTCCTCAGACACACTTCTCTCAAAAGTTTAGAAACTTATAAACTTAACAATTTTGGGATGCAAAAGAATGGAAGAAGTGCCATCTATTTATAGGGAAAACAATGACACTATTGCACCAACCCCTTTACTATTTCACCTAACTTAAGCAAATTGTCAATGGTGTCCATTTGGCAAATTTGTCAAATTTGCCAACTTTCCATTTTTCTTCAAATGTTTGGTAGCTCTTTGAAATTTTGCCACATGCATGACTTTTCAACAAAAAAAAAAAATCTCAACCTCATATATTATAGTGAACGCTAACATCTTGCCTTGCCGAATTGAATGATTGAAATTAATAAATTTTAACAACTCATCTTGGTTCTACATTCTCCAAATTTATTAAATGTTATAATAGACTTTTATGTTGAATAGGATTCACAATTTGTATCTACATTCTCCGATCATTTGTGTCATCCCACTTTGTCAATAGAATAAATTACAACAAAGACGTTGTTGCTAAAACCAATTACATACTATGTTTGTGTAATCGATTTTAATTTACAAACAATGCTGATTTTTTTTTCTTATATAAATTTTTCTGTTAAAACTCAATTTTCTCTTTCAACCCTAAATGTTTTTTTAACAATTTAATGTTGGAAATTACATAAGATATTAAAGTTTTAGAAAGATCTAAGCGATAAAAAAAAAAGAGCCATTGTCCCCCTCCAAATGAATCTAATTGTTTTTAAGAAGAGAGAATACATATTTCATCTCTAACAGATGTTATATTTACTAATTACATCCTTATTAAATGTTTAATTATTTGCTTCATTCTTCCAATTAAGAGATAACATATAAAGTTGACTTTTTTTATTCATTTACTATTCTACCCTTCCTCGGAGAGTTTTATGACATTTCCAAATAGTTTGGCACCAAAATTAAAGAAAAGATGAGAGCATTTGCATTTTTTATTTTTTAATCCTAGCAATTTGTTCAGATATTAATTTAGTTTTTAAAATATCACATTTTGAATGATTGTTTTGCCCTTATTTTTACAATAAATCTTGTTATCTCTCAACTGGAGGGATGAAATAAGTAATTACAAATTTAATAAAAAAGAAATGATAAATATGACATATATGAGGAATGAAACATGCAATCTCCCTTTAAGAAATAAAAAAATAAACTCCCATATGTCTTTTCATAGTCTTTGAATTCTTTCTTGCTTACTCAACAATTAATAATTTCTCCGTAGAATTGATCCTTGTTTGCCGTCTCAGAGCCACCGGCTTTCGTGAAGCGTGACCAACCAGCCAAAACAACCAAATCAACCTCTGTTCGAGCGAAAAGGGCATCCAAATTTTGCGTTTTGTCTCTGTAAGCCAGGTCAAAAAATGGCATCCATACATAAAATTGCACATGAGTATGTTTTTGCGCAAAGACAATTAATAAAGCGAATGAATTTATTATGTGGAAATAATATTGCTCTTTGTTTGAACTCATCCTGGCGTGAGGCATAGGATTGATTGATGACCTGAGGCTGACAATTATTTTCTGGACAGACGAAGATTCCATTGACTTTCTACTCTCTTATATCATTTTTCTTTTTCTCTTTTGTTTTCGTTTCTTTTTTTCCAATCATGTGCGTCAAGAAAATGAAACATTTTAAGAGGAAATTCGTAAAACTTTCGAAAATAATTGGTATATGAACAAAACTCTACCATTCATAGACGAACATGAAGTTCAACTTGATAAAATAAAGTTCAAACATCCTTACACATAAGGCAAGATATCCATTTTATTAACGTGTGGACTAGGGAAAAGCCGAGGGTGTTTCCGAAGTACTGCTGCTTTCCCATTCATTCTTAATTTGTCATATGTAATCTTCAACTATTCATGATAATATGTAATGAATAAACAAAATGCAATCTTCCATGAGTATGAAAGACCTTCTTCTGGACTTAGACCGATGTGTCTAACGTGTCTTAAAATCTTTATGAATAAATGCATTCAAATTATTGAGAGTGAGTTTATTTGACGGTATGCACGCTTTCTAAGACCGCGTTAACTAATAAACTGAAGAAGTAGGCCTCTATCATATATTATCTCATCCCAAAATTCAAGTTAATTTTCCTTCATTATTATATCTAATGCTTTAAAAATTATCGGTTGTAGTGAATTAATTTTCCTATAGAGAAAAATAGCTAGCTAGAAACCCTTGAGGTAATGCTGGCTAATTAATCAAGTAATCTTGAAATGCCTTTCCGACTTATAATAATAAAGCTGGTGGCGCTGCTACTGCTAGTACTGCTACGAGCAAGTGCAGCAGCTGCTGCTCATGCCACTACTAAAAAAATGGTCTTTTGTGACACTTGTCTTCTGACACTTTATTATAAAGTATCAGTAATTACATGTATTTGGGGCATTTTCCGTGTTTAACAGATAAGTATCACAAATTGCTAATACTACGGTGTCAGTAAATTAAATATCACAGATTCGTGACACTAAAGTATTAGTAGTTAAAAAAATAAAATTTTAATTTTGTATCTAGTAATAATTGAACCGAAGACCCCTAAGCCATAACCTTTTTATTTTAACCGCTATACCACTCGGCCACAAATTGCATTTTTGAACTTATAAATTAATAAATAAATAAATATTAAAACTTAAAACCTAAAACCTAGAAATCTTTCATGTATGTTCTGTGTGAAACCTAAAACCTAAAAATTTTTGTTAAGTCAAAAATCTATCTCACGGCCTTCAAAGCTTTCTTCCTTCTCTCTCCTTCCCTCTCTCTCGCTCTCTTTCTCTCTCTAACAATGATCTACCTTGAAAGCCGCCTTTGTCAACACCTTGAAACACGTCGTCCTTAAGCTAAAATATCCCTGAAAAGAACCCATAAAGTGCTGTGAAGAATTTGGGCAAAGCTAAGGTTTGAAAGTCCGAATCAGTGTTGTGGTAACTCTTTGTCTCATTCTCTATTCTCATTGTTTAAGTATTTATCTGTTAATTGATTGATGTTTATTGAGTGCAAATGAGAGCTTGCACTTGTTTGGAAATCTAGCCATCTAGGGTTTTTGTTGCTTATAATCTAATTTATTGTTTAATAAAATAAATAAAACACAGCTTTATTATAGGTAGAATTCAGTTTATTAAGTGAAAGAATGATTACAATCGGTGATTATGGATTTAGGTTGAATGCAATTTGTTAATTAAAAGAATAATGGCAATCGACAATTATGGGTTTAGTATGTATTATATATTTCGTTTAATGGTGTGTATGAAAACCCAAACCTAAAATTTTCTTAAGTAAAAATCTTCATTCTCCCTCACGACCTATAAGCCCATTACTCTCTCTCTCTCTCTCCCCTCTTTCTAGCTAACAACCCAAAACTTATTGTGAAACCGCCATATCAATCTTTCAAAGCTCATTAGTTAGCTGGTTATTGTGAAAAGTAAGGTTTTGTTTGCTTTTATGTCTAATTTTACTTTAAACATGGGGATTGATGATATTCGAGTTGCTGGACACTTGATTTTGAGGTGAAAGATTAATTAATATTTTACGAAATTATGCTGAAAATTTCAGGATTGATAGACTGTTGTTGTGAACTTAGTTGTTTCCGAACTTGACTAAATGACTTTCAATTGATTTGAAAGTTTGATTAAACTAAGTTTATATTTGATTTTGAATGGATTTCTCAATATGGTTGGTTGTTGTCCAATTTTAATAGAAATTACATATGTACCATGTTTGATATTGCAAACGTATAGTCTAACAGAGTTAGAATAAGCTGAAATTCGGATAAACTACACTTCTATTTGCATACTTCGAATATGGAAAATTTTATTTTGATTGAACTTGTAATTTATTTTTAATGATTTTTCAAACTCTAATGTCTCTACAGTAACTTCATTTGACAGAACTGTTCATTAATTTTTGATTCTATCAAACACCAGCCTAATGATATCGGAATAGCCTCAAATTTTAATATGTTGTTGAATTATATGTCCACTTAAAATCTGGAATGTATCATTCTGATATATTTAGTATTTTAAATTTAATATATATTCAAACACCTGCTGCTACTTTTATAGTTTCATATGCAATTTTGACAGAACTGTTCATTAATGTTTGATCCTATCAAACACCAGCCTAATGATATCGGAATGGCCTCAAATTTTAATATGTTGTTGACTTATATGTCTACCTAAAATCTGGAAAGTATCGTTCTAATATATTTAGTATTTTAAATTTAATATATATTCAAACACCTGCTGCTACTTTTACAATTTCATATGCAATTTTGACAGAATTGTTCATTAATCTTTGATCCTATCAAACACCAGCCTAATGATATCGGAATAGCCTCAAATTTTAATATGTTGTTGACTTATATGTCCACTTAAAATCTGGAAAGTATCATTCTGATATATTTAGTATTTTAAATTTAATATATATTCAAACACCTGCTGCTACTTTTACAGTTTGATATGCAATTTTGACATAATTGTTCATTAATGTTTGATCCTATCAAACACTAGCCTAATGATATTGGAATAGCCTCAAATTTTAATATGTTGTTGACTTATATGTCCACTTAAAATCTGGAAAGTATCATTCTGATATATTTAGTATTTTAAATTTAATATATATTCAAACACCTGCTGCTACTTTTATAGTTTCATATGCAATTTTAACTTATATAGTTTTATCATGTGAGAAGCAAATGTAGAGTTGTCCAAATGACTTGGAAATTTGATTTGTGGTGCATTGACATGTCTAATTATGTTTTGTTCATAGCATTCCAAATTAAATTAAAGAAAATCTTAAATTCAAGCTGTCAACGTTTCCTATTAAATCTGATTAGTGATAAATCTACTAACTTGCAGTACTTTTCAGGGAAAAAAATGTGTCAACACTATGAATTGCAATGGGAGAAGAAAGTACCAAAGGCATAAATCTTTTTTCATTATATTTGGGATTATTCTTAAAGGTTAGTCTTTTCCTTTTTCCTTTTTTTTCTTTTTTATTTAAGGTAATCATATTCTTTTTAATTTTAATTACAATCAATTTGGCGCTGTTAGACAACTCGCACCAACCAATCCAACAGTAAATGAAGATAACATTTTTGAAATGCATTCAGTTTTTGACAATAGCAAAAAGAAAAAGGAAAAATGATACTAGTTTAGGAAAAATCCATTGCAGCTGCCTCTATCTCGGTGCTCTCGGAGAAGTAATCTTGCTTGATTTTGCGTGACAGTTGATACAAGCCCGTCCTAGCGATTGCAAAATTGACACTAAAAAGGTTCCAATTTTTTATATTGTAGTTTGAAAAGTCTATAATGTTTGCTATGCTGATGCCCCATTTGAATGTTGGTGCCTAAAAATGAACGGTTTTAGGACCAGCCGGGTGGTTCCAGAAAGCTAGGAGCTTGTTAGCTATTCTTTTTAATTGATCTAATTTAACTTAAATATTAGCCCGATTATTGATTTCTATGGTTTGCGATTGATTTGAGTTTGACATTCTTGTTTTGTGTTGGTTTGAGTTTGACGTCCTAGTTTAAGACTTTGAAGGCTTCCAAGAAATGATTTTGGATGATGAGCATATGAGTAATAGTTTGAAAATTAATTTACTGTATCAAATATATACTTAGTGTAGCATATTAATTTTAAGAGCTATGGATTATTCCATGAATATTCTAGTAAATAGTTATGTTATATATGCATGTCTTAATATATAATAATTATATTTTGAAGTTTGTTTTTTTTTTCCCTTTCTAGGTTTAGGAAAAATGTTTAAAGTGATTTTGGGTTATGATGTCAGCCAAGTTAAAGCAACATTACTTGTGAGTGGAAATATATAATGATTATATTTTTATTCTACTTTTTTTTCTTAAAATTTTATAATTAGGCAAAATTAATGAATACTTAATTACAATTTAGGGTGATATTCTTTAAATGGTTCACATGAATAGATTTAAGTACTATAATAAATCTCATACTCACTTTATAAAGGCTTAACTAAGTTTACAAATATTATTTCTTTTAGTAGTAATAATTTTGGATCGAACTCTCAAATTATTGAAACATTTTATGTCCAAACTTTATTATGTCTAATATAAATATGGAGATTCATAGTTATTTTATGCTCAGTTTAAGGAAACAGCAGTTTAAGGACTTATTTTTTGCCTTGTTAAATAAGTTTTTAGAATGAATAAATTGAGGAAATGAGTGGTGATTTATTTATAATAGAGCATTTGTGATAGCTTTTAACTATGCACAAAAATCATTTGGTATATGTAGATAAAGTAACATGCTTGTGCTGAAAGTAGATATTACATTGAAAACTTCTTGTCTGCTATAATTTGCTATATATATAACCTTTACCAAAAGAGAATAATTGAGTTTATTTATAAATAGCTTATGAGTATTTTTTTCTTTCAAACAAAATAATTTTATTTATGTTAATTGTTGTTTCTCTAATGGTTGGATATTGGTAGCTAATTTTTTTTTCTTTTCCATGTATTCATATGCAGATTTGATCAATGTGTTTGAAGTGTTTATTCCTCAACTTCACTTATATCCTAACCCATACAGTCTATTGAATGGAGAAGCTGCTGGTGTGATAATTCAATTATACTACTCATATTCAAAGAGTGAAAGGCAGCCATCCTTTTCAATTTAACTTCTAGATTTATTAAATTTAGTCACAAGTAGTAGGCATTTGATTAGATGGTAGAAATTTTTGTGTATTGAATTTGGATTATTTAGTTATGAGAGTAGGATATCTCATATTTTTGTTATTGAAGTTTTGGAATTTGTAATATATACTAATAATATTTAAATGTGAAATGAAAGATTTTGTGATATAAATCAATTTCTTTTTGTTATTTTGTGGTGCCTTTTAATTTTACCAATAAATCAATAGGTAATGATCCAATTCAATTTTTTATTTTTTAAAATAAATTAACTAGTGATGCCATGGTAACAGTAATTATAGATACTAATAAAATATCAATAACTACTAATATTATGGTGTCATAATATCAGTGATACTGTGGTAATAGTAATCACTGACACTACTTACAAGTGTCACTATTTTTCTAACTTCCAGATTACTGACACAGTTAACAAGTGTCAGTGAAAGTAATTTATGACACTATTCTAAAGTCAGTAAAGACCATTTTTCTAGTAGTGTGCTCAAGCCGAGCCAGCTGCCCCAACCATTGTGGAGACGTCGAGATTCCGTATCCATTCAGTACAAGGTCGGGTTGTTTTCTGAACAAAAACTTTCTTATAACTTGTAACAAAACTCATTACAACCCACCCAAACTATTTTTAATGAAGTCAAATATCAAAGTTGGAAATTAATCACGTAGAAACTAAGTGATGACTTGAGGTCGACGGTCAACCATTATTTTCTCTCTAATTATAAGAAGACTAGCTACGTGACTCATTTTTTCTCTTTTTCCATTATGGCCGTCAAGTAAATAAAACAAGAGAATCAATATGAGACTAAATTCTAACAATATTTGGATAGAAATAATAAACTCAAAACGATATTGTTTTAGATGAGTTTAATTCTTTTTATTCAAAGTCGTTTCGAGAGTGCTTTTATTAGAATTTTGTCGAGGTTTAAGGCATAATCACTTTTCTTATATTTTAGGAAAATTATCATTTGTATACTTTTAGTTTACTCCATTATCAAAAATACTACAACACTTTG
Source organism: Citrus trifoliata (assembly GCA_018350135.1). Classification (NCBI taxonomy): domain Eukaryota; kingdom Viridiplantae; phylum Streptophyta; class Magnoliopsida; order Sapindales; family Rutaceae; genus Citrus; species Citrus trifoliata. Next base: position 20,347,893 of record CM031392.1, on the reverse strand, counting down.
AGGGTGTATCAATTGTCCACCCTAAGTTGACAAAATGTATCAGCTGACCACCAAACCGTTATTTGCCGTTGAAGTATGATGATGTTAGAAGGGTAATTTAGTCTTTTCATATGATACAAGTGATAATTTAAGAGTATACAAGTGATAAAAAGAGAATTTAAGGGTATACAAGTGATAATTTTCAAGGGTAAAATCATCAATTCACTGTAACTCCGTTAACTTTCAAACGGAAATTAACGGTTTGTTGGTCGGCTGATACATTTTATCAACTAAGGGTGGACGATTGATACACCCTCAAAGTGTTGTAGTATTTTTTATAACAGAGCATATATAGGGTATATGAATGATAATTTCCCTATATTTTAAGACCAACTTGATAAAATTCTTTCTAGAATTTCCCAAAACAAAGAATAAAAATAAAAATATAATAATAATAAAAGACAAAAATAATTGGAATATAACAAAACCCTACCATTTATAGCCGAATATGAAGATCAGCTAGATAAAATAAAGTTGAAACTCAGTATAAATGAATGATAGGATTCCACTTTGTTAACGGGTGGAGTGGCGTGTGTCTATTGCTCAGTGTCCTTATAAAGCCTTTATGAGTAAATGCATTTAATTATTGAGTTTGTTAGTGGTCAATCATCAATGTGTCCTTTTTCTGAGAGCAACAAGAGCTAATGAGGGGAGTCTACCTGTACCTCTCTGACTGGTTGCCACGGTACAAATCTTTTCATTTGCAAAATTCGACTAAAATACTATAGTAACGAATCTCTAGCATGCAGTACTGCCAATTCATACTATAAAACACTATAAGATACCATTTTCCATGACAACCCATTAGCATATGGTATTTCCAATGGGTAATTTTTAGTTTCATCCCCTGAGGTTTGGGGTTCCTTCACTTAGATAGAATGTACAAGGGTATTTTCACTTTGCACCCCTACCGTTAGTATAAAGTTTGATATATATTTAATATGTAAGGGCATTTAAGTAATTGTATGTTAAATTGATTAAATATTTAAAAACGTTTTGAATTTTTTCACTTTGGAAAGTGGAATATGTCAGAAACATTGTTATGTTCGATGGATAATAGTAGAAGCATGTTATTGTTCCATGGTTTTACGCCAAACTAAAAGAATCAATATTTGCTGGGTAATAACATAAGCATATTAGTGTTCAACGGATTACCAAATCTAAAATAATCAATATATGTTGGGTAATAACATAAACATGTTAGTGTTCAATGGGTTTTACACTAAATTGAAAACAATGATTTGTTTCATTTTTAACTTCACAAATCGAAAAACCAAATTCATATCACCATTACAACTCCTAAGAAATGTGTTAAGCGAATTCCTTATTGTGATGAAAAATATGTTAGGAGAGCAATCAGAACCAAGTTTGATGGGAACTGATGTAAGAGTTCAAACTGATTCAAGGGCCGTGAGCGAATATCGACGACGACGAAGAACCCATCCACTTGTAATGGAGCCACATGCCAGGCAACTAAAACTTCTCTTGTTTGTTGTATTTTTTTCTCCTTTTTACAGTGTTGGGATGAGCTAAAAGTGAAGCTGAGTTGAACAATAATGCGGATGTGGGTTTGTTGAGTTGGTGCATGTGTTTTTTTTTTTTTTTTACTTCAGATCATGAAAATCGATGATAAAAATTATTGTTCTAGTTGGTTATTTCTTCGTTGGATACTAATTTTGGAGGCCGACTGCTGCTAGGATTAAGAACTTGGCATGATTAATTTTATTTAGGTTATATATTTTGTTCTCTAAATTGTGAATATTCATTGTGTAAATAGTTGCTAGGTTGGTTAACAATTTAACATCTTGTTGAATATTGATATTTTGGGCAAGTTTGCACCTGATGTTCTTTTTTTTTTAGTAATTATTAATTGTCCAGATTACTGAGCATGATAATGTTGGTCTGTAGATCGAATTGGGAGCTTGAGCCTATTTTTTTTTCTACAAACTTAATGAAGTAAAACTAATGCTAAAATTGGCTCCAAAAAGGATTTTTGCACTAATTTTGAAGATGATAGTGTTGTTATTAAATATCTGACTCAGTTAAGTTTTGTTAATGAATTATGCTTGAGTTGTTAGGTTGACTAAATACTCACTTTAAAGGGTATTTTTACTGTTTGACTCTAGAGTTGTATGGATTTGTTTAAGCTTATAAATTATGAACTTAATGTTCTATTCTTGTGAGTAACTGATAAGTGTGCAGAGTGTTATGCTTTATAAGGTAGGTTTGTTTTCGGGATTTGACGATTGAGCTTTATTTTTATACACGAAATTAAGTAAAACTGATACTTGCATTGTCCCTGTCACTTGATGTTCTGATTTTGAAGATGGCAGTGTTGTTTGTCATGAAATAACTTAACTGTTATTTATAGTGGTGCTGGATGTTCGCTGACAAAAAAATTAATATACAAGATATGTGCACTGTTTAAGTTGTGTGCTGAATTTATGTACAATCATTGGTAGTTATGAGTATTAATTTCAGGCACAACATGTGTCTTATATTTGGCTTTAACTTTATGGCTATGTTTGTTATTTGACAGCTTCATTTATATGGACATAAAGGTAGTGGTTGATGGAGAAGTATTGCTCAGTTATTCCAGAACAATATAGTCTTAAAAACTATGGGAAGATATTAAGGATGTATGTTTTGACAGCCCAATTAGACAAGTTAAAGCACGCACATTTAAAGTCATGCTGCCATGGGAAACAAGTGAATTTATTTTGTAAGGAGACTCGGATCTTCAGGATGCTTTTAAGAAGTTAAGGGAAAAGTTATATAGATGGGCATTTTTTATTGTTACAACTGAATTGAACACTGCCACCACTATAAGCACACAATCAAATGAAGCTGGTTCTGTAGAGATTAATGAACACACTATATCTCTTCAGGATCAATTTACTGTACATCTAGATGATCAGTCTGAGTGGTTAGATTTTGGGGAAGCGAACAAGCCTGTAATGCTAGATTCTGATGCTAATGTACTAGATGTTGGACAATATGAAGATGAAGCTGATACAGGATCACATGAGGGTGACTTTAACTCTGCAAATGATGTTGATAGTGTTTGGGATGCTGGGCTAGATGATTATGAGTCAACAGATGACAGTGGGGCTGAATCAGATGGCGAGGCTAGTGATAACTCTATGAAATGAGAGTTATCTTGGCACTATTAGACTTAAATCATGACTACGTTGAGAGTAAAAGATGCATTTTTATTTCTTTTTAGTTTTACTTGGCATGAATAATCATTTTAGATTGAATTTAATAAATCATTGTGTTTTAGAATAAATTGTGTACTTAAATTGTGTGTAAATTGTAGGTGATTGAGAGCTCAAATCTCAAGGGACGAGTACTGTTATGATAGGCTTGGAAAAGATAGAAAAAGAACAAGATAACAAAAAAAAATGAAATCAATTCTAAAGCACTAGAGTTGCTATAGCGGACACTGCAACAACTATTGTTGTAGCCATCTTAGAACAATAGCACAAGATTCCGCGCGGAATACTAGCAGAATAGCGATATGAAGTTTCCAAATATGGTAGAGTCGCGTCCTGAGCTCTCGCTTACCGTAATTTGCAAGTATAAAAGAGGAAGCACACATCAACAAAAGGTGACCGTGAACCAACATCGAAAAAAATCAAGAGAAAAATAAGGAAGAAACAAAATTCAAGAGAGTACAAGTCTGCGCCAGTGAAGAAAAATCTGTAGAACTATTTTGGATTTGGATTTTATCATTCTTTACTTGTCTCCTTATTTATTTTCTGGTTGAAACGATGTATTCCATGGCTGAACTTTTATTGTTAGTTTTTCTTTCACAAGTTATGAACTAAATTTGATTGTAGTTGAGTGACATAACCTAAATGGGTTCTTAACTGTTCTTATGAGTTGCTGCACGTCTGTTATATCATTTTTTTAATAAATATTATTACAATCATTATTTCAACTTACCTCCCATTTAATGATTTAAGTTAAGAGAGAGCCACAAAATGGCATGTCTTAGTGGAACTTATTAGAGTAATACATGATCTCAAGTCGAGTTTCCTGGATTGAGTTTAACTTGAATCCCAAAAGGGTCATACTTGACTTAAGATTTGTGATGACCTAGACATAGGGATTTACCTTGTAGGGTAGAGAGAGTATATGTTTGTAATGCCGTGCCTTATGTTGACATAACAACTGGTCATTGTTAGGTTGCATAAAGATATGAGATGTCAAACATGCGATAGCTGAGGATGAAAGGTAATTCTTCCCAGTGCTGTAGCAACCGATGTTAGCTTGAACAAAACAGTCACCCCATCAAGAAAGTTTGATCATTTAACTACTCTATTCCTATTGAATTCTTTTTGTGCAAACCGTGCAATTTAATTTCATTATTGCATTTACTTTGTTAAGTTGTTAATCTTATTAGTCAATCAACTTGATTTATTTTATTAAGTTAAAATATAAGAAAGTTTGCACCATCGTAATTGTGTAGCATTTCTAGTAGCATCAGTCCCTGTGGAGACGATCTTGAATATTCATCACTTTATTACTTGTTGTGTACATTTGCACATTAACACCAATAGCAATTGAGTTAAAATAACCAACAACTAGTGATGGTGTTATGGTAGCTTGTAATATATATGAGCAAAACTCAGGGGGCTTTGTATTAAGTGAAGATGGAAAAAAAATCGTCTTAAAGCATGGTCATCTCTATAAAGACATTGATGAGTTAAGGATAATTGTGAAGGCATTTGCAATTCAGAATGGGTTCAGGCTTCTAAGG